>NC_061169.1:10954177-10986677 GCF_022113875.1 Hydra vulgaris | reverse complement strand
ACCTTCGAATAGTTCTAAAAAACTAATAACACAATACCAGAAGCAAAATGTAATATAATAAATCAATATTTCATTCGCAAACTCGAAATTATAAAGAACACTATCCAGGAAAGGCTTTTAAAAACCCCAATATCTAAATTTATCTCAGAGTTATCTCCACGTGTAGATATATTAACAACATTTGGTTCAGTCACACCTACAGATGTGTCAAAAATAATCAAAACTCTCAAACCTAAGACATCGCCACTTGATATTATTCCAACAAACATCCTTAAATCTTGTTCAGAAATATTCATTCTAATTATAGTTGACCTTGCTGATCTCTCATTCAAATCCGGAATTTTCCCAGCCTCATATAAGTTGCTCAAATAACACCAGTTCCCAAAAAATCAGGACTAGCAGAATTTGATCTAACAAATCTACGCCCCATATCTAATCTCAATACAATTTCAAAAATTCTTGAAAATCTTGCTTTATCTCGTCTTCATCCACACGTAACATCATCTGTCAACTTCAATCCTCTACAATCTGGTTTTAGATCTTATCACTCAACCGAAACAGCACTTTTAAAGATATGCAATGACATCCTGCTAAACATTGATGGTGGTTTGACCACTATTCTCCTATCTCTGTACATGTCTTTAGCATTTGATACAATCGATCACAGCCTGCTGATTACCCGTATTAAGAATGAAATTGGTGTCGCAGATATTGCATTAAAATGACTAACATCATCTTTGATGTATTGGTAACCAACCATACATCTTTGATGTATTGGTTGGTTACCAATACATCAAAGAATAATCTATAAAATATCAGTTATCACATATAAAATTTTATTATCAAAATCTCCTGCATAGTTATTTGAACTCCTAGAAGTTCAAACTTCAAAACAAAATAAAAGATCATTAGCCAGTTGCCAACTTACACGTCGTCAACAAAAAACCTCCCAGGGCTCAAAATCTTTTTGTATGACTGCACCTCGAATATGGAATAGTTTATCTTTGAACACGCGAAACTTAACTTTTATAGAAACATTCAAAAAAGACTAAAATATGAATTTTTTATGAACTCTTTTTCAGACTCATAGTTTACTTGTGTAGTGCTTCTGAATTACTTCATCACTATTGTGATTGTTGTAAATAATGGTACTTTAATCTCTAAATATTATTATTATACATTTATATGTATACAACATATACAAAAGTATATATTATACACTTATATTTATAATATATACTTTTGTATGAGGGTATCTATACTTGAAATATTGTATGAAAATTAATTTCAAAAAAAAGTTACATCCATAATACAAGTTTTTATTTGATAAAGTTTTTGCTTTTTGTTTTCCAAGTCTAACTTGAAAACGGTTGGTTTTTAAGTATAGCTTGACTTCAACTCCGCTCCTTACATTTGCTGAAATCAAGTTTCAGACTTGAAGCATGATTTTAAATTTCAAGTTCGCTTCTTCTATTTTACCCTAAGAGTTTTTGCTTCAAAACAACGTTTTTCAAATTCATAATAATTAATGTAATAGCCAGATGAAAGTGTTGTGAAAATGCTACTAAAGCTGTTAACAAAATTTTAGTTAATGTATTAAAAAACTGCAAATTAGAAGTTTTATATTTAAAAAACTAAAATATACAAACTTTAAACAATAATTAACGAAACAAATTTTCTTTCGTTTCGCTGACCCAAATCTATAAACAGAAAAAGAAAAATACGCAGAAAGGCAATATTTCAAGAGAGGCTTATTTATTTTTTTTTAAAACTTACAACAACATAGGTCCCATATTGATGGAGGCGTTGCGCTAAAATCGTCTGTATGCATATAGTTTATGAGTAAAGGCAAATTTATTGAACCAGCTGCGGGTGTCAGATGAAAGGCAATATTTCATGAACTGATTTACATTGGAACTAGTACAACTCCTGAATATGACTATAATGAATATATCCTAAAAACTTCGTTGTAATTTCACCTATAGATCTTGAGACATTTTTTGCTGCGTAATCGTGTATAAATAAAATTTTCAAATGGCAAAAAAAACGTTTTAAAACAATAAACTTTTCCAGTCAACTACCTACCGTCAATAAATAGTTTTTTTGATCTATTTTCTATTTTTGAGTAACAATTTTGAGTAAACGATATTTTGGTCGTCACTCAGTTTCAACGAAACAAATAAATACAAACAGAAACTCATCAGTAGCATCAGAGGTTGTAAACCTCTGTTTATATGTGCTGTGACCGTTGCTCCCATCACATCCCTATTTGCTAATTAATGTGAATGACGTTGTACGATTTTAAAGATCTTTGCACTGAGCTTCAATTTGGCGTTCAGTAGTTTTATCAAGTAGGGCTTGAAGGTTAATTTAGGCACAAGTCTCAACCATCCGTTTTTTTGTTTTAAAGGATGAGTCATTAAAGTTTTATTGGGGCGTCCTTGAATTTTTCCATAAGATGAAAAAGGCCATTGCTGATATATACTTATTCCGAATTCTTCATCTGCTTCCTCTAACCAACTTTTATTCTTGTTTAAAAACTGTCTATCATCATATGCGCTGCAGACCATTTTATGATGATAATAAATTTCACGTATGGCATTTTAATGCCATATGTAAAATTTTTAATTGCAAAAATCTCTCTGAATCTACATCAGTTACATCAATAATAAAGTCTTAGCAAAATAAAATCCAATAATTATAATCCGAGAATTTCTTTCTTATTGATTATATTTCCGCCATTCTTCAAATAACTCCATTTTTGAAAAAAGGTGACTATGATCTGATAAAAATTAAATTACAAAAATTGTGAATTAACGTGGAAAAATGAGCTTGGATACAAAAAATGAGCTTGGATACAAAAAATGAGCTTGGATACAAAAAATGAGCTCGGATACAAAAAATGAGCTTGGATACAAAAAATGAGCTTGGATACAAAAAATGAGCTTGGATACAAAAAATGAGCTTGGATACAAAAAATAAGCTTGGATACAAAAAATGAGCTTGGATACAAAAAATGAGCTTGGATACAAAAAATGAGCTTGGATACAAAAAGTTGTATTGATTGAAAAATTAAAAGCAAAAAAAGATTTTACAATTTTAGCGCAGTTCTTCAAGCCATGTTCTTATACATTTTGCTTCTCTATTAAATAAAATATATCATCTAATTAAATAGTACTTACCCTCTGAAGTAAAACCCATACAATAAAATGATTCTTTTCATAAAACCTTGTTTAATGGTCTTACAAATGCTGTAAATTTTTAACTAAATTTAAAATAAAATTATACTTTAATGTCTATTGATTAGCTTATTACTCATTGCTCTGGAATGTTTTTCATAATTTACACCGCAAGTTATTACCAACTCGAGACTTTAAATGTAAAAATATTATCAATTAGTCAATTTTTTGACTTTTATCCGCTGTCTTTTGTCCACCTAGCTTGTAAAAAGCGATAGGGTAGAGCGGGGCATTTCGGAACAGCGGGGCATAACGGGACAGTTATGCCTGAGCTATATATCTCAGCTAAAAAAATTTTGTTTATCAAATATTTTTTTTGATAAATTATTTTAAATTACTGTAATTTATTATTGTAAAAAAAAAATTAGTTTTAGAAATACAAAAATGCAGTAAAAGTACCAAAATGCATTAGCAAGTTTGCGAAAAACAAAATTTGCGTATTTTCTTAAGCGATACAACGACAAAATATTTATCTTAAACTATTGCGAATTTGCTTTATTTATAAAAAGTTTATATTTTTCAGACAGTATATACTGTCTAAAAAAAAATTTTTATAAAAAATATTTTTTGTCCTATTTTAGAATCTGGTTTTAAAAAAAAATATTTGGATTTGAATTTTTTGATTAGTATAATTTTCAGTAAAATGACTTTTGTGTGGCATATCGGGACAACAAGTTATTTATATAATTGACTATATTATTACCATTTTGTTTACAGTTTGATGATTTTATTTTAAATCTAAAATATATTTTTTATTATTTAGAAATTTAATTTAAGTAATAAATTTAAAGAAATTCTTTTTTTTTATAACTTAACTTCAATTATTAATAGAGCAGCCGTGGCGCAGCAGAAGCGCACTTTCCTCAGAAACAAAGGATCCGTTGTTCAAACCCCATCTCAGAGCAAGTTTTGCGACATCAGTTAGGAAGAAGGCGTGAACTTTCGATTATATGCTTATCCGCGGTGCTCTGTACTAAGACCGTAAGGATATCTTGGGGCACCTAAAAACAAACAAAAAATTAAAAAAACAATAGTGTTTAATGTAAGCAACGAAGGTAAGAAATTATGCAAGAAAAATCAATCATCCAAAATGGGATGAATTGCAGTTTTAGATGTGAGTAAAAAGTAACTTAGAATCATAAAAGGTGCTGATACATATGGTATATTGTATGTAGTATGTTTATTTTAGCTGTTATTTCTTTCTTGTTGTATATGGGTGTACACCCATACACAGTTTCTATGGGTATGTTATTTTTTTGAGAGTTTAATGTCTGAAAATATTTAGGTGATAGATAGCTTTCATTTTTTATCATTTTTAAAGCTTTATAATCGACGAATAACTGCTGTTTTTTAACTGTCCTGTTTTGCCCAACCCACTTGCAAAATGTAAAAGTTTTGCTAGTCTAGAGTTTTGGTGCTTTGATTTTAGTAACTTATTTTTAGAATTTTTTTTTGTTTTTTCATGTTCTTATATCACTGAATTTTGGAAAATTTATAAAAAACAGTGTTAACTATGATTATTTTATCAGCAACTAGCATATGTTTCTTAAGTGTCCCTATATGCCCCGCTCTACACTATATTATGCAGCTGTTAAAAAAAATGCGCATTTGAGTGCAAGCCACATTAAAATTAAATGGTTTCATGCCTGTTCTGAAAAAACTTTTCAGCAACTGATCAGTACAGCTTTCCATATTCTGTATTTCGAGTGCTATATTTATTTATATAATATATAATTTGTATGTTTTATTAAAAAAATTAATAAACGAATTTAAATGATTCTGGAGAAAATCAAAAATAAAAATACAGTTAGTTGGCTTCACATGATCATGAAATTTTTTATTTTCTTTTTTTAAATAATAGATTGAATAGGAAAAAACTTCATGATTTTTTTTGATGTGAAAAATTAAGCTAATATATGATGTGAAAAATTAAACTAATTTATAATTAAAAAAAAAAAAAAAAACTAATTAATTTTCTGACAACAAGCATTTCAATAAACTTTATGTCAAGATGAAAACGTGGAATAGTAAATTGGTTTTATTTTAATATCGGTTAAAAACATGAATTAAAGATATCAGACTATTCGCATGTGTGATTTTTTTAATTAAATGATTTAGATAATAAGATCTTAATAAGTTACTTTCTAAAAATACTCAGAAAGTTTATATATTTAGATGGTAAAAGTCGTTTACCATTAATTTTAATTTTCACGTTAATATGCCCACCTCCATTAAAAAAAATTGATAAAATTTATCTACAGCAAAATAATGTTCAATAAAAGTATTTATTAAATAAGATGAATTATTAATTTACATCGAAAACAATTTTAAGAGCATTGCTGTGTGAGACCCATGTTTAATAAATTTATCTATGAACTTTATACAATAAATCAACTCACACTGAGTAGCATTTTTAACATTCAATCAAAATTAATCATCAGCTTTACTCAGTATGTCATAGTGATATAACTTTTTAGTTAAAAATTTATGAGCAATCAATAAACACACTATAAACTAAAAAAAAAAAACTATTTATTACGCCATAAATAACAGTTTTTTTCCTTCTAAAATACTCCATTTTTCATACTGTTATTGGCAAACTATATGCCAATAACACTATGAGAAGTGAAGTATTTTAGAAGAAATCCGAACTTGGGGTCAAATAAACATTTAGGATTGTTTAGAATAGGATTTTTCAAGAACTTTGCTGATATTGGTTATTTACGATATTATTCTGGGGCTATCGCTACCAACTTTTTAGTTCTTTTTATAGATTGGTGTAACAGATGCAGTTTTAAAAGTAATTCGAAATAAATAGGAAAAGAATGTAAGGTTCTAAAAGATAAAAAAGTATTTGAGAAATGAAAATACCAAAAAATGTTAAAAAGAAATTAAACTTTTTTTTTAAATGAAATAAAGAATAAGATAAAACTTTCAATTGCACCTAAAACTTTAAGTGCCGATCTGCATTTTTTTGAAAACCCAAAAGTATACTGATTGAATGGCAATTTTTCATCTTTATAAAAAAATATTGATTTTATTCTTCGTTTTTTACGGTTTCACCGTAACTTGTAATTTGAGATCTACTGATACAAGATTACGGACTCGCAACGTATACCCTAAAGCCAATTTTATTTATAAAAAAGGTGAGACCATAGTCGTAATGGCCACCTTCTTTTAAATTATATTTTATTTTGTAAATATTTATTGACTACCAAGAAAAATTTATTTGCTGTAAACAATCATCAAGTTTACTGTATCTGACCACTATAATGGGAGTACTTAATTTCACTGGAATTTTAGAATGCAGAGATAGAATTAGTGTAGATTTCATGTAAGTTTTTAATTAAATTTTAAAAATATAAATTCATCATACTCACTAATTATAAAGATCCCTTTTTCAATGAGCGATCAAAATCATAAGATTTAGCCAAATAAATTTTTGTTTTACAATCAAATAGTATTTAGTCAGTATAATTAAGTAAAATTTATGATCATAATAAAAAGTTTAACCAACGCAGTGTGATTTAAATTTATTAACTTCTAGTTTAGTTTTACAACAATAACTACCTAATTTTTTCCACCTAAATTTGTGTCTACAAAATTAAACACAAACTTAATAATATTTTCATCAGATGGAGTTAAAGTTTCAAGAAGTAAAAAAGCCAAGCAAAATATAAAGTTAAAAGACTTTATAGAATTGTCGCTATCTCTAGTGACTAGATATAGCTAACAAGAGTCTAGTTAGTCAACTATGAGAAAATGACATGCAATTAGTTTGTGTGTACTTTGACTATTTGAGTAGTCAACTACAAGTTCAACTAATTGTGCTTAGACCAGTCTTTTATTACAAAAACAGCATATATATATTTTTTAAATCTTAATGCAATATAGTACATTATTTATAATTTACATTATGTACTAATTATGCGTTATTTGCTACTAAGTTATATTCTAATTAGTACATAATGTACTAATGGTACATGATTATGATAATTGCTTTATTGGAATTAAAACAATTGGAAAGTAAGTAATCTTCCTTTTTATGTAGAAAAATGCTCTGAAAATATTAATTTTAATTAGCATTTAATTTGCCCTCTTCTACTAAGCACAGATCTTGATTACCTTACTGAATATAATGTTTTAAAATACCAAAAATAAGATTGAAAGTTGCTTTAAAAAAATATATTTATATTGAAAAAAGGTAAATTAAGTCACATATAATGCATATAAAACTACAATGACAGTTATTTCTTCCATAAAAAAATGCCCTAAAAAATTGGCTATGCTGCAAGAAAAAAGGTAATGTAAGTCACGTGTAATTGCCCATATAACTACAGTGACAGTTATTTTGTTTCTTACATAAAAAAAATGCCCTAAAAGATTTACTACGGTCTCTTACTTCTACTAAAAACTTAGTATAAAACAGCAATATGTATATTTTTATAATATATTTAAAATATGAACATTCCTAATATATTGAAATTATCTTTACAAAGTTAAATTTGTATTATACATTTGTTTCATTATTTTTATTATATTTTTATAAATGTGTTAATATAGTGTTTTTCCTTAGTATGTATAACAAAGCTATTTGCATAATGTTTTTTTGTTTTAATCTTGTTTATAATTCAATTGCCCTTTTTCTATATCCATTTGCTAATATTGTTATTTTTGAAAAATTTAATGCTGATTATTCTGAATTGTTTTCTGACTCACTGTTTCAGACAACTTAAAACATTTCTAAGACTTGGAAAATCATTAAAAGTTTTATTAAAAAGGGCAATTCCAGTATTTCCCATATATGGGTCTGATCTTATTACTTTTCCTAAGGGTTAGTCAAAATTTATAAAAAAAATTTTTCCCCTTTATTAATTATTAGACATCTAATCACTCTAGCATCCGCTGCTAAAGTTCTTTCTCTCCCGGACTCTTCTACAGCTTGTGGTACAGAGAACATTGTTTTTATAGTCTTAATGTTCTCTCTAATGATTATAAAATAGCATCTTTGATTTTTATAGTCTTATGTTCCCTCTAGAAATTATAAATTAGCATCTTTGATTCCTATTTTTAAAACTCTGAGGATTACTATGACCTCTCTGATTATTAATCAATATGACTGATAAATAGTTTTAGGATCAGGTCTCCAGAGTTTTTTAAAGAAAAAAAAAAACAAGTTAATTACTTGTTAAATAGTATGTAGAATGAGTTCTGAAATTTTTTTTTTCTAAGAATGTGATAGGATACATGTTTTCTAAGAATGTGATAGGATACATGTTTTCTAAGAATGTGATAGGATACATGTTTTCTAAAAATGTGATAGGATACATGTTTTCTAAGAATGTGATAGGATACATGTTTTCTAAGAATGTGATAGGATACATGTTTTCTAAGAATGTGATAGGATACATGTTTTCTAAGAATGATAGGATACATGTTTTCTAAGAATGTCATAGGATACATGTTTTCTAAGAATGTGATAGGATACATGTTTTCTAAGAATGTGATAGGATACATGTTTTCTAAGAATGTGATAGGATACATGTTTTCTAAGAATGTGATAGGATACATGTTTTCTAAGAATGTGATAGGATACATGTTTTCTAAGAATGTGATAGGATACATGTTTTCTAAGAATGTGATAGGATACATGTTTTCTAAGAATGTGATAGGATACATGTTTTCTAAGAATGTGATAGGATACATGTTTTCTAAGAATGTGATAGGATACATGTTTTCTAAAAATGTGATAGGATACATGTTTTCTAAGAATGTGATAGGATACATGTTTTCTAAGAATGTGATAGGATACATGTTTTCTAAGAATGTGATAGGATACATGTTTTCTAAGAATGTGATAGGATACATGTTTAAGCTACAAGCTGTAGAAGAGTTTAAATAAAAAATAACATAATAATAAAAAAAAAAGTTTTTTTTATAATAATATACTTTTTTTATTTTTAATCTATTGGCTGCACATTCAGGATGAATATTACAACATTTTTATTATTATGTTATTATTATGTTATTATTATAATTTATCATATATAGAGATGGTAAACAATCTACAGACTTGTTTTAAATATCCTGGACATGTGATAATTCGATAATAGAGTTTCAAATCGAGCGATAAATTTTAATTTTTTTCCAAGTAAATGCGCATTTATTTTTTTAAAAGTTTGATCCATGGATATTTTTTAAAAATTTATTCTACCAGATAAGAAGTAATGCCAAGTTGCTCTATTACTTTTGTTTACCGAAATACTTTTGACACCAGTACAAACATAGGAGAGTTTGTTATTCAGTTTCACGATTCTAAGAAGTTAAAGGATTTAAAGTTAAAAAATTATAAATCTGCTTTTTTTAAAGTTTATTAAACAATTTTTAGTGTTTGCAGCTATTTAACTAAAATTTATGATAAAAGTAAGTATATCTTTAATATATAGTGATTATTTGGACATATAAAGGGTTTTAGTAAAAAGAAAAAGATCAAAATTTGTCTACCATATGTCTAATATCCCGCCCACTGTATTGTTTAATTAAGACAGAAATAAATGTTAAGTGTTTATAATATGTTTGTTTTAGTGACCCATTTATATTACATATATATATATATATATATATATATATATATATATATATATATATATATATATATATATATATATATAAATACAATATATTTAGATATATATATTTATATATATTATATATATATTTTATTTATGTATATATATATATATATATATATATATATATATATATATATATATATATATATATATATATATATATATATATATATATATATATATATATATATATATATATATATATATGTATATAAATATTGTGAAAAATAAAGAAATGGGGGGGGGGGGGGAGGTTAAGTAAAGATAAGGTTTAATTAAATTTTTTTCTTTTGACTAATAGAAATGAACTTGATACAGATGACCTCATATATGAAGTACCTTCTGTCAACACTGTAACTCTCAAGTCATGCTCTAAAAGAAAAAGGTTGAAGTCTTGTAATAGGATCTATGATTTTCGAGATTATGGGATTGATCAGAGAAGATCAGGAATAAAACATCAGAGAAGAAAGGAAAACAGCACGTATTTTTAACATTAAATTTTATAAATTTTGGTTCATTTTATATCAGCTAAATAAGTAATTCGCATTATTTATAAAATGTTAATTTTCTTTACTCATTTTCTAAGGTGGTTTAAATATTTTTTTAATATATAAGTATATAATCATGCAGATAGACCAGTAATTTGATGATGCTGTGGATACTTACATATTTTGACAACATGTTTTTTTTATAAAACTATTTATGTGTGGAATGATGTCATGTTATTTTAGCAGATCTTTGACTATACATGATGTCACAACCCATACCCAATTTAAATTCCTACCATACCATCAACCTATAATGCCATGTTTGCCAAAATAAATGTTTTTTTATACAGGTTTTTTTAACAGTTTTTTGGGTTAAATTTTTAGTCAAAAGCTGACTATTCTGCCATCTTTAACCATCTCAATTCTAGTGGGTTTAGATTATTAAAACTTATTTAAGTTAATCCATATAAAGTATAAATGCTTGAAAAAAGTTCAATAAATCTTTGCTAGATTATAGTTACAAATGTTTATAGTTGTGGTTGTTTTGCTGAATACACTGATGTTGTGATGCTTTGCACTGATGTTGTGATGATGCTGTGATGCTTTGCACTGATGTTGTGATGATGTTGTGATGCTTTGCACTGATGTTGTGTGTTTTGTTGTTGTTTCTGCTTGCTCAAAGTGAAATTAAATTAAATTAAAATTTTATTAAAAGGAAAACGTAAAATACATACATTAACCAAATATAGAAATAATGCATAAATGCCAGTTAAATAAATACACGATTTGGTTAGCTTTAAAGTTGCTTTTTTTTCTTCTTGTAGAATCTCATTACTTCTTGGTTCAAATATATATTAATTGGTGTTGTAATTTATATAAATGTTTATCTATCATTTAATTTCTTATCTAACTTTAGTGAATTAAAAGGTTTTTAACCTTAGTGAATGAGTTGCTACAAATTGCTGGAGAGGATGCTGAACAATGGGCTTGTGATGAAATGTTAGTGACAGCATTTACTGATCTTTTTCTTGATTGTGAAAAAATGAAGGTATTTTTTATTATATTATCTGTTATTTAAAAGATTTTTACAGTTTAAATAACTTATCTCAAAAAGATTCACATGAACTAACATAAATACTAACATAAGTGCTGTGAGATCTTTTTGGTATTTTGACCTAAAAACCCATATAAATTAATCAATATATAGACATACTATTTAGTACTTTTTAAAATGAGTTTTATAAATTTATATTATTTTAACTGTTAATATCATTGAATAAAAATTTTAATATGAATTACTTAATACCCTTAATTAAAGTTAAATTGTTCAATTAAATTTTAATTGTCCAATATTTTCCAGGAAACTTAGGTGTATCAAGGTTTTATTTTAGGTCCTATCTTTTATTTTTATCTTATGTCCCATCTTTTGTATTATTTTTGTAACAAGATTGCAAGCAACCACTCTTTAAGTTAGGAGTAAAAAAGAGTGCTAAAAAGCATAAAGTTGACAGAAGTGTTAAAGAGCATAAAGTTGACAGAAGTGTTAAAGAGCATAAAGTTGACAGAAGTGTTAAAGAGCATAAAGTTGACAGAAGTGTTCAAGAACATAAAGTTGACAGAAGACTTAAAAAACTGTAAATTGTGAGTCATGAAAATACGAAGGTAGAAAATTTTTTATTAAACATTTTTTCATTAAAGAACTGATATTTAATAAAAAAAACTAATTGAGTCAAAGTTTTTTGAGCATAAAAGAATTATTACAGTAAAAGAATTTGCCTTTGCTAAATTTTGACGGAACAAAAAATAATAGTTTAAGCAGCAACCATATCAGTATATGTAGAAAGAGAATGAGATAAGACAGAAGCTCAAGCTTGGCAGCTAGAGCAGCTTTAACTATATTTACAGTTTTTTAACCTTTTTTAAAAGAGAAAAAGTGTCATTAGAAAAACCAGCCCAATTATGATAATGGTATCCATACAAAGATGGATAAAAAGTTTATAGAACTAGAGAAAGAAATCAGCAATAAGAAACAGGTAAGTGTTGTTTTTTTATTTCTAAGCAAGACAGGTAAAATAAGAGAGGCAACTTACCAGATGCTAACTTATTATGTATATGGTTTCTATAAGAGGTCAATTCTGAATGATAGTTCAAGAAGACATCAAGTAGAGGACTCAGTAGGAGTATTAAAAGCTTACAAGCTACTGCAAGCCCCAAACTGGTAGTAGAGATATCACATTAAAGCTTGGCTACTTGTTCATTTGGCGGCATTTTTTGTTCAAAAAAGATGACTTAATTTCAAGACTGAATATTTTAAGACTGAATAGATTGAATAGTTATCATTTTAAATCTCAAATTGTTGATTTTTTATCTTGTTCAAACATTTTCAAACTGGTCGCATTATTTTCTCCATTTAGTGCAGACACCATTCATAAACTTGTAAACAGTTTTTATAAAATTAATTGATCTCTGTAACCAATTTTTCCCTCTTTTAGACAGTTAATTTTTCATGTTTGCCCAAAATTTTTCAATTAAATAAATTTGTGTCACATTTGCTAGATATATAATTTTGGGACAAATTGAGGTCATTATGTCGATACCATTTGATAGGCCAGAAAGATCATCATACTTTTGGATAATTGACATTAGTCACATTTTTAAAAATTTAAAGTTTTTGATTCCATGTGGAAAAATGATTGAATTTTGAAACTACACAAACAGATACCTTACAAAAACATAATTTTCTTGTTAAATTTTTTGGTTTTAACTATTTTTAGCAAAACCTTTTTCTAATAAACACATTGTGTTTTACAGAATAAGTTGTTGGACTTCAGTAAGATGAGATATTAGAAGTAAATTAATTAAAGCTTGCTAAAATAGTAAGAAGACTTGGTCGAAAATATTTAAAGGAATCATTAGATTATTAGAAATCTTTATTTAAAGATAGGAATCACAAGTGCCGTTTTCCAACAGGCAGGATAAAAAGATTCAGTTATTATATATAGAAAGTCTATATAAAGAGAAACTGGCATAGTTTTGTATTGATTTCTTAAAATGAGAAGATGTTTATTCTCAAAAGTGTCTTTCCCTACATTGGGTTTCCTGATTCATTTGCAGCTTTTATTTATAGTCTTGTTAACAATTTTCTTCCTTTTTAACCATATTCTTCTTAACCTTTCTTGATGTAAATAGTGGTTGTATGCAGTCTAATAAGGAGTTTAAAAAATTTGATCGAGGTTTTGTTAAAAGAATAAAAAAGTTCTTTTAATATGCAATTTTATATCAAAAATTAACTTTAAAAATATTTTAGTAAATTTTAGATGTAAAAATATTTTAGAAACTTTTAGATGTTTTAGAAAAGTATTGATTGTTTTCAAACTTGTTACTTGAACTCTTGTAAACATTACAAGCTAGACTAGTAAATAAACATTATATAAAGGTTAAACTAAACTATAAATGAAATATAAATATAAGTGAACCTTGACAAAAAAGGGTGGTGTACAAAAAAATAAGTTAAGTGCTGTTCTCTTTGAGAAATGGTAAGGATTAAACAAAAAAATTCTTTCTAAAATGACACCTCTACCAGCATCACTTTTTAAAAATAAAATAGAAAGTACACTTTTTGTATGTGTATTTTATGCGTATGTTTATTTTAAATAAGTGCATCACTTTTTTTAAATGAAATAGAAAGTGCAGTTGTGAGCTTTTACACATATGTGCACTGTATAGTTCTTTACTTAAAGATGACACTCTTTCTAACATGATAATGATGATTTCAATAAATTTTTTTGTTTCTTTATAGGTATGGGAAAGTTTTGTCAATCTAACTGATGATGAGCAACATCAAATACTGAGTGAAAATCATTTAAATAGACAGAAGCAATCTGCTAACTTGATGCCTGGTATTATTTATATTAAAAATTTATTTATTTAGGTGTTTCTTTTTGTTTCTGTTAGTCATAAGGGTCATCCATAAAGAATGTATGCCAAAAATTTAGAAATTTGACACCCATCCTCACCTTGTTGTGTGTATATATATATATATATACACACGCAAGGGTTGAATTATGCGATTGCAAAATGCAAAATCTCGAAAAAGATCTGATCTTCAAAATTTTAGTTTATGCAAAACCGTATTTTTTGCTTTTAAGGGGCGAATCAACTTAAATTTTTTAGCGAAAAAGTTATAAAATAATAAAACAATAAACTTACGACTACAAAAGTAGTAATACTATAGTCACTAACTGCATTATAAAAGTAATAATGTTATCGTGTTATTACATTTACAATGCTTTTATAACATTTATAATTCATTCTTTGTTCAAACAACATTAGTAATCCCAAATTTTAATTGGGGTAGAAAAACATCTAGGAAAATAGAGTGGATATTCAAATAATATTTAAAACTTAAGAAACTTGAACAACTTTATAAAAACGTTATGTATAAAAATTTAAAATAATTAAAAACATTACTAATGGTCCGTAAAAATGCCCATTAGTTTCAAAATTAATCAATAAAATTTTTTTATTGGTTGCCACTGTTAAATTGGTTGAATTTTTAATTTGTTACATTTAGTTATACATATATAAAGTTTATTATATCATTATATATTTAATTGAGCTCTAACCACTGTGGTTAGAGCGCTTGCTTAATAAGCAGGAGATCCAGGTTCAAAACGAGCTCTGGACATATTTTCTCGTCACGGTTAGGAAAGAGGTTCCCGGTTAAATGCACTTCTGTGGTGCTCTGTGACAAGACCATTAGGTCTTTTTGGAACACCTTAATAAAATTATATATATATATATATATATATATATATATATATATATATATATATATATATATAATATATATATATATATATATATATATATAGCATAGTTTTATATAGTATGTTATTTATTTTTATTTATTGATTTAAGAATATATAAGTTTATTTAAAAGTATGTAATATACTTATCATTAAATTAATTTAATTAGGTAGTGGTGTGTTACAGACAGAAGATATAAGGTATCTTCAAATAGATCAAAAAATTCGCGATATGTTACGAAGTAAACATATGCCAAGCATGGTAGCTATCATCTTAATATGATTATTTATATGTATATTGATTATTTGTATGTATATTGATTATTTGTATGTATATTGATTATTTGTGTTTATATCGATTGTTTGTATGTATATTGATTATTTTTATGTATATTAATTATTTGTATATATATTGATTATCTTATAAAAAATGATTTAGGAATTTTCTTTTTAAGGGTTTATTGAAGTATTATGAAAATGATGTAATGTCTTGCATGGAAGATGAGTTTCCGTCCTTGTTAATTTTCAATCTTGAGGAAAAGTAATTTTTTTAAAATTCTTATGTTATTAAATTGTTTGATTATTTCTGTAATTAAGTTTAATTATTTTAATTTGAAATTTTATGTACCAAAAGAGTGGTATGAAAGTACAAACCATTAAAATTACAAAAATAGTTGTGACTATGTTCAGATTATAGTTATATCTGAGTTTGATCCCCATCATGTCCCTATTAGTACAGCGCTTATCTTGTTTCTTCGTGCAGCATCCTTATTCGTTTTGTGTTTCAAAGTGTTTTTTTGAAACAATCTGATTGAAAGATGTTTTTAAAATTTCCACTTTAAAATTATCCTTATGAGAATAATGATATTGTCTTTTTTTTTTTTTATAATATTTTGTTTTTATCTCAATCATCTAAGGACCGGCTGAGACTAAAGTCATAGACATTATTGATTTTTAGCCAACAAAGGACTGGTATTAAATAGTTTTTAAATTTTAGCTGTTCACCTAACAAGTTAATTCCATAAATTTCTCATCAAAATAATTGTTTAAAAAACTCTGCAGTAAATAGTTCGAATGATTTGTAGATCATTTAATTTATTATCAGTTCCAACAAAATTTACAATGCATTTTTTGATTTTGTCTTGAAGAAAAAGAGCATCATTAGAAGAAATTATCCAGCAGAAAAAAGAAAAAGAGCTCTTTTTCTGCTAGAAATTATCCAGCAGAAAAAGAGCATCATTAGAAGAAACAGCCGAGCAGGCAGGAAAAAAAGTTTATGGTAAGTACTTATTACAGCAAGTTTAATAAAATATTGAATAGAGTTCTAAAATATGCTTTTGTAAGAGGTAAGATGTAAGATGGTAAGATTTTTTTGTAAGAGGTAAGATTGTAAGACCATGGTTGTAAGATGGTTGGAATGTTATCTGGATCACAAGCTGTAGAAAGTTTTATTGAGGAATAAATTTAGCATGTCTAAAGGTGAGTTTCCACTCATCCGTTTTTTCACGGGAACGGGATAGGAAAGAGAAAAATAATCACGTGAGAATGCGTAGTTTTCCTTCAGGCGTATTAAAACTTATACTACGCATGCCCATGTGATTATTTTTTCCGTCCCTTTCCCGTTCCCGTGAAAAAACGGATGAGTGGAAACTCGCCTTAACAATGAGTTAATCTGTTGTTCTGGAATGACAAAAAAAGTGTGGTCATTAGATTCAAGCAATAAATTAGATGAAAAGTTCTTTGCAAATAGTTGTAGTTCCTTGGTAGTATTTATGTATTATACATAATAATTTATACATAAAAAATTTATCAAAGATACATAAAAATCATAAAAACTCAAAATAAATAATATATATATATATATATATATATATATATATATATATATATATATATATATATATATATATATATATATATATATATATATATATATATATATATATATATATATATATATATATATATATATATATATATATATATATATATATATATATATAATATATACAGTAGGGTGTCCCAAAAAAAATTTTTTTTTGCACGCATGTTTTTTCCATTCCTTTATGTCTACTGAGTTCATATATATGACTAAAAAGTTTTTCTGAGGTCAATTTCAGCTATATGTAAAATCTCAATTTCTTAATTTTTGATAAAATTTGAGCTTTTTTTTACCTTTTTTTAGATTCCAATAATTTTACTTTTTTAATGTTCCTTACCCTAGAGAATTTAGAAAACCAATGTTTTTAGACTATATAAGAATAAGTCTATATTTGGTACAGAAGGTTCATTCGAGCATGATTTACAGTGGGGGTCGATAATGATGACTAGTTGAGGAACCTTTGTGTTTTATGTATACTGTTTTGTTTTAACAGGATTTTGTCTATTCTTTTGATTTTAACCGCTTCTAGTAATAATTAGAAGTTAAATATGAACTTGTTTTTTCAAATATAATTATGTAATAGTTATGAATACCTTCAATATACATTTATTTACTTGAAAATTGTATAGTTAAATGTAATTTTTTTAGGGGGACACTAGAATAAATTTTTAAAAATTTGTTTTAGCATTAACTAATAATAAAAGTATTAAATAAAATGGGTCGTACTCAAAAAAACAAAAAAATAAAGGCTGAGAAGAGAAAGTACAGCATGTCAACGAATCCAAGAAGGCTGCTGTTTCTTCTAAAGTACACAATCAATGAGCTTCCAATAAACCAGCTGGCAACCATCGGAAATATGTAGAGATAAAATACTGAAGCTCCATAGTAAGTACATAAATCTGCATCATCTCAAATCATTGAATTGGAACTCTAGCGATGGCAACTTCTCTAAAATACAGAATGAGTTTTTAGAGGAGAGTAATACACTCTTTGATATTTCATGGGCAAATTTTGAACAAAAAGTAAATCATGATTGTTTTCGTTCGGAGAATGCTAAAAAGCAGGGTATTCGGTTTTATCTAGATCAAAAAAGAGAGCGAAACATGTATATTTCAGTAGAGTTGGATAAAGTATTACAAAATTCAGTTAAAAATAAAAATATTTGGCTCAAGAGGATGGAGGAAGCAAGAGATAAAAGTAGTATCACAATTAATGCAGTAAAATCCAACAAACTTGAAGCTTCTTTTTATTCATCTGGAAATGATTCTGAATCGGAACTTAGTTTAGATTCTTCAGATGATGAAAAATTACCTAATAGATTCAGTCATTCTACTAAATCTAAGATAATGATAAGTATAAGTGCTGAAGATCTGGTAGACTGTACTGCTGCAGTTTCTGCCCGATTCAGAGTAGGTATACGCCCACAAACTTCATTAGTAGCTGCTATTTGCAATAAAGCTGGTGTAAATCTAGAAGATATTAATCTATCAAGAAGTACCGTTCATAGAAAAAGATTCAAAAAAATTGAGATATTAGGAGATAAGTTCAGGCAAGAAATTATAGCTACATTGAAGGGAAAAAAGCTATGTGTTCATTTTGATGGAAAAGGGATAAAACAGATTGAAGAAGATCTAAAAATAACTGTTTCTGTAGAAAGAATAGCGGTTAGTGTTACATCCCCTGATATGGATGACACAGATGACATACTGCTAGGTGTTGTTCAGACACCAAGTTCTAAAGGTAATGACCAGGCTGAAGCAATTTTGAATTTGCTAGAATACTATGACATTGTAGATCAAATATTTTCTGTTTGCTGTGACACGACTGCATCCAATAATGAAATACTTTCCGGAGCTGTTGTTATCCTTAGTTCCATTCTTAATGTTCCACTTATATGGTTTCTCTGTAGAAGACATATGCTAGAAATACACATCTCACACTTTATGGAGGCTTTGACTGGAGAGAAGACGAAGGGCCCAAGAAAAGGGCTGTATGTCAAACTCCAGAATAATTGGTGTTTTTTCAAAAAAGAGGTTGACAAGATGATAGATCTTTTTACAGTAGTAAAAGTCTCCAATTTAAAAACAAAATTTGTTCTTGAAGTTATACAAGTAACAAACATAAACATAAAATATATTTACAAAAAAAATTGTTTCTTTTACATGGAACAAATTCTATAACAATTCATTTTTAAACCCCTTCTTAAACTACTGTTTGTTATTGAAGTCAACAAGGCAACATTGTAACTTACTGTATTGTGGATAATGATTGGGCCTTTTGTACCTTTGGCAATATATCTGAATGTTGTGGTGCATTGCTTCTGTTGTCTGTTCTGTGTAAAACCTAAGAGCTTGATCATGTTTGTCAATGAAATCTTTCACGGAAAAACACTGGATGGTTAAATTCCTAAGCTTACAAAATAATCAACTCAAATTCATGCAAAATGTTAGTTTAATTTTCTTGAAGCTCCTCCTGAAGCTTGAAGCACCTCCTGAAGAGACAGCAATAATGAGTTGTTGTTTGACACCAGTGTTGTTAAAAACTTTGCTTGTGCGCTAAAGTTTTGCTGAGGCAATGCTAGGTTTATAATTTAATTCAACAACTCCCATGCTAACTTTCAGGAACCCCCTCCTTCATAAAATCCAACCTTTACAATATGATTTTTCGACATACTTCTCATGGCAATAATTTCATTTTAAAGCTAATGGAAGTCTTTGCCTTGCTTGCTAAATTCATCAAATTTTATGAAGTAATTTTTTTCAACAATCTGTTGTAAGGTTGACTGATAAATAGTAGCTGCGATGCCATTGTTTGAAAGTCCTGTGTTTGCTTGAACTTGAGCGAGGTCTTTTACAGTTATTGATAAATTTGTGAAGAAAAAGTGTTTAGCTGATGATGAACCTATAATGAATGCAAAATGTTCAAAGTTTAACCTGTCATCAATTTGAACTATATTAAACTAAACTCATACCTTGTGTTGCTGAAAAATTCCTTCCACTATAAAGTTGAATTAATTGAACTGTTTGAAGGAGCTTTATTTGAAACAAGAGCTGTAACTCTTTCTGGTGCCAAACAATCCTTTGTAGCAATAGCTCTAAGCTTGTAGCAATTGCTCTAAGAAGCAACAAGATTATTTCTCAAAGGTTTGATTGGAGTCAGCTTCAGGTTGAGTCACCTCTTTATGAAATTGCTAAAAAAGCTCTGGAGTTTGGAAAAGAGGCCCTTGCCTCAAAAACTTTTGTGAGGAATGATTACAGGAAACTATGCGAGCTTTTTGTTTTCTATTTGGGAGGAGAAGTACCTGTACTGTGTTTTCATCAACCTGGAGCCTGCCATGAAGCTAGGTACAGTATATTAAAAGAAAAAAAGTTAAGTATAATAAATAACATATAAATAAAAGAATATAATAAATAAATATTAATGGTGACAAAATCTTACTCTCTAGGTTTATGGCTGATGCTTTATACATTCTTACCCTGAGAATAATCGATAAGGTTATTCTCAGGGTAAGAATGTATATATCAGGACTTTAAAGGTGGATATAAATCTGACAGTATGCAACAAAAATTAATGCTAGTGGCCAGGGACAATAGAAAGAAGCTTAAAAAAGATCTTTCCAAGTCCCAGTTAAAAAATATATAACTTATTATTCTTGAAATATACATTTTTTGACACACTTTAGTATTTTTATTAGGAAAATGTATAAAATTTTGGTTTTTAACAAAAAATGGAATTTTACATATTGCTGAAATTGTGGTCTGACAATGTTTTTTTTATATATTTGCAATCAGGGGACACTAGAGAATGGGAAAAAATTGCGTGCACATAGAAATTAAAAAAAAAGTATAAATTTGGGACACCCTAATATACAGTATATATATATATATATATATATATATATATATATATATATATATATATATATATATATATATATATATATGTGTGTGTGTGTGTGTGTATATATATATATATATATATATATATATATATATATATATATGTGTGTGTGTATATATATATATATATATATATATATATATATATATATATATATATATATATATATATATATATATATATATATATATATATATATATATATATATATATATATATATATATATATATATATATATATATATATGTAAATATGTATATATATATATATATTATTTATTTTGAGTTTTTATGATTTTTATGTATCTTTGATTTTTTAACATGCAAATTTTTTTTTTACAGATTTGATCGCATGTTGGTCTATGCTATATGTCAGTTCTTTGAACTTCCAGTTTCACGTAAGTGTAACGTTACTAGTATCAGTATATTTGTTACATAAGTATAAATAACAAGATAACAGTCATGTGTTTCACACATCTTTTTTATAAAAAATACTTTAAATTGCAAATTTAATATTGAACAGGTGAAAAATGATATATATATTAATAGTTTGTTAATATTAATAAAAAGTATTTACTTTGCAATCATTATTTAAACAAAAAAAGAACATAGAAGTTACCTTTTGGATGGAAAAAGGACATAAAGCAAAGTTATCAATTGAATGATCATTTTAGCAATTAGCATTAATAAAAGATCCAACACCACATTGGTATTGCTTTATTTCTGAACCTAAAGCATCTTTTAATCAATATTGGTTTGTTTTTTTTTTAACTGATGGAGTTGTGTTAATATAGTTGAAATAAATATTCTAAACTAAAAATTAAATGTATGCACCAAGCTCAGAAAAGAATCCAAAAAATGTTTCTAAAGATCAAAACATTGTGTGTTTTATGAAATAATCACACTATGAACCTGGTAAATGAAGACTAGCTTTCTTTAGCAAGCATTAAGTTCTTTCCTTGATATTCTAGAGATATTGTACAATTACCTCTAATAGTATAAATAATGTTGGTCAGTACAAAAGTATTATAAAGCATCTGAAACTTTTAAAAACAAGTAAAAACAAAACAAATAAATACATGAAATATTATTTTTATTTAAAAAGTTAAAAGTAAACATGAAAAGTATAGAGAAAAGAGAAGTAAACCGTTTTAAAATAGTTTCTCATTAATATTTATTTATCTTAAAAAGGTCAGACTCTATTGTTTTTATTTGAACCCTCAAAATAAAATGAATGAAAAAATCATGTGACATAACTTCAGTCTTTTTAGCAACACAGTCTTATCAAAACAATATATAAAAACATATTTTTAGGCCAACAAATGTTTAAAAAAGTAAAAAACTATTTTCTTTTTTTATTGTCAATCAACTAGTCAGTTCTGCTCTCTCAAATTTTTTATTTATATAAAATTGGTGCGAAGGTTTTTTTAATTCAAGTTTTTGAATTTCTAAATCTTGTGTATAGGTTGTATAATGGAAAAGTTGTTTTTAATGTAAACATAGAAACTGACGTTTTTTTCATTTTACCAAGCTTTTTTCTCTTTAACTGTTAATATGGTTGAGTTATTTTTCAAAATGAAATTCTAAAAAGGTTTCTAGGAGAAAAACACAATAAAGAAAATGTAACTGCGTTGTTATTTGGTGCATCTTTTCCCTAGTTATGGTTATGTTTTACAAAATTTTGTATCACGCTAACTATGTGATGAAAGTTCATTGGAATTTATTTTAATAAAAGGTTTTCTAGAAGTTATTTTTGCTAAAGAAATTTTTGCGATTCGAGTCAAAAATCGCGAAAGTATACTTAAATTCAAAAAATAAATATATTTAAAGATCTTTCGCAAAATTTATTTTTAGCTTTTAAGTTTTTAGACGCAAAAATTTGTTTTAGCTACATACATAAATAATATTAACGTATGAAATTCGATTAGTTTTTCAAATTTACATTTCAAGTAAATCTAAGTTTAACTAAATCAATGTTATTTTATAAATTATATAGTAATTAAAACATCTTCGTTTTCTTTTGTTATAGTTTTTTTTAAGAAGAAATACAAAAGCGATATGTTATTATGCTTTGTTTTAAATTTTACATTGTTATTAATTCTCTAGGTGGTTTCACTAACAATTTTATTTCAAAAGAAGTCTCATCAATCAGCCTTGGTGTCCTCGCATAGACACTAATTATGCTACTGTTAATTACCACCTATTATGCTGCTATTAATTATTTTATCTACCATATTATCTACTATATTTTATCTACCATAGTATCTACTATATTTTATCTGCCATTTTATCTACTATATGTTATCTACTATATTATCTACTATATTTTATCCACCCTATTATCTACTATATTTTATTCTACCATATTATCTACTATATCTTATCTAACATATTATCTACAATATTTTATCCAATTAAATATCTACCACTAATTATGCTTTTACTTGGCCACAAATTATACTACTATTTATTTACATTGTGCTGTCTATACAATTGTATTTGTACTTTTTTGCTCATGATTTTTTTTATAATTTTTATTTGCTTATGATTTTTAATAACTTTTCTTTAGAGATTCGTTTACAAACGACGACCTTGATAGAAATTGAACTACCAGTAACAACTTCACCTGAATTGCTTCCTCGATATACACTTACTGGATATCTTGAAAATAAATTTAAAAATTTATCAAAATTTTTATAAACGTTAATAAAATGCTAGTTTTCGTGAAACTTGTTTGAAGAATTCTCTGTTTGCTGCTTTAAAGTGTTGCGTATGTAGTTACTGTTCACAAGTGTTCGATGTACCTACTTCAAAATGGTCCTTCAATATTGATTTTTTTTTTTTTTTAATCTCGAGCTGTTCAATAATAAACTAGTTTTATCCAATATATAAAGTTTTTTACTATATTTTTGAAAGTTAGCTCTACTATATTTGAAATAGTTGTTACCAAGAATCTACATATTACTATTTAAACTGTTGTTTTTAATCAAACACTACTTCGATATCCGTAGCGTTTGGTATTGAAATATATAATAAGTATTGATATTTTAAAAAAAAGTATTTTTTTATAGGTTTGATCAAGTTTTTTTGAGTTGAAACGTAAATAATATATTGCTCATTTATTGCAAACAAAATAAAACTAATCATATTTTGCATCAGGCACAAAAGCGGTCGGGTGTCTTTATTTTTTAACAAAAAATCTTTATTTTTTCTATTAAAATAAAATATATATTAAATTAAAATGAGCAATGTTGAAGTTCTTTTAATAAAGAGAAAACCTACAAAAAGAAAGCATGTCATTTTTTTACAGAAACAGTTAACTTGTATAAAAATTAAAAAAACGACTTGATATTTACACTTGCATTTATTTTGGAAATAAAATGTCTTATTGCTATATTCTGCATTTTTCTAGTAAAATGTCTTATTTTCTACGTTTTGAGGGATTTCAAAAGTTTTCCTCAAAAAATGCAAGTGTACAATCAATTTAAAGTCTTCATACGTAATATTTTGGAGTAATCTAATTTTGTGTTCACACTATAATGTTTTCACCAGCAGCCGTTTTCTCATCTCTCCGTTAAGCTTAACGGAGCGTTTGTCAAAAATTTCTTTACAACATTTCTAAGTAAAAAAGTGACAAAAACTTTATTTGAATTTGTTTAAATAAAACTAAGACTATAATAAAACAGTTTTATTAAAAAATTATTTTTTTAAAGAATTTTTTTTTTTAATGTAGTTGAAAAGAACTTTTTGACAAAAGCTCTGTTAAGCTTGACGGAGAGGTGAGAATACGGCCATAGATAAACAATACGTTATACGGTTTTTTGAGTTAAATGCAATTGGGTTTAAAATGCAAGTAACATATATTTATCTTTTGATTTGCTGCAAGCAAAGTTGTCCAAAGTTTTCTTGATCGGAACTAAATGCTTTATTTAATTTGACGCCTTTAACCACTTTTTAGTTTTACCCCGGAAGTTGTCATTTATCGTTGGATTTGATGCGATGTGTAGATCGTAGATTCCGATATATCATCAAAGCCTAAAATTTAAAAATTATAGTAATTTTAGGCTTTTACCTAAAATGAGACGGTCGTAATATTGAATATAATATTTGATATGGCGTTCATAAATGTATCATTTGTAAAACACAAACCCATGCTACGCACATTAGTTGTTTTATATCATTTTGATACTCCTTAATTATAAATTCAATATATTTTATGGACAGTATTATTAAAAAACTGTATTTAAGTAAAGTTAAAAACTCAAATATATTCGCAGGAGCATTTGTTATATTTACAAGGTTTATTCCATTAAAATTGCTTACATATTTTTTTAAATATTCAGCAGATAGGCTGTTTTATTTTGAATCGGTTCTAAGATTCATTGAAAAAAACTTTAACTTATTGTTTTAACAGCTTGTTTAGAGTAGTTACCGAATCCACGCACTCTTACTGGATAAAAAGCACCTAAATGTTTTGAAATATCATAAATTTTTCACCAAAACAGTTATTCAACAAGTGGTCTGTAGTAATCCTTGAAGTTTTTAAAATGCGTTTGATAGTCATGATGTAGTTTTTGTTCAAAACAAAATTTAACCAAGTTGTTTAAAATTTTAAAATAACATAAATTAAAATAACATAAAATAAAACAAGCTTTTCTGCCAGTGGCGCGGCTCCACTAGCCAATGTACTCGCAGAAAGGTCGAAGGGGTACGGTGGTAGGCGTCGAAGGGGTACGGTGAATATAGGAAGCTTAAGACTATTTAATCAGAAGCTTAAACTTCTAAATAAATATAGAATTTAGAAGCGTAAGTTTCTGCCTAGCGAATTTAGAACTTAGAATTTCTTCAAAATGGGGTAAATCCTTAAAATGTACTCGACTGGCATTTAAAAAAAAAAAAAGATCCTCAAAACAAAAATTCACCCAACTGAAATATGTCAAAAAACCAACTATAACTTGAAAATCACCTTCTTTGGGGGGAATTTTTTTTCTTATAGAATCTAGGAGCCACTCTCAAGAATAGATCAAACTAAATTTATGACTTGAACTTTTAATGAAGACAAATTTAAGACTTTTTTTAGATTTTTATTTTAACTATTGAAGAATCAAACACAACTTTAACTAAAACTCAACCATACACTTCAAAAAGACACACATTTTTGAGCCAACAAAAGATTGTATACAATAAAATAATTTTATACGTTTGTTTGTAAAATAAAATAATCATAACCTAATAAAATAAAAACCCTTAAATAATGTTTATAAAAATCTTTGCAAGCAACCAAATCGTAACTTTTACAAATAAACTGTTAAAAATCAAAATAATAAAAAGTTAACTCAATTCGACATAGATTAAGTTATTTTTTGCTTTGAAGTTTTGAAAAATTGAAAGACATAGTTCTGAACCTTTTTTGAAATGCTCAGACTTATTGAAACTTTAGCAACTTCTTTTTCATTGCCACATTTATCCATATGATTGTAAATATGGTTTACATACCATATTTATAAAAATACAGTTTCCTCCATTATGTCTAACTCTGGCAGAAAAAAGGAATGAGAAATTAATAATATTGCTAAAAATTTTAGCATTGTACTTGATTAAAATTTTTAGCACTTTGCATATATAGCAATGTTGTGTAGCCATTATCTTGGAAAAAAACTACACATTATTTGACAAAGTTTAAGATCAGCTACAAATAAATGATTTATCTAAATTAAGACTGTTTGTTAATATAAAAACGTTGTAGTGAATTTAAGGAGCATTTGGAACAAAAGCTAGAAAAAAGGAAGTTTTACAGAATCTACTTTATATTTTGAGTTCTGAGTCGTTATTTTTTTGTCTTCACGATTATTTTTCTCAACTTCTTAATCTTCAATCATTTAATTTGACATTAGGTTGAAATAGATTTAAAAAATATATTTTTTTTGTTTATTTTTACAAAATATTCTAGCTTTTGTTCTAGCTTTGACTAAAGGAAAACGTACTGTAACAAGTTTTGAAACGTACTGTAACATGTTTTGAAACGTACTGTAACATGTTTTGAAACGTACTGTAACATGTTTTGAAACGTACTGTAACATGTTTTGACTAAAGGATAACGTACTGTAACATGTTTTGACTAAAGGATAACGTACTGTAACATGTTTTGACTAAAGGATAACGTACTGTAACATGTTTTGACTAAAGGATAACGTACTGTAACATGTTTTGACTAAAGGATAACGTATTGTAACATGTTTTGACTATAGGATAACGTACTGTAACATGTTTTGACTAAAGGATAACGTACTGTAACATGTTTTGACTAAAGGATAACGTACTGTAACATGTTTTGACTAAAGGATAACGTACTGTAACATGTTTTGACTAAAGGATAACGTACTGTAACATGTTTTGACTAAAGGATAACGTACTGTAACATGTTTTGACTAAAGGATAACGTACTGTAACATGTTTTGACTAAAGGAAAACGTACTGTAACATGTTTTGACTAAAGGAAAACGTACTGTAACATGTTTTGACTAAAGGATAACGTACTGTAACATGTTTTGACTAAAGGAAAACGTACTGTAACATGTTTTGACTAAAGGATAACGTACTGTAACATGTTTTGACTAAAGGATAACGTACTGTAACATGTTTTGACTAAAGGATAACGTACTGTAACATGTTTTGACTAAAGGATAACGTACTGTAACATGTTTTGACTAAAGGATAACGTACTGTAACATGTTTTGACTAAAGGATAACGTACTGTAACATGTTTTGACTAAAGGAAAACGTACTGTAACATGTTTTGGCTAAAGGATAACGTACTGTAACATGTTTTGACTAAAGGAAAACGTACTGTAACATGTTTTGACTAAAGGATAACGTACTGTAACATGTTTTGACTAAAGGATAACGTACTGTAACATGTTTTGACTAAAGGATAACGTACTGTAACATGTTTTGACTAAAGGATAACGTACTGTAACATGTTTTGACTAAAGGATAACGTACTGTAACATGTTTTGACTAAAGGATAACGTACTGTAACATGTTTTGAAACGTACTGTAACATGTTTTAACGTACTGTAACATGTTTTAACGTACTGTAACATGTTTTAACGTACTGTAACATGTTTTAACGTACTGTAACATGTTTTGAAAAAGATAGAAAAATACCAACATATTTTATTTACTTTTTTTATCATGAAATAGTTGAAAATCTATTATAAAAAATCTTCAAGTCCATTGTCAATAAGTGGAAGGGCTTTTTTCAGATTTGCTTCTATGCAAGTTTTTCCTTTAATATATGTTCTATTTTAAATAAAATTTTTCTAAACTTAAAATTAGCTATGTCACGTAAAAAGACTAACAAATAGTATACTTCAAAAATTGTTTTCACCTAAATTATTTAGGTAGCTGTTGAACAACTTTATGATTCCTTAATAAATCAATCAAACTTTTATGTCTAAGTTTATTTTTCAAAATTCCTCCTGATATTTTTAAAGATTTTGCACATTTTTCCTGAGAATACTAGAGAAAAAATTTCTTTTAAAATAACTTGACAAGCAATATGTAATTTAACTTTAGCTGAGGTTTGAAGTTTTTTAGTAATTTTACAGCTAACTTTTTATTCCCACATTTTCTTTCCATTTCCAAAGTTTAAAATGCAAAAATTACACATTATTTTATGGGGTAAATGCAACTTAGAAAACTTACTATTTCTTCTTGTTCTGATTCTTCCACGTAAACTGGTTAGTTTTCAAATTTTACAGTAAAAAAATGTAAAAATTTTTATTAAAGTATAACCTCAGTCTATCTCTAATTCTGGCAAGTAGTTTGTTTCTTTTATATGATTTCTACATTTGTCAAATTTATCAAACCATTTACCAAAACGAGCAGTCGTAGCGCAATGATTAGCGCACTTGCTTCAGAAGCTAGAGATTCGTTGTTCAACGCCACATCTGGGCATGTTTTATAACATTGGGCAATGAAAGAGGCGTGAACTCACTTTCAAATGCTCTTCCACGGTGCTGTAAAGTAACTAAGTAAGAACTTAGTTACTTTACAAGAACTTCTTGGGGTATCTAAAATAAACAAATAAAAAAGTCAAATATGGCAAGTAGATATTTTGCATCATTGTAATCTAAATCAAAAGTGAGCGCTTTTTTTTTATTGCTTGAACATTTAACAGCTTCGATGTTTTTGCGCACACAAAAATACCAAATCATTACAAAAATTTTCAACACGAATGTTTTAACAGCCATAGTGCTAAACTTAAGAATAGAAGATACAAGTAAAAACAACAAGTAATAGTTCTACATTACATAGTTTATATAAATAATTGTAATATTTAGTATAAATTTATATAAATTAATGTTGTTTACTTAAGAACAATCTTCTTTTAACAACAGTCTTCTTTTAAATGAAAAACATTACATATATATGCGTGTATTTGTTAGAATTCTTTTAAAATAATTATCTTACCTTAATTATCGTGTCTCAAAAAATTATCCGACCAAACAAGTTTAGCGATACTTACTTTGTCTGTCATTTAATTCTATTGGAAATACTATGTTATATAGCGTTCTTATTTTTTGATTCATGCTTCAGTTGGTTTATTATTTGTCCTAAAAGAAACTTAGAATTGAATAGGGTTGTAAAAAAATTAACCGACCAAGCGATATTTAGGTAAGTTTAATTAATTTTATGTGAAATTTGTTGAAATATTTTAGCAAATTTTTAACAATTAATGAAATTGCTTAACAAAAAACTATTTTTTTCTAGTAAAAAAAAAAGTTTTGTATATAAAAAAAAAGATTTCATGTTTTTTTAAGTAAAATTGTTAGAAGTAAACGTCACTGGACTGTTTCTCAGAGAAATTTAGCATTCGATCTAGTCAATCAGGGTAAAACCTATCGTCAGGTGCAGCAAGAGACTGGAATTCCTCATTATACAGTATCCGACATAATGAAGAAGTATAATTTGATCGCAACAACAGCCACAAAAGAAGAGCAGGTTTGCAAAAAAAAAAAAGACTTCCAAGAGTTTTGATAGAAACTTAATTATACAGGTCAAGATAATCGTTTTATCTCTGCTCGAAAACTGGCTGAGCATGCTAAGAGAAATATAGAATCATATTATCCCATCAGACAATCAAAATCGTTTCAAAGACAAAGGATTTCAAAAACGACTTGTGCGTAATAAACAATATTTGAGTAAGAAACATGAAAAGAAGATTGGAGTTTGCTAAGAAGTTTAAAAACATGCCGTTAAGTTTCTGTAAAAAGATCCTGTTGGGTGACGAATCGAAATTCAACACAAAACCATCTGATGGAGCCCAAAAAGTATGGAGAAAAGTTGGAAAAGTCTACAAATTAAGCTGCGTGTAAGGAACTGTCAAGTATGGTGGCGGTAAGGTGATGGTATGGGGTTCAATCGCTTGGAAGGGTGTCGAAAAACTCCAATTTATTGATAATATAATGAATCAGGTGCAATACAGAAACATATTAAAGGAAAATTTGAAGTCATCTGCTTTAAACCTTTAGCTAGGATCTGATTTTACATTTCAGCAAAATAACGATCCCAAGCATAGTGCCACTAAAACCAAGGAGTGGTTTACTCAAAATAATGGTGAGGTCTTGGAATGGCACAATCACTGGACCTTAATCCCATTGAACATTGGAAATTTTAGACCGAAAAATTGGAGATCTATCATTTTCAAAAAAAGATAACCTCATAGCGACAATTGAAGAAGACTGGGAAAAGATTCAACCAGAAGAAACAAAATCTTTAGTCAAATTAATGCCTAGACGTCTAGAAGCTGTAATCCAAGCAAAGGGAGGCCCAACAAAGTATTAAAATAATTGTTTTGTTATTTAATATTTATTTGACAATAAAAAAACGACAATATTTTACACTAAAATAAATAAAATCTATTTAAAAACATGTTCTTTGATTTTTGATAATCTTGAGTTTAATAATAGAGTTTAAATTTACGAAAGTACAGCATTTTTTTTAGGAAAAATATTTAAAAAAATGTTAAATGTCGTATGATTTTTTGAGACACTATAAATGAAATATATATCACTGTCTTATATTGTAAACATAGCAATTAATAAATATCCACAACAATTCAGAGTCAACACATTTTTATGTTTAACTTTGCACTAATTTACTCGATGTCATTTATGGAAATTGCATTTAACAGAGAACTAGCTTGACCCCGTTGAGGTTATAAGAAAAGCAATATGTTAATAATCAAACTTTGTTTAATTATAAACATATTTGTCAAAAAGCTTTATTTTAAACTTTTTTTTTTTTGTTTTAAACTTTTTTTATTTTTAACAATCTGAATAAAACATTTTCAGCAGCTAACAAGTTAAAACAACTTTTAATAAATGTAATAAAAATTAAATTTTTTTTTCAAAATATTGGTTTATTTTAACATTACTTTACAGGTACAATGAACATTTGCAGCGACACCCTGTAAATGTTCATTGAACCTGTTTGTTTAAACTACAGTTGTACACCATGTTTGACAACCCCACCATATTAAGTCTGGACAGTATTTATCAGTTTCAGGAAGCGTCATCCATATTATATTTTCTTTTTTTTTGTTTTTTGTTTTAGATGCCCCCAAGAAAACCAAACGGTCTTGTCACAGAGCACCGCAGAAGAGTATTCAAATAGGAAGTTTACACCTCCTTAATTAAAAATGGTGCAAAATATGCACAAAGCTTGCTTTGAACCCTGGATTTCTTGCTACTAAAAGAAACGCTCTAACAACTGCGTCACGGCTGCTTAAACAATGAAAATCAATTCTTTCTAGCTTTCATTTTTAATCACTTAGGCTTGGTAAAGATGGCGAAACTATCAACGTTTAACTCTAAACATACGCTCAATATGCTGTAAGCTTCACATGCTGCATTATTGCATCACTTGTGGATGGAATGTTGCTAATTGGTCAGTTCTTTTGAGTAAAAAAATACTTTGAAGCAATATTATAGTTGTTTACACAGCCGTTTGGTCATACAATAAAATTGTAACAACAACATTGTTTTGTCTGTCATTAGATGTCACTTTTTGTGAGAAAATGGACAAAGATTTTTAAAAGCACAAGCGCTTAAGGACAAAACATTTTAAATCAGACAGCTCAAAAATGAAGAGCTTAATCTAAGAGATTGATGGGGGATATAACTTTTTTGTTATAAGGGCGCATAGACACTTACAGTTCTGATAAAAAAATAGTTTTGAACTAATTTTTTCTACTGAGATTAAAATGGTACTATTTTAAATATACCATTTTAAACTCAATAGAAAATAAAAACAATGGTACCAGTTTTGTTAAAATACTCAAGTATACAAATATTCTTTATTAATTTTATGTTTCCACAAAACACCACTTCCTGTGAATGGACAACAGTTGTCCAATAAAAACTGTGGTAACATCTGAGTATGATTTCAATTTAATTTATTACTAACATAAGAATTAAAAATCAACCGAACTTTGCGTGAAACTCCACAACTGAAAATTGCTGCTGAGTTTATTGAATAGCTGTGC
>NC_061169.1:10881677-10949177 GCF_022113875.1 Hydra vulgaris | reverse complement strand
AAAAGAAGAAAAATCACTTCGAGGTATTAGCTTGTTTGCTAGTTTGGTGTACACCAAATTTTGGATATCATGTACCAATCCAACACTTGCTCCGTCGAATGATCTCACTTTCTTGAAGACTGTTTTTCAACATAAAGCCATTAACAATGGAATTTTTACAGCTGCAGCAACAGCATTTTCGAGGCATTTATGGTATCTAAGTGAAGAAATGGTAGCATTGGCTTTTTTTGATAAGGAGATCAGCAAGGAAACAAAAGCAAAAATGGTTTTGGCTCTACAAAATGCTGGAGAGGATGAACCACAGAAAAGAATAAAAGTCGATTTAACTTCAATTGAAAATCTGCAAATAGAAAGTTTTGTAACAGAGAATACCTTAAATTTTTTCAACATTTTGGAATTACCAACTACTTTTTTGACAACTGTTGATCCTGACAAGTGGACCGAAAATGAAGAGTTTCAACAGGCAGAAAAAATTGTAAAAAGTCTACGAGTTGTTAATGATACGGCTGAAAGAGGAGTAAAACTAATTCAGAATTTTAATTGTTCAATTACCAAAAATGAAGAACAAAAGCAATTCTTGTTGCAGGTAGTCTCTGAACACAGGTCAAAGTTTCCTCTGCCACAGAAATCTTTGTTGATCGATGGAACCAAGTCATCAAAAAACGATGGAAACAAAAACCAATGAATTTTTTTTCATAGATTACAATAATTTTTTGCAAAGAAGCTGAAATATAAATGAAACCTAAAACTCTAACAATTTTTAAGATTTTTTGGAACTATTATTGTTTTTTAAATTTGTCTTTACTATAGTGAACACAAATACGTTATTATAAACTAGAAGTTTATTACTTTATTCTTCAATTATTTTATTTGTAAACAATAATATATATAATTCAGTTTAAAAAATACTGCATGGTTTTGGATTAATATACAGTAAGAGTTAAAATGCAATGTTGTATCATAATTTATTCAAAATTTGGGATTGCACACTAAAAAGAGAACTCAAACCCAAAAAGTAAAAAACTTGATGTTGATGAGCAACCTTTAAAAATTATTCAATCATGCCCAAACTTCATGATTGTTGTTCCTACACATAATGTCACATAAAGAAATGGTACCATCAAAGAAATTTAAAAAAAAATTTTTTTGCACCACCCTAATATATATATATATATATATATATATATATATATATATATATATATATATATATATATATATATATATATATATATATATATATATATATATATATATATATATATATATATATATATATATATATATAATATAGACAATCCTTTGTTAAACTGGTAGAGCTGCTAAATTTTCTTGGTTTAAAAGGTTCACGAAATTTACGTTGATTGTAGCAATCAATTTCCCAAACAGATTATTTTACTTTTTTTATTGTGAGCTTGGTTCTTTATTTCTTGGATATTTAAAATATCATTATCCAATTTTTGAAAATAATACATTTTAATATTTTATATAGTGTTTGATTTCAATAACTTTTTAATAACATTTTGTTCATTATAGGAAAACCATTATGCGATAGATAGCTAAAATTAGAATTATTTACACTCCAAAGTATACTTGGTGTCTCATAAATAATTGTATTTGTCTGTAATTTTTGTAATAAACACATACACATACATACATACATACATACATACATACATACATACATACATACATACATACATACATACATACATACATACATACATACATACATACATACATACATACATACATACATAAATACATACATACATACATACATACATACATACATACATACATACATACATACATGCATACATACATACATACATACATACATACATACATACATACATACATACATACCTACATACATACATACATACATACATACATACATACATACATACATACATACATACATACATACATACATACATACATACATACATACATACATACATACATACATACATACATACATACATACATACATACATACATACATACATACATACATACAGATATACACAAATATATACGCATATGTATACAGATCCATATTTATATATATTTATATATATTAAGGTAATGAATGGACAAGAAATTATTGAGAGAATGTGGAAAGGGTTGCGCAATTGAAACTTTGATTGGTTTTAGTACCAAAACTATATATTTTAAAATTTTTCATTTATTTTTGTTATATAATGTATTGAAAATAAAAGAATCTCTTTTATTCAAATTTGAAAATTAAAAAAAAATCATTTTTTTTTTTAATTTCAAAGTTATCACTAAAAAATTGCTTAAACAAGTGACCTTATTTTTTAAAAACAACTGTATATATGAATATAAAATAACAAATTAAATTGTTTTTAGAAATAAGTTGTAAGTTATTTTTCAAAATTTATTAATTTTTTTGTTTTTTAAAAAGATTTGATCTTTTATCATTATTGATGAATCTTTTGTCATTATCGATGGATCTTTTGTCATCATCGATAGATTTTACGCGTTTTAGTGCATGAACTAAACTTTTTGGTTGATTAGAAAAGCATGTCATTGCGTTTAACTTGTTTTAGCCCTAATATTCTAAGGGTTTAGTTAATAAAAAAAACAGTTAACTCAATAAAATATCCAATTTATCGATATCCAATGAAGTCAATGAACTTTAACTCTAACATGCTAAATCAGAATTTGCATTTGTATTATAAATAATAACGTTGCGTACTACATTAAGAGTAGAACCATCTTCTAGAACAACCTTTTCAACAAAATTATGCAAAACATTTTCGGAAGAACAAGTATGAAAAAATTCAACACTGTTTAAACCCCGATTAAACAAAATATAAACTATCTTCTTAGCATACAAAGTTATTAGCATGCCATAGCATGAAAATATATTAGTGCATAAAAACGCCACAACAGATTCGTGTGGATCAACACTGAAATAAATAGGAAGGTATGAAAACCAAATAACGCAAACAATAAACATAGCGTAACCAATGTTTTGTGTTTCGTTAAAATTTTCGGGCAGCTTACGAGCTCGAAATGCCATGCATCCACTCACAATAGCCAAAATAAAAAAGTATATCAACGAAATTATAAAAACTGTTTTTTCATTATTGCAGATAAGGTAAAACTCATTACTAATGGAGTTTGGAATTGTCTGCACCCTAGTTGGATAATATGCGTGCCAAACTATAACTGTTACTGTTTGAATTAAAACAAGTGAAAAAGTGAACGTAATTTGAAATTTATTTTCTAAAAATTTTGAAACTTTTGTGAACCTGCCATTAAAAACACGAAGCAGTCGATACATTTTCACAACGACAAACGCAACTACAGTTGTTAGCAAGAATCCGAACAACGAAGTTCTTAACATGCATACTGCTGGAGTAGGTCTGTGAAAATAAAAAAATGCAACGCAGAACAAGAGCTTAAGAGAAATTAGCTGGATACAAGACATTTCTCTATTTGAACTTTTAATAACTGGATTGTTCCAATGAATAAAAAACAAAATCAATACTAAAGTTACAACCAATACACCTGATATCGATCCAATAATAATTAATATTCCCGCTGTACTAAAAATACTCAAGCTTACTTCAGACAAATCAATGCATTGAGTTTGATTTGAATTTTCTAAAGATGTAATTAAACACTTTGTGCATTCGTATTGGTTGACAGAGCTTGAAATCGAACCATGAGGACATTGTACACAAATCCAGCAACATTTTGATATAGAAGAATTGACTCTGTATGTACCAGGCTCGCAATTCAGACTGCAAACAGATTTTGGTTGTAAGTTATTTTTCCAAACAATAACGTTTTTGTCTATATCTAAAACTGCGGATTTATTAAAAGTGTATTCCCAGAATCCAAACTTTGTAAAATTATTTTTATATACAAAGATGTACTCATATGCAGGATAAAAAAAGTCTCCATTTTCATCAAATTTAACACGATAGTTACTTGTGGGAACGTTAAAACTTGTATTAACTACGTGATTGTATAGAAGTTTGTAATCAATAGTGTCTGAAAGCGTAAAGCATTTTTCAGAAGTACAATTTAAATAGCTATGCAATCCATATGCTAGAGCATAAACAGCACCTACTACTTGATTTATATTTCGTTTTGGTAATGTACTTGTCAAATTAGGAGTACACGTTACGCCATTCCAATTGTTCTTTTTTAAAAATTCTTCATACCATGGATTATAACAGTTTAAATTGCTTGTCATATTAGAACTAAGAATTTTATTGTTGACAAAATCTACTGGATCTCCTTTAAGTCGCAATGATATTATATTGTGGGTTACGTTGGGTGATGAATATTTTAAAAAATCGTCACCCCAAGATTCAGTTCCTAACAAAAAACAAATATATATATATATATATATATATATATATATACATATATATATATATATATATATATATATATATATATATATATATATATATATATATATATATATATATATATATATATATATATATATATATAATATATATATATATATATATATATATATATATATATATATATATATATATATATATATATATATATATATATATATATATATATATATATATATATCACAGTGTCACGAAATGGCCATCAACCTTAACCTCATGTCCCGAGAAAACCCTTTGGTAGGATGATAGCCCACATATAGTAGATCACTTAGATATAAAATTGGAAATCGAACTATGACGTCCGAGAGAGATATTTTAGTTTTTATTTTCTTCAATTCTGGCATATCAAAATTTAAATGAGATGATAGGAATTTGGCATTTTTACAGCATTTTTGTTGTTACGTTGCTTAGAGTACTATTTAAGACATTATATAACTAATTGGAGCAGGTTTTTTGAAATCATTATTATTTTTTGTTTGTTTTTCAATTTTGCTAATTCCGGGAAAAGGGTGCACATTCAGTTTTTTTCAAATAAGACACATTGAAAGTTTGATAAAATGCCTAACAAAGCTAAAACTCATGAAGAAAACCGAAAATGTGTTTGTTTCCTATGTTTAAATAAAGCAAATCGAGAAATCACAAGTTTTTTAGTGGAGAAAATTCGCACAGTCCTCAAAATTGAGCTTGATTTTTCAAACTTTCAAATCCCTTGTGGAATTTGTGAAAGATGTCGTGTGGCTATTCGCAGACGAGAAGAAGGGGAAGATGCACCTATCCCAAGGCTCTTTGATTTCAGCACCATCTCAGTTCAGCGTGCTGCAACAAATATTCCTTGTAATTGTTTGATTTGTCAAACTGCAAGGACAAATATGAATCAGCGTTATCCTTTGGAACCACCGAAACCCAAAGAAAATTCAAGTATTGAAAAAAGGTGCTCTGATTGCTTCTCTGTGATTGGTCGTGGATTGCCTCACAATTGCACAACAGGAACATTAAGGCAAAATTCAGTGGAAGTTGCTTCGAGGGATCGCATTGCGGCAGAGAGGGTAGCATCATTAACAATTGCTAATAAAACTCCATCACCTCATGGCACTGTTCGGCTAAGTCAACCACTTGGAGGAAATCGTTTTCCCGTTGTTCCAGGTAAAGCAATATAGATTTAAGCATAAACCACTTATAAATCTTTTTTAAAATGTAAATGTAGAAAATTTTAACCTCGGTCATTAAATGTTCTTTAGGACCATCAAGTGCAATAGAATTGTCTCCTGCTGTGCCCAAGCTCACGGCACAAGACATGGCTGGAGTCCAAATTGGAACTAGATTGTCAAATCGTGGCATGTCCAAATTGGCATCATCTTTGAACCAAGCTACACCTCTCCGGATTGTAGAAAAAAATTTCAGAGAAAAATTCGACAGTTTTGGGAAATCTCTTTCTGAGCATTTTGAGACCAAGGCAATACGAGATTCTAGAAAGAATGATGACCAGCACCCTTCACGACTGCTTGTTTTTTGCCCAGATGTAGGAAGTCTTGCAAATCACGTTATCAAAGTAAGGAATGTTTCAGGAGATCCGCTGATGAAGATTGGCATTGATGGAGGTGGTGGGTTTTTAAAAGTATCTCTTGGAATCATTGCCAGAAACACAGATTCAAATTCTCCACCACCAAAACGAGGGCTTAAAGACACAGGAGTCAAACGGCAACTTCTGGTGGCAATTTCAGAAGATCTGCCAGAGAGTTATGACAACTTGAAAAGCATAATTTCTTCTCTTCAACTTCACAAACTTTCCTACATAATCTCTTGTGACATGAAAGTTGCCAATCTTGTTTGTGGTCTTCAGTCCCATGCAAGTGCACATCCTTGTTCATGGTGTGATGCAGAATCAAAAGATTTGAGTCGCTCTAGAAGTCTCAGAACACTTGGTTCAATTCGAGAAAACTTTCTGCAGTTTCAAAGCAGTGGTGCCAATGCAAGGAGAGCAAAAGACTTCAAAAACGTCATCCATGAACCCATAATGACTCTGCCAGATGACACACTGATTTTGGACATCATTCCTCCCATGGAACTTCATCTGCTTCTTGGAGTCGTTAACCATCTCTACAAAAGTTTATGCCAGATTTGGCCCGCAGCAAAGGAATGGCCAGCAGCCCTTCATATTCAAGAGCAGTCTTTTCATGGTGGCCAATTTGCAGGGAATGACTGCCGCAAGCTCTTGAAAAACACTGATCGCCTTCAAAGTTTAGCTGAGCAAAGCTCATTTTTTCTTGCTGTGCCTTTTTTTGAAACATTGAGACATTTTGACTCAGTGGTGAATGCTTGCTTTGGAAATCACTTGAGCCCCGATTTTAAACAAAAAATTTTACAGTTTCAGGAGTCGTACCTGAAGTTGCCAAATACTTCAGTCACTCCCAAAGCACATGCGGTGTTTTTCCACCTGAAGGATTTCATCCTTAGACACAATTCTAGTCTTGGCATTTTCTCAGAGCAAGCTACAGAATCTCTTCATCACGACTTCAGTTCCCATTGGCAGCGTTACAAACGGGCAAGAAACCATCCAGAATATGAATCAAAGATTCTGAATTGTGTGATTGATTTCAACAGCAAACATTCATTTTAGAATAAAAAGGATCAATTTTATTGTAAAATATGTTTTTGTTTATATGTCTTATAAAAATATATGGGAAAATTAACTTTTTGCTCTATAAATACTGAAAAAATGCCAAATTCGTATCATCTCGTTTAAATTTTGATATGCCAGAATTGAAAAAAATAAAAACTAAAATATCTCTCTCGGACGTCATAGTTCGATTTCCAAATTTATATCTAAGTGATCTACTATATGTGGGCTATCATCCCACCAAAGGGTTATCTCGGGACATGAGGTTAAGGTTGATGACCATTTCGTGACACTGTGATATATATATATGTATATATATATATATATATATATATATATATATATATATATATATATATATATATATATATATATATATATATATATATGTAGAGCATTTAAAAAGTTTAAAAACACAATGACTTCTTTTACTTTTTGGTAATAAAATTGCGTGTAAAGCAGGGGTGCCTACAACTTTTTTAAAGGTAGTTTTTTAGCTGTTAACTGGGGGCTAAACGTTTTTAAAAATATTTTATTTAAAAATATTGATTTCTTTAATTTATTAAATATGGTCTTGCAAAGGAACACCACGCATTCATATACGAGCTAGCTGTTATGTAATGTACAAATATTTTAATTAACAAACTTTAATTTTGTAAATAACAATAATAACTTTAATTACAAACCTGTCTTTTTTTTCAAAATATTTTTAATGACAATTGGCAACTAACTGGTTGCAATCAGGTTTTGTTGATTATATACCTCTCTCAAAACATTAATGATGTGAACATCACTTAAATTTGAAATTTTTTTGGTACAGTTTCAATTTTAACAGAGAGTGGTACTGTGAACAATTTAATTTTGTCACCATGTTTTCTAATATCTGTAATCCTTTTTGAAAATCTTGTTTTCAATTTAGTAACACAGGTAGCAATCCTGTTAAATCCTTTTAAATCCTGCTGTGTTTTCAGGATTCAGATCAATTAAGGATAGAAATATTTCCAGTCCCGAAATGCTGCTCACACAAAGTTTGCTATAACTCAAAAATTAGAATATCAACTCAAATTACCTACTTTCTAAATGAGAATAAAACGGAGAATAGAAATTGCAATTCAAGTCTAATAAACGGAAGATGGAATGTGGGGTAGAGGGCTCCTAATAAATGCGTGAGTGGGCATTTTTTTCATAACTCGCTTAAAACAATTTTATTCTAGTGTCACACATTTTTCAACAGTTTTTTTTAGAATTTAATTTTTTTAGAATTTAATATTGACTTTATTTTCATAAATTTAACAATATGCTTATATTTGTTTTATACTATGGTGAGGAATAAACCAACAGCTAATTTTCAATAATTTTTTAAAACTTTGCGTCACCGCCCCCGCCGTTTGTTTTGTTCCCAGAATTGATGCTGAATAAACTGAAAGTTTTAAATCTTTTCAGTCATTGATAAATATTTTTAGAATAGAATAGAAAAGATGCTGTACACACTTGAGGTGTGTCGAGTCTTAGTTACGTAGAATTAGGACTATGACAGCCGATTACAAAATATAGTGTTCAGAAACCAAAATATTTATCCATGCTGTTTTTAAAAAGATTTACCTTATCTTTATCTATTATACATTGAGGAAGAGAATTCTAATCGTTTGTAACTCTGTTTGTGAAGAAATAATGACGAATTCTTGAATTGGTAAATTGTCTTCGTATTCTAAAATTGTTACTTCTACTTGATCGTTCCAGCTCAAAATTTAATCGAGGGTGGTGAAAATTAACAATATATATTGTTAATTTTCACCACCCTCCATTAAGTTTTAAAAAAGATTAAAAATACTTGAATTGCTAGCTTTGCATGATAATTGGAAGCTACTGCAAGAAACTTTCTAAATGAAAGAAACTTCTTATTTCCAATACATAAGTGTAACTTCTTAAAGTCTTAACTTGATAAAGATTGATCCAATGAGGAACAAAGACTCAAAAAGAGGACAATGAATTCCTAAAGCACTGTCGCAAAGAACGCATGGTCAAAACGGTGGGTATTGATAACACATTTCAAAAAAAATGCTTGTTTGGCTGCGGAGAAAATAAGAATAATGAAGGAAAAAATGCGCTCACAAAATGAAAAGCTTAGAAAAAAAAAAGAAAAAGAATAAAAAGAAGGTAGAAGAGCTAGAACAAAGAGAGTTTAAAATTTCTTGGTACACAGACTAAAACCTGTTTGTTGACATCTCTTTATAAAGCTGGTGATATTAAAAATGAGGAGTTGAAGATCTCAAGATTAACTCTGACCAGAAAAGCGCTGTGGTACACTGTACTACACTGTGGTAGAGGCAAAAACCCAAATCATCTAATACTAAATTTAAAAAATTGTAAAAAAAGAACACTAAAATTGTATAGCATTATACCAGTGAAGAAGCAATTTCAACAAGCCGTGAAAGAATAGCTATAAGCTTTTTTTCTCCTGAAGCTGACCCTTTAGAATTTCTGCTAGATATTTAAAAAATTATAAGTTCCTAGGTAAGCATCCAGGCTATAATTATTCAAATTGTCCTAGAATACTATGATCTATTAGATAAATTCATTGGGGTGTGTGCTGACACCACAGCTAACAACACAGGAAAGAACAAAGGAGCTATAACGAATGTTTTTGTTCATGCCTTAGGGAGGCCTGTTCTCTGGCTAATGTGCAAACATATATGAGAGGCATGTTTCTCATGTCATGAAACTTGTTTTTGGTACAACAGAAAGTCCAAGCGAACACCTCTATATTTTATTTCAGAAGCTATGGCCGCATATACACAGAGAAGTTAATAAACTTGAATTGTAAAACTTGAATGGTCTCAGAATGCATTTACACAAAGTACTCTTTTGCACCAACTTGCAGTTGAAACTAAAGAATTTTGCACCACAGCACTTCAGAGAAACATTTTCAAGAAAGGCGACTACAATTATCTTTGCCAGCTATTGGCTTACTTCCTGAGTGCAGATATACCATTTTTTTTTTCGGCAGCAAAGAGCTCACCATGAGGCCAGATTAATGAGTGAATGTCTTTACTATCTTAACCTGCAGATGACACAGAACTATCATCCGAATGATTAAAAAACAGTAGTGCCTGCTACTCTCAAGAGTACACTGTTACAAATTACATAGGTTCCTATGGCAACTCAACCTCCTTCAAATAACCTAAGAGCTTTTAAGATAGCTTTCCAGCTCTAAATATCAGATGATTACAAAGCTTATGCAGAGGCTGGAGAAGTTCTCAAAAAAGTCTTCTACGGCACACCTGATATCTAGCTCCCCAGCTTGTGGTTTTGCCTTTTGAAAGCAAGGATATAGATGCCTACGTCAAGAATAACATCTTTAACAGTTTTTTGTATTTTGCCACCTCAGAAAAAGAATATATGCTGCTTGAGAAACCTGGAATTCAGCCAGTCGTTGTTCCAATGCCGTCTCTTGATTATTTTATCACTGAGCAAAAGTATTTTCTCTTTTTTCTCCTAGAAATTACTTAGGAAGAACTTTTGCTGTGTAGGGAGAAAGGTATAGCTGCTTGCAAAGGTGAGAGAGCCCCTAAGTCATTTGTCGTATTCTCTGCTTGTGCAAATCAGCTTGCAGTGGTAACTGATTGGGCAGAACGTCACATAAAGCTGATCCAAGACTTTATTGAAAGGACACATAACGAGGAAAGACTTCAGGATACTCTTCATATAATTACTAAACAATTTTATACAGAACTGTAGCGTGTAAGTTGTTAGGAAAGGGAAGTCGACTTTGAAAAATTATGCAGTTTAGAATAGCAAACACATAACATGCTTCTTTATATAAACTATGATTTAACGCCAACTCAACGACATTTTTTCAAACAATTAATAGATGAACGTAATCGACTTAAATAATAAAAACATAAACGACTTAGTTAATAAAAACATAAAAGATTATAGATATGGGATTTGGAATAAAAACATCATCAAATTTTCAGCAAGCAAAAGTTTATAATTATCCTGACTCAAACAATGTAAAACAGTTTATTAAGTTTACTTACGATTATCTGTTAGATGAACTGTTAAAAGTTTTGAAAACAAATATCTCTCATTTAAAAACAAAGTACCGCATAAACCAAAAAATAAATTTAAGCCAGACTTAAAATCTGATTTAACTTGTTTTTATACTAGATCCACTTCATTAAATAATAAAATAGATAAATTGCGTTACACCATTAAGGCATATTTTCCAGATTTAGTCTGCATTGCTGAAACTTGGTTTAACAAACTTTCTGATACACTTATAGAAAATTACGTATTATATCGTTCTGATCGTAAAAATGGAAAAATTGGAGGAGGGGTTGCAATTTACGTAAAAAATCAAATAAACTCATATGAAGTCACACTGCCAACTATAAACTATATAGATACCAAACAAGATTGGGCTTGTCTAAATTTTGGAATCGAAAAGATTTTAGTAGGTTGCATTTACAAGCCGCCAAATTGAAATTAACTTACAAATGAGAAAATTACAAATATTATAAAAAATGCCAAAAAGTTGATCCAAAAAAAATCTTTATAGATCTCCTAGTTATAGGTGATTTTAATTATAACACAATTAGATGGTTTTTAAACAAAGCATCACCAATTGGTAATCAAGCTGAAAAATTTGTAAATTGTCTTGATGAATGTTTCTTAAACCAATGCGTTGTAAATCTAACATTTCAAAGAGCCTCTTGTCATGAAACAAACATACTAGACTTAATAATCGTAAATAATGCCAATAGAGTCAAATGGATTTAACATAAAGCTCCTTTAGGTAACAGAAATCAAGGTCATTGCGTAATAACATGACAATATAAGTGAAAATTTTATAAGCAAAAATAAAACCATAAAAAAAATTTTAAATTTGGAAATTATTTTGAGATATCAAACTATACACACTCGATAGATTGGAATACTCTTTTCTGGAACAAAAACATAAACGATTGTTGTGAAATTTTTAATTACCATTACCAAACAGGTTGTAAAAAGTTTATTTCAATAGTAAAAATTAATCGTAATAACAGAAAAATATTTCTTAACAAAGAGATTATAAATGATATCAAAAAGAAGAATAAATCTGGTCTATCAATAAATTTTCTTTATGGACGGATAGTCAAAAAAAATCCCAATATAATAAAGCAAAAAGAGTAGTATATATACAAGTTAAGAAAGCTACAATAGAGTACAAAAAATAGCTAAAAAAGTAAAACCATATCAAAACTGCTGCATAGTTATATCAACAGAAAACAAAAAATTAAAAATTATTTAACATCATTTGAAGATTCTAATTCGTGCATCATTACGGACCAAAAAAAGATTGTTAATACTTTGAATGAATATTTTCAATCAGTATTTATTTAAAATAAAGATGATATTATACCAAAATTTGAAAAAAAGTGTTTAAATTCACTTCAGATTAATAACTGAAGTTATTAATATGATAAATGCTATAAACCTAAAAAAATCGGTTGGACCAGATGGGATTCATCCTTTTGTATTAAAAGAATGTGTAAATGCTTTTTCTAATCCATTGACTTTATTATTTAGCAAATCAATTTATGAAGGTGTAGTACCTATTTCATGAAAAACAGCAAATATAACGCCGCTGTTTAAAAATGGAAGTAGAAATAAAGTTTCAAATGATAGGCCAGTTTCCTTGACTTACATTAAAACTCTTACATTATTTATAGATTAACAGTTTATTATTTTCTAATCAGCATGGTTTTACAAAAGGCAAAAGTTGCACAACTAATCTCCTAGAATACACGAGTATACTAACAACACGCGTTGCAAATGGTAAATTGTTTGCTATCCTTTATACTGATTTCAAAAAAGCCTTTGACAAAGTTTCACATAGGAGATTAGCACTAAAATTTGAAGCATATGGCTTTACATCTACGTCGAAGTGAATAATTTCTTTTTTAACTGTTAGGAAGCAAAGACTTGTACTTGGAGAAAGTGTACATCATCATGGGTAGACATAGTAAGCGGTGTAGCGCAAGGGTCTGTGCTTGGTGCAATTTTATTTTTAATATACAGCAATGATCCTCTAAGTCAACTCACAAACCAATTGTTGTTGTATGCAGATGATTGTAAAGTAATAGCTGAAGTTAATAATGAAACGGATGCACATGCTTTTTAAAATGACATTTCTAAATTTGAAAAATGGATAATAAACTGGAAAATACAATTCAATTTTAAAATATGTAAACCCATGCATTTTAGTAACAAAAATAAATCTAGTACAAATTATAAATTTAGTATAATATGCAAATCATTCAAGTATAAAAATAATGAACTAATAAAATTGTTGTATTGTAGTTATATACGGCTGCATTTTGAATTTCCAATACAGGTATAAAGACCTTATCTTGAAAAAGATATAAATATATATAAAAAAAATCAAAAGCGAGTAACGAAATCTGCACCTGAGCTACGTCATTTATCATACAGTAAAAGACTAAAAAAAATAAAATTAACATCTTTAAAACAACGAAGAATACGAGGAGATCTCATACAAATGTACAAATAGTATTATGATATAGAAAAAATAAGTTGGAAAATGCCCCCTCAACATTCGTACTCTTTAAATTCTTCTAGTCCGTGTTCAAACATTCGAGGTAATAAACATCATTTATTCACCAATAAGAAATATTTAAATCGAAATCGTAAAGGTTTTTTTACAAATCACACAGTCAAGTTCTGAAACAATTTACCAATTGAAACAGTGGAAGTTAAAAATCTCAATTTATTTAAAACTAAACTAGACTTAATCTTTAACTATCTTGTTATGTCTGTAAAAGATTTAACATGGCGTTAAATCTCAACAGTATTGTATATTATACTATATTGTAAAAAAAAAAAATGAAATTTAACCTAAATCACTTATGTTAAATCTCCTTTTTAATCTCAACAGTATTGTAAAATATTATAAATCTCAACAGTATTGTATATTATACTATGTTATAATGTAAAAAAAAAAGAGAATGTTAACCTAAATCACTTAGGAAAATGTTTATCTTATTACAATACTCAAAAATAATCAAAAATTCATACAAATAAATACTTTTAGGTTACAAAATGACTCGTCCTTAACCAATATAAATAAATTAATATTTAATAGTTGTTGATATGCAAGTTATTACATAATAATTTAAAATTAATAAAATGTTAAAATAATAATAAAAAAAATAAAACAAAACAATTCAATAATTGGTTCATTATATTTCCGTTAATAAAAATATTGGCAAAAAACATTAATTCTACATCTATTTACAAGATTTGCGATAGTAACATTTTAAAGTGCTTTTTATTTTTATATTTTAAATGTATTTGTTGTTTCAATTTGATATATTTGTTTATTAATTTGCATTTTAAAAAAATTAACAGCTTTACCAAAATAAAAATGTTATTAAAAAGTATCACGTGATTTTTAGTATAGTTCAAAAAAACATAAGTTGTATATTTAAATTTCAACTTGTTTTTAAAACTTTTTAAGTAACTTATATGTGTCGTATTAAATTTTTCATAGTAAAATTGTTATAATACAAAAACATAAAATTTAAGTGTCGATAATAGTTCAGAATTACTGATAAATTATTAAAGTTGTTTTAAAGATTTTTTTTTAAGATTTTTTTTTTTAATGTATTGTAAAATGTAATTATTAAAGTCCGTGCCGTGCAGACCTATTTTGGGACCCCAGGCAGAATTTCTTGTAGAGCCCCCAACCGCAATTTTTCAAATCGATTTTAATGCATTTTATTACAATGTAGGAAATTATTTCAAAGCACTTTCAGTTAACTGTATTTCAAGTAAAACTTTTATAACTTGACATATTCTTCCAATTTTACAATGCAATTTGTCTGGCCTTAGTTGTTATTTCCTCGTACATTAGACTATCTCATGCTCAATGCTCAGTAATGCTAGCCCATTGAGTCGCTCTTGTAACACGGTGGTCTTCAAAAACGTCTCAATCAATTTCAGCTTGGAGAACGATCTCTTCCCTGTTACAACAATTGTCAGTAGAACTAGAAATGCTATACAAAGGTAAAGGTATAGCTCTGTCATATGTTTCTTGTTAATATATTAAAGCACTTCAATTAGTGATATCACATCAACTGGTAGTAAGTTGATAATGTTCAAAATTTTTGTGAAATTATTTTTGGCTGTCCATATCACTTCTTCCCTTTCTATTCAGTTTTGTTTCTAATTCTTCACTGCTAGTATTTAACCCTTCTTTATCAACAGTCTTAATATTAAAAAATAAACCAAATGTTCCACACAAATGATTCAGTTCAGTGGTTCGTTTATCCAACCCATGTATAGTTACTTCTATTGTTTCATTGAAGAAGTTAATCCGTAAATTTTCCATTGCTGTAAACTGTGTTTGTTCAGCTGATTCGTAGAGAGATTGTTTTTTGGTTTTTCTCATTTGAGGTTGAGGCAGCACAGGATCAATTTCACAGCTGCAATTTTCTGAGCTTCAAGTAACAAACTGTCAAAATTATTTCTAAGAGTTCTGAGAACTACTTTACAATTTTTGATTATTGCATAGCTAATTGAAGGTCCATTTTTTCAGATAGCAAGTACTTGTTGCAATATTAATCTGCAGCAGAAGTTTATACCATATCACAGTCTTTATGATGAAGGCATCTGATGATAATTCGTTTGTCAAAGATCTCAGTTCAGCAAAGACAAAGGGATCACTTGTTGAGTCTTCTAATTCTTTTAATGCCTTCAAAATTTTAGTTAAACGGTTTCTAACAACTTTTACACTTTCTATTTGAAATTCCCAGCGTATCTCACTCCATTTCTTTATTCCTTTCATTTTGCTTCCATTGTCATATCCTTGTCTCTGCAGTCATCAATATTTATGCCATTTTCAGTCAGAGAGGTATTTTTAATTTTGGAATTCCTGCACCTAATTGATCTTCAGCTACAAGGAAGCCCAAAAAGTATTCTTTAATTATTGTAGAACTTTCTGATCAGCCCAGTCCTGCAGGATTTAAAGAAATTTTGTGAAGCTCAACCTTAGGAATTTTTATTGGTGTTGTGGTTGGTTGAAAAATGAACTAATTTTAGGCAAACGTTCAATCTTTTTCTCATCCTCTTGCTTTTTTCTTTTGTTTGCTAAATCCACTTGCACAATTTTGACTCATTCTCAAAGTATCTTTGGAGCCCCTTGGACGTTGGGGGCCCCAGGCAGCTGCCTTGGTTTGCTTATTAGTAGGCACAGCCCTAATAAAAATCATTAAAAAAATTATTGTCTAAGCTATCAGCTTAAACAAAAATTTTTAAAAAATCATTAAATAATTATGTCTAAGCTATCAACTATTTGTTCGACAGTCGGTTGATCAGGAAATTTAAATCTATTTTATTTTTCTAAAAACTCAAGTTGGTTTGGAAAAAGAAAAGGTTTTGTTTTTAAATAAATTTGCTTGTACTCTTGTTGTTGAAGTACTCTATGCAAATTATAATACTCCCTGCAATTTATAACAAAATGTAAACAAGCTTTCTTTAAATTTTTTTAAAATTAAAAAGTTTAAGTTAACTGTTTAAGTAGTTTAACTTTATTAATAAATGGTTGTTTAAGTAATAAAGCTAAATTATTTGTGAATTTTTTGTCTTTTATTCATACTATGTTATTAGTACTTATAAAGGTGAAACACAAAAATATACTTTTACCTATCCAGGTAATATTGCTAAAACCACGTGATATACTTTTTGAAATAATCGATTTTGCATATAATCCGTCGCACCATAGAAGTACAACATGCGAATTTTGCTCAATACCACTTAAAATAATATCTATCTCATTTCCTGAAAAACTTACGTCAAAGGTTATATCAGTTGAAAAGCAAATATTCTTTTCCGTTGCGGCTTTGAGAATTTCATCGCGACCGAAGCGACCATAATCATTTCTGGATGTAATCAAAGAAATATAAGTCCACTGGAAAAACTCAATTAATGCAACAAGAGCTTTTGCTTGGTGTGCATCAGAAGGGACTGTGCGAAAAAAGTTGCGATATACGGAACGTTGTGATAATGACATACTTGTTGATGAATAAGAAACTTGTGGGACATAGTCAGATAACAACATTGTACTCACGGCAACACTTAAAGAGCTTGATGCTGGTCCTACTACCCCACTTAGAACAGAACTTCGTTTATTCTCTAACAAAAAATCTAAAGCGTAGTCGCATGCGCATAAGATATCATTTCGTGAATCTCGAATTTCATATCCTTAAATAAAACGGTAGAACTTAAAAACTTTCAAAATTTCAAACGATATAAAGAATAAATAATAAATAGAATAAATTTTAAACTATATAAAGAATAAATAATAAATAGAGATATAAAATGCTGCATTGTGAAATAAAAAATAAAATTTAAAAAAAATTTTTCTTTTTTTTGATTAGATATTATGTTTGTAAAATAAATTATACGTAAACATTTAATATTTATAATTATAACTTATATTATACTAAAAAATAGATCATAAATGTTTACTACCGTAAATCTGTGCTCATCTGTACAACAGGTTTATTTTTGTGTTTGTTTTTGTTGTTGTTGTTGTTGTTGTTGTTGTTGTTGTTGTTTTTGTTGTTGTTGTTGTAGTTGTTGTAGTTGTAGTTGTTGTAGTTGTTGTTGTTGTTGTTGTTGTATTTTATATTAAACTAAAATACGTAATAAAAGTTGGTAAATGGAAAAGTCCGAAATTATATTTGTTTTAGTTTATTTGTTTTAGTTTTATTTGTTTTAGTTTCACCATATCTTACAATAAATCACTCTCTCCATTTAAAGAAGTTTAATATAAAATAAATTTCACCTATTTTAATGCCTGGTAGTATGTCTTTGCTTTCATTAATTTCTTGAACGGCTAACATCATTGACGAAACTAACAATATAGGTGATTCACTAAGAATATCTTGTTGATGAAGTGGAAAGATTCCTCCGAAAAAATAAGTTGTATTTGTTGATCCACGCAACTTGGCATTCGATTTACCGCAATTTTGCACAGGGTAGAGAATTGCAATATTAATCAGTTGAAAATAATAATAACAAGTTATAAAATACGACATAACGCCATAAATTACAACACATCAAATAACATGCTGATAGAAGCTTTTGTTATCCTAAAAATATGTATGTATATGTATATATTTTAAGAAAAAATATGTATATATATATTTTAAGTTTTGTGATATTGTTTTTTTGTTGATAACAAGTAAAAATTAATAAACATTCTCGAACCGACCTCCCCCTCTTGTGTATTAATCATCTAAGAGTTTCTACATTAAAACTCATAAGCAATAAGAGGGGGGAGAGGAGAGGAAGTCGGAAAAAATTAAGTTTTAGGCGTCCAACCCCGGTGTTTTAAATTAAAGATATGAAGTCAATATAAATTTATAAAGGGTTAACAGTTAACTTAAATCCAAAATGAATTATTTTCTGTCTTAATTGAAATAATTAGACTAAATATTTATATACAAATAATAAGTGTCGAACAGACATAACGTGACCCATTTTTCGGGTCAAGACAGCTAGTATACTATTACAAATGTTTTTATAACCTATAAAACTTGTTAAATTTTCATAAATTATTTTCACAAATATTTTGAAAAAAACAAACATCTAAAACTCAAAAGCACAACAATATGAAGTAGAAATTGTCAACTTATATCAGTAATAAAAAAAGCTTTGCATTATTTTTACTATTCTGCGAATATATTGTGTCCCACCTCATCCCATTCCTTACATCAATTATAAAGCTAAATATTATAACAAAACATAAGTAATTTTTTAAATTTTTTAATTGCTCTTGAGGTTTGTTAAATAATAAATTAATTAATTGGTAAAAATAAGATTTTTATAATTAAACAAACAAACAACAACAACAACAAAAAATAGAAAATAGAATAAAGTCGCCGTAATTGCCGAACTGCCTTATTAAACTTTTTTTTTTTTACACAATATAATCTTCACTTTAAAACCATAAGAAAAGGAATTAAATTACAAAACTGTTTTGAATAACACGGTAAAAGTAACAATAAATAATTTTACAATATTTTGGAAAAAGGAGCAATTTTGTTAATAAACAGCCCTAATAAAGTAACATTGATGTTCTTTTTTTATGCGACGAGATTATATATTGAACAATATTTTCAACTAATAAAAATTTATTACTAACAAGAGGCATTTTTTAAAATTAATTTTTACAAATTAGGCAAAATTATACATATAAGTTTAGAAAGCTGTAAATATATAAAGTAAAACAAGTTATAAAAAGTAAGCTAAATCAGGGCCGACGACACGGGTTTTGAAGTAGGGGGTGCAATCATCTATTTGTGAAAAAAGTCCTCTATATTGAGGTTTTTCTCAGAAAAAAATAAATAAATAAATAAAAGGTCCTCAAGAAAATAAGTGTGGGGGGGGGGGGGGGAGTAAGGGTCTGGCCTCCCGATGTCGTCGGCCCTGTAAATGATTGAAGTGAAAAAGTTACTTGAAAAAATGAAATTAGAAAAATTTAACCAAAGTTCAAAATACGTATGACAAACATTAAAGTAAGTAACAGATAATAAAAAATTTAAAAACTGCTTCTTTGCCTATTAAGTTATTAAAATTGATGATGTATCATTTTATGATTTTATAATGATACAAACATATCTTTTTTTTATACCAAAGCTAGTCAAAAGCATTTCAAGCGATAATGGTTTTTAAACACTTTTCACAAGAATGAAACTTCTCATGAAAAAAAAAAAAGAAATTTCATTAAATTTTTTTTAATTAAAATTTGGAATTAAGTAAGATATAAAGGTAAGCTTAGCTGACGCCAGTTTTTCACGGATTGCCGACACGATTTCCGATTATTTGATCACCAGCAAAAAATAACCATTGAGTAAAAATCAGTCACAGAAGAAAATAAACCAATGGGAAATGAGCTAGCAACTAGCTAGCTAGTTGCTATCTATTAGTAAAAAAAGCGTTTAAGACGTACAAAACATGTAGTAATATGTGTTTTAGACGTTTTAAAAACGTCTTTATTTTGTTAAGCTATCTTTTTTCCATCGGGAATATTCAAGATTGAATGTCTGTTTTAAATAATTAGAGGGAAAATCAAAACAGCAATATATAATTACATCATAAATAAATAAATCAAGTTTAATCGTAAAAGTTAATTGTTAGTATAGGTAAAAAACGGGACCTAGGACCTAAGATCGAAGCTTGCGATACGCTTAAAGTTATTGAAAATACAGAAGAATATCATTTATCAAAAATATCTTGTTGAAAATGCAATAATATTATATAAAGTTTATGGAAAAAGTCAGCACGTAAAAGTTTGTAAAAAGCCTTGCTGATTTAATTTAGCGTAGGGTAAAAACTATTTTATTATTATTTTTAACAAATTAACAATAAAAAAAGAAGATCTCAAACTATATTTATTGCTAAAAACTTATCTCTTTTCTAAATAGCGATATTAAAGAATCTTATACAACTATGAATTTTGAATTTTATTTTTCACTAATTTTACTAAATGTAGATAAAAATAAATTCACCCAGTTCCACAAACCAAATAAAGTTGATAATATTCCACTTAAACAGCCAAATCTTTTATTCAATAAAACAGATATAAAAATTTACAGTTAACTTTTTAGGAGTAGTTCTTGATGAAACCTTGTCATGGAAGTTTCACATCCAATCCATTGAAAGTAAAATCTCTTATTGTATATCCGTACTTTATAAAACAAAACCATTTTTAAACATTAAAGTTCTAACGAAAATTTATTTTTCATTTATTCACAGCTATCTTACTTACTGCAACATTGCATGGGGAAGTACGAATTACGGAAAACTCAAAAAACTTTATAGTAAACAAAAGCATGCTTGTAGGATTGTATTTTGGGCAAACAAAACTGTTTATTGCGAACCACTATTAAATCGTCTCAAGGCCCTAAACATTTATAAACTAAACATTTACAAAATACTGCTTTTCATGTTTAAAATGAAACATGGAATATCTCCACTTATATTTCAACCTTATTTTAGCGAAATATCTCATAAGTATCCAACAAAGTTTTCAGATAATAATTAATTTAAAAATAAGTTCTTATTGAATTCAATATCAACTTTTTTATAAAAAAATTTATTAAAAACTTCAATAAAGAACACTACTAGAAAAATTTAAAACATTTTCTAAAAGAATCTTTATTTAGATTTTAATTAAACTTCAATTAGATTTTAATACAATAGACATTAAATTTTTTTTTTAAAAGGTAATTTTAAAACAGAAAAAACGCTTCTATTAGCACTAAATATATATAGTTAAAAATGTATAAATTATATTTGTATCAGTATACAAAACTTTCTTTATTTTTAAATCTTTAATATAAAAGCCATTTTATTATTTAAGAAAAGTTATGTACTTTTTAACGTTTTTTGTATATTATATATTTTTTTTATAAACATGGACAATAGGTAAACGGGGTTCAGTGATAAGACAGTCAATGTCTTCTTCTTGCTCAGACCAATTTTTATAAATGTAATATGCCTTTATTGTAAATATATGAAACAGCAAAAAAAAAAAAAAAAAAAAAATTAAATGATAAAAACTTAAGTCAATAAAGCAATTCTAAATACTGATAAAATAAAGTATAAGTATATGTATATATATATATATATATATATATATATATATATATATATATATATATATATATATATATATATATATATATATATATATATATATATATATATATATATATATATATATATATATATATATATATATATATATATATATATATATATATATATATATATATATATATATATATATATATATATATATATATATATATATATATATAAACATATGGATGTTTAAGGAATGTCTTCACAATATTTTGTGTGACCACCTTTGACTTTAAATAGTGTCTACACTCGATTTGGCATATTTTTAATCAACTTGCTACACATGTTCTATGAGAAATGGTTTATTGATTATTGGCAATTCATAAGTTTTATCCTTGAGCTCGTCCAAAAGTGAAAAACTCTATGGAATTATTGTGAGGGGAACTCCATTGTCATGGGAATACCCAAATATTATTTGTTGTCATTGAATGCGTGCAGTGGACCATGGTACTGATTACTGCTTAAAAAAAAAAGTTTTTGTTATTAAGGGCTTTCAACGGATACTGAGCAAATGAACTTTTCTATATTCACTGTCCTTTGAATAATGTGCAGACAATGTGTCCCTTTTGTTGATGTTGCACACTATACTCTTCGTAGAAAAATTTACTGTTTGGTTGAAGCAATCTTCTCTAAACTCCTCTTTTGGTCTTCTTCTTACATTCTGAACTCTGTCATCTAGCTCAGATGGTACCTCATTTAAAAAGAAGAGTTTTGACCAATACTTATTTTTTAAATCTTTATGCGCCAGGGCCTCTCAATACATGCTTATTTAATTTTCTCAGTAAGCCGAGGTTTTTTTTGGGGTGGTAACCATAAAGTCTAGCTTCCTGTAATCTTTGAAAACAGTCATTTGACCTGTCTTCATACTTTCATTTTCCAAAAAAAAAAGCAGTTTTTGTACATGAACTCCTTCTGCCAGACCGGCACAGCTTTAAAACATCCCTTTCTGTCTGTGGAGTTGTAATGCTCATGCGGCCATCTTTTCCAATTATTTTTGCCTCAAGACTCGTCTTAGTGCTTTCTTCATTCTTCTGACAGATGAGGTCGATACCTTAAATTGTTTTTCTTGAGCAGAGAAATACAGAAATGAGTCAGGCAGAAGAATACTTCTGTCTGACTTATTTATGTACTTTTTAGTAAAACTTAATGGTGCTCCTTTTTTCTGTAGCTCTGATCACTCATTTTTGCCATGTATGGTCTAGAAAAAGCAAGTTTTATCAAAAATTATAAATTTCTAGGTAACAAAAGAAAATTCAAGACAAAACTGAATGCATACAGGATACCAGATTAAAATTTGAAATATTAATACCGGTTCCCTTATTTTTAGAATCGATTAATCTCAAAACAACGTTTATATTTCTGATTTCTAATGATTTTTCAGTACTCTAAGTATATAAGTATATACATAAATATTACAAAAACACAAACAGAAAACGTTTCTCTAAAGTTATCAGATCTGACCATAAATAATAAATGATTTGCAAAGAAAACGAGCAGTTGTTTTTGATGAAAATATATTTTGAATTTTTTTTTTTTGTTTCTGCTTATCAAAACAACGGCAGAATCTTTTCGGTCTTGTCAGATCTCCGTGGAAGACCATTTAACTAGAAAATTGCATAATTATAACCATGTCGCTAAAGTCTTGTAATTCTTAAACTGTTTTAAGTTTTAAAAATATTTTTTTATTTGAAACTGCGGAAAAATTTTTTGAAAGCAAAATTATTTTATCAGCTTTTGTTTTACATTTTTGCTTGAGTTAATTAAATATCTAAGGATCTAATACAAATTTCTATAACTTATTATCTTTTTATAAAAAATGCTAAATTAGAAATAGTGGCATATGGTTATTTTGACAATAAAAAAGATTCAGATATGTTTTTAATAATTTAGAAAGTAATTAAAAGATGTCTGGCAAACCACTTTGACAAAAGCGTTTTCTAGACCACAACTATCTTCAAAGATTACTTTAAGAATTCCCTCTCTTAAAAAAAAGTTGAATCTTTAAATCATGGCGAATAGATTATTTGGGGTGTCACAAAATTTCGAGTCACTAAATTTTTGTACGTGTTATACTCTATGTTTACAAACGGTAAAATTTTTGCTTCTTTTTAGGTTGCAGCAAATATTAGGCAAAAATATTTTTCCTGCTAATATCTCATAAGTAAAATTTTATTAAGCGTGGATGTTCCGGCGAGAAATAAAGCCCAATTTAAAAAAAACCAGTAAGAAGTGTAAAGTTTTCTGCTTATTAAAAAGTTTTTCCTTTCTTATCTTTTATTTAACTGTTTTAAATTATTATTATTTTTTAAATAATAATTGTTCGATTTTGTTTTGAGAAGAAAATTTTTTTATACAAACGTAGTAAGTTTTAAACTTCATTTGCTATTAGTTTTTTATGAATTGCGTTGCGACCTAATCCCCGACCGGTCGGAAATATTAAAAGCAAACAGAATTCAAATTTTTAATAAAACTTTAAACCTGTTGATAAATCCTATTTAAATTGTCACAAACTTTAATATTTATTTTTTATTATTTTTTTATGAGATTGAATAAGTTTTTAGTAAGACTTACAAAAATTCAAAATTCTGCATACAACTAATCTTAAAAATCAAAACAAAGAACTGTCCAACTCTAAGCAGAATTATATTTGAAAACAAATTCCCATAAATAAACACAAAGTTCCACTTACAAAGAGGTAATTTTAAAATCTCAATTCGTTTGAATGGACTTTTCTTCAAGTATCTACCCAGCTAAAGTAGTTTATGATTAAAAGTTGAAGCTTCAGTTTTTAGGATCGAATTCACATTCAATTTTAGATAAACGTATCTTTTTTATTATAACTTCTAAAAATTAAAAAAGGTTGAAGTTATTGTTTTAGTTCTGTTTTAATTAGCAAAAAAATAATAATAGTTTGGAAACCTTTGAATTTTTATTCAATGCATTTTATCATTTAAGAAAAATAAATTTTTATTCATGATGAATTGTGAGTATAGAAATTTTATTAATACGTATGTTTATTTAAATTTATACAATTTTGGTAGTTACAGTATTGATTCTGTTATCACCTGGATACGAATCATGCTTTTTCTTTTTATAATTAGAATAACAAAAGAGATTTTTTTTTAAAAAAAAAAAAGCAAATATAGTGTTATTTTTGTGCCAAAGTTTGTAAAAAAAATATTTTTATGATCTTCAAAATTATAAAAAAAGATTAAAAAAATTATATTTAATTTTAAAATGGTAAATCTAGATGCAGGTTAGACAACAGTTATAAAAATTCGGATTTTTCTATAAATAAAAAAAATTAAAAACTTAACACTTTTTCAAAGTCTAACACATGTTGTTGAAACCTGTATGGTTCTACCATGTTGAACGATTCTCCAGTTACTTCAAAATTATCTTGATTTGAACATTATTTTACACGATAATGAAACTTAAGTGAAATATAAAAAGTAAAAAAAAATTTTTATTCTATTTTTTATTCTGTTGTATTTTGATATTGTATAATTTGTAAGATGTTTTTGAAAATTAATTTTGGATATTTAATTTGGATTATTAACATTTGGATTATTAACATTTTACATACAATTCGAGCGTAAAGATAAAACAAAAATCTTCTATATTCTCATCTCGGTTTTGTTTATAATAAACAACTCAAATCTGTAAATATGCTCAATCTTTAACAAAAAATGTTTCGAATTTGTTGAAAAAAAAAACGATTGCACATTCAATCAACATTAGTATTTATTTCCTATAAAACATAAATAGGTAATAGTAGGTTAGTAGGAAATAGGTAAGTAAATAAATAGGAGATAGGTATATATTAGGTAGGTAGTCAGTAAGTTGGTTGATAGTTTGTAGGTTGGCTAGATCCAGTAGGTTTTTAATTTTTGTACAGTTCATGTTGTTGCTCACTGCAATGATTTATCAAGTTTTGTGAATTATGCTATTCAGTCCCACAAAGTTTCTGGTGGCTATTTTGTTAAGCTCGGAATTGATGGTGGCAAAGGTTTTCTCAAGTTTTGCTTAAGCATTACTGATACTGCGTTAAGGGATGAAACCAGCTCACCGCACCAACAACAACCTCTCACTCAAAGGACTGGTAAAGACACTGGAGTCAAGAGACAAATTATTGTCGGGGTTTCAAAAGATTTGCCAGAAACATTGAAAAATATTGAATCCAATATTGAAAAGTCTGGTCACTGATTAATGCAAATGGAGTTAAACTAATTCTGGCTTGTGATATGAAAGTTGCAAATATAATTTGTGGTCTTCAAACTCATTCAAGTACGCACCCTTGCACCTGGTGTGACATCAAATCCAATTTTCTCGGCAAATCTAGAAACTTGGGAACACTGGGCTCAATTAATTCAAGCCTTGTGTCTTTTTAGCAATCTGGCGGGGTTGTTGCTAATGCAAAGCTGTTTGGCAATGTCACTCGAAAGCCAATCATCTGTGGGCCTGCCAATGTTCTGATTTTGGAAATTTTCTACCGATGGAAATGCATCTCCTCTTAGAAGTTGTTTACCATCTTTTCAAGATCCTTAAAACTGCTTGGATAGAAGCTGTTAAGTGGCCAGCCGCCTTCCACATTCAACTGAGCCCGTATCACAGGGGCCAGTTTGAGGAAAATGAATGCAGGAAGTTTCTTAAAAATGTGGATATGCTGCAGCAATTTGCTGAGAAAAACATAGTTCCTAATATTGTATGCATAATTGAAGCATTCAAAAGATTCAATTTAGTTGTCAAGGCTTGCTTTGTATACATCTTTCAGCCGGATTTCCCTGAAAAAATTGAAAATTTCAAAATGTGTTACCTAATGATAACTGGTGCAAGCGGAACACCCAAAATTCACACCGTCTTCTACCACATCAAGGATTTCATCATTCAAAAAGATCCCCCTTGGGGCCCTATAGTGAACAAACTGTCGAAACTTCTCATCAAGATTTTTATCAATATTGGTATAAGGTATAAGCGAAATACTAATCATCCAGAGTACAAAGAAAGATTGTTGCGCTGCGTAATTGATCTAAACAATAAGAATCTTTAAAGAACATCATTTGAGTTATTAGAAATTAGGCTGCTGAAATTCATATTTTACGGCGTATAATGAATATTTTCCCCATCTTTAAAAGTAGTATTATAAAGTATTTGTATTAAAAGAGTAAATTGAGCTATTTATTAATAATCTTTTGGTGGAGAAAATCAAAAAAACATTTCTTAAAATGTAATTAGATAATTGATGGTAATACAATGTAAAAAATAGGGTTTAAATAGTTTTCACATCATTTTAAAAGTAAATGTATTTAAGGAGGTCAATACAAAATGTTTTAGGAGATCTACTTTTTTTTTGTTTTACTTTCTGGTGGTCCTTTTACCAGGTTTTGCACTTTTTTTTAGCTTTTTTTTTTTTGGCAGCAGTTTATACCTTAGGAAATGTTGGTATATTCAAGCGAAGCATACATGGCCGTCAACGCCGGGAAGGCTAGGGATCATGTCCTTCTCTACTTTTTTTTGCGATGACCTTTTGTTTTAGAAATATAAGCAATTATTTTAGAAATTATGGATTTTATTTTAGAAATTAAGGGGTCGACCCCCTCCACTTTGAAGGCCGTGTCAACACTATTAGCATAAGACTATTTAAATCACTCTTTAAGTAGAAAATCACTATTTTGGTCTATAAAATGAAAACTGTAGATGTAACGATAAAATAATTATAACAAAAATTGTTGGTATTACATAGTAGAAAACTCATGAAACCGTTATTTTAAAAATAGTGACCGAATTTCAAAGTAATTAGTAACGCTTTAAGGTATAAGTAGCAAAAAACTGACAAAACTTCAACTAAAACTGCAATGAATCCTACACCAGTCATCCAATCAGGATTAAATTTTGTACAGAGTTTGGTGTGACTATTGGCTACATTTGCATCAATTTTCATCAAATTATATTGAGTGGTTCAAATTCTACAAGTATTTTTATTGGCGCACGATGAAGTCACAATTTGACTTAATCTAAACATTCAAATTAAATTATTTTCCGCGCACAAAATTAAATAATTTCAAAATTTACATCACAGGGTACCTTGATATGTACGCTAACTTTCCGTATAAGTGGCGTTCTTGGGAAAGCTAGGTAGGCATTATAAGGTGCGTATGTATCACGATGCTAACCGTGATACATACGCACATACACACATACAAACACAGACATATATGGATATATATATATATATATATATATATACACATTCATGTATACGTACATATACATGTATATATAGATACATATACATGCATACATACATACATATACATGTATACGTACACACAGGTGCATACACACATATATATACATACACATAAATATACACACTCATTCACAATATATTTTACAAAGTATATTTCACAAAGCTATATATAACATTTACAGAATAAGTACATTAGAAGACAGTATATGTTTACAATATATAATAACTTTAACAATAAAATATTTTTCTGGAAAAAATAAAATAAAAAAACTTAAAATTAAAATTTTAAAAAAACATAGATATTTCATCAATTGAAAATATAATATATTTTACTTTTTGTTTAAAGAAGGGATAACTACATTTCTTAAAAATATCAAAATTTTTTGAAATTATTTTATTCCACAGAAAAGCTAAACGAAAACGTTGTCGAATAGCTTTGATCATTTCTTAAGATATATTTGTTCTTTTCTTTCAAAGTAATAAAATTTTGAAAAGTTTCAGGAGATAAACTGTTTTTACATTTATACATAAAACAAAGAACATTGAAAGCTCGTATATTCTAAAAACATATTCAGCTCGTATATTCTAAAAACATTCATGTCAATTAGGAGAGGTTTGGCATGAGTAAAACGATCCCTAAAATTAATAAGGCGTGCAACATATTTTTGTTGACGATATAGACGTTCAAGTTTACTTTTATTTGTACTACCCTACGCAATATTTGTTTAGTTTAGGTGGCAATGGATAAATGAATAATATAGTTAAGTTAAGGTGTGCTTATTTAAGGTTTTTGTTGTTTTTTATAATATTCCAACATTTTTAGATATTTTGTTGCCCAAATTTTCTATGAGAGATTTTCATCAATATAAACGCCTAAAAGTTTGGTAAAGCTTACTTTTCTTATTAGAGTGTTGTCAATAAAAAAAAAATCTCATTTGGTAGAAAGTGTTTTTTAAAATAAGGTTAGAAGAAAATCCATTTGGTTTTATCAATATTGAGAAATAATTTATTTGTCTTGTACCAATCAGAGATTTTAAATAGTTCGTTGTTCATGTTTTTAAATAGATTATTTATGTTGTTGAGAGATAAACCCAGATTAGTGTCATCTGCAAACATAATGGTCATTAAGTTTGAGGCTTTATAGAGATCATTAAAGTAAATAAAAAATAGTAAGGGTCCTAATATTGATCCCTGGGGTACTTCACATGTTATATCAAGCAATTTTCTATGCCAATTTGAACCAACTTAGATATATTTCTTTAGTAATCCAGTTTAGAACATTACCACTTATTCCATAATAATTTAACCTTTTTATAAGAATTTCATGATCTATGGTATCAAATGCTTTTGTTAAATCTATGAAAACTCTCAAAGTATATTAGGAATTTTCAAATAATTCAGTTATACTTCATGAAAGCTGGGTAACTGCAGGTTCCGTAGAATTATTATTTTAAAAACCATATTAATTGTTATATATAAGATTATTATTTAATAGGTGATTATATATTCTATTATAAAAATTCTTTTCAAAACTTTTGAGAAAATAGAAAAAATGGATATAGGACGGTAATTGCAAGGCCGACAACCGGGGGGGGGGGGGAGGGCACGTGCCTCCCACTTCAAAACCCGTGTCGTCGGCCCTGAATTACTAATAATAGTTAAATCTCCTCCTTTAAATGTTAGTAAAACCTTTGCTATTTTTAATTGATTAGAAAAAATTCCTTGTCTGATGGAACATGAAAATATCCTTAAAAGAATATATTTTAAGACATCATATGAATTAATAACAATGTTTCCATTGATATCATCGCGACCAACGGTTTTCTTAGGTTTGAGCATTTTAAAAGCACATTAAAATTCATCAAAAGTTAGCTCAAAGAAGTTAAGATGTGATGATAGGGGGAAAAAAAGATATTTATATAAAAGTATTAGTTGGTTAAACTTTTTTAGCTAGGTTTTGGCCAACAGATACAATATATTTATTTAGTTTAACAGCTATTTTTTCTTGATAATTCAAGAACAATTCGTTTATTTTAATCGTTTTAGACAAAGATATTTTTGTTTTGTTATTGCCTGTAATTTTTCGAATGATTTCCCAAGTATACAGATTATATAGAATAGAAGTATGAACAACTGTGAACAGATTGAGCAGATTAAGGTAGATTAAATATTTCCGTAATAAACAACTTTTGTCAACTTTTTTTATGTTTAGCGGAAATAAGCCCGTGTTTTGAAATTCTTCAATAATTTGCAGACGCATAAAAAATTTACCGAAAAAAAGTTTTAACTGAAGCTAAACGAAAGCATTTTCAGATAATTTGCTGCATAGTGCGTAGGTATATTATTTATCTAATAATTAGCGTAAAACCTTTGTAACATGCATAGGAAGTACGAACTATGGGAAACTCAGAAAAATCTATGGTAAACAAAAACATGCATGCAGTATTATATTTGGGGTTAACAGAACTGTTAACGGGGAATCTCTATTATAGGAACTTAATCCATTCAATGTTTATAAACTTGTATATATACCAAGTTATGTTTTTCATGTTTAAATGAAAAAAAAGTTTATCTCCATCTTTTACTCTTACTTTAATTAAATTTCTCATTAGTACCTCACAAAATTTTCCATCAATAATTTTGTTATTCCATGATCTTGTTAAAAACTCAGTTCATTTCAAATTCGTAGTCCATTGAAACAAAATTCTTTCAAAATATTACTAAAAATAAAACTCTTCTAAACTTCTCTTTAGAAAATTTTCAAAAGAGAATGTAAACATTTTTGATTAGAAAATAACTTTGAGTTTAAATAATTTTTTAAAAACAAAATCAAAAAAGTTAAATAAATGAAAAATTCATTGCTACTCTATTATTATCTTGATCTTTTATTTTGTTTAAAAATCAAAAAATTTATGCCATTGTTTATTTTTGATATCTTATGCCGTTCAGCGTTAGTATTATCTGCGTTTAATTGTATTGTAATTTACTTCATTTTTTTTTTACTTTTTTTTGTTTGTTAACTTTTAATTATATTTATAACATTACTATGTAAATGCTATAAATATATTTTAAATATATATTTAAAAAATTATTATTATATATTTATATAAATATATTATAATAATTTTTTAATATTATATTTAATATCACTTAGCAATATTAACTAACCACTGGCGGAATGAGGTTTAGCGTGTTGGAGGGAAGGACCGAGTAGGAAGCGATAGGGGTTGGGGGTGGCACATTAACCACTAAAAATATTTTTTTTTGAGAATAGTACTTGTGACAAATATATTTTATCAATACTTTTATGTGCCTTTTATCATAACTATTAGTTACGTCTAAGAAACTAAACTATCTAAAGTTTGAGTTTATTAATTTTACTTTGACTAACAATTATCGTTAATAAAAAAAAAAAAAAAAAAAAAAAAAAAAATAATTTAATTGCAATGATTTGGTTATTCAAAAATATATTTACACTATACATATTCTAAAAACAAGAAATAAGAAAGAAATTTACTCTTGTTAGTTTCATACAAATTTTTTCTGCAAGGTTTCAATTCCAGCGGGTACAGAACGTTCGTTGGACTTCTTATAAACAACATACGGACTTGTGACTACTATAAGGCGTTGTATAGAAGTCTTACTGACATCTGTGTCCACTGGGTTGAAGCAAAATGATTTATTGATTATTCAAAGTCAATGCTCTTAGCAAGCTCACATTCGATTAAAAATGATGTCAATCCAAAAAAATTTTTTTGTCATTATTAATCACAGATAATATTTAACAAAATTTAGTTTACTGAAACTTCAATCATCATAACTAGATATAGAAGGAGAAGTCAAGCCGCTTTTGTAGAGTATAGACAAGATATGAAAACATGATGCCTTTCATTTTTAGTTTAATTATTTTTTCTAGAGATATTGATGTATACAGATCTTTGACAGATCTTTGAGAGTAGGGTCAACAGAAGTAGGTTTTAAGTGGGGAGGGTGTTCCATTCGGGTTTTTGCCAAAAACATTTTTAACACAAATTTAATGCAAAGTTAATATAAAATCGCTTAGTGGTGAAATTTCTCTCACCACTAAGCGAAGTTGGTGCAAAGAAGTAAATTTTTTTTTTTAATTTTGTACTTTTAATCTAATTGTTATATTATGTTCTATTTAAAGACTAATACAATATGAGTTAAAAATAATTCTTAACAATAAAAATAATCAAGCTGGCATGACACTTCCTCTTTTAGAAAATTTGAAAACTAATACAAGTGAATAATACAGTTTTTCAACTGAAATAGATATTTATTGTTTAAGTAATGAATATAATAAACTTGTAAGGACTGTAAGTAATGAATGAACTTGTGATATTTCTGAAAGCAAAAATAAATTAAAGTATAACCATTTTGATCATAAATATACGATCTATGAGCGAAATTTTGAATCATTTAAACTTTTTTATTATTCATTAAACTGTGTTTTTGACGTAATATGTTTTTTAGAACTTGGGAAGATATAAATTTGCCTATTTCAGAAAATTCTTTACCCTTTCAAACAAGTTTTCTGAATTACTTTAGGTTTATTCATATGAGGATTACTCTAAAGATTGTTTCTTTAGAAATGAGCAAGCAAAACAAAATTTTTAATTTGCCTGTGAATACTTTTTGTTATGAAAAGTTTGCAAATGTAAAATATTTTTTCGATACATTATTCGAATTTAACATGTACGTACAATTTTTAAGGTGGTCAACCCCAATTCAAATAATTTTTTTTAATAATTAATCTTTATTTTTCAAGTTAGTCTACTAGTCTACTAATGTTGTATTTTATTTAAATTAGCAGAAAAGAAACTTTGACACTTTGCCTCATTTATTCAACATTTCTTGTTTAAAAAAGGATTTCTCAAAAAGTAAACATACTTTTTTAATACCTTTTGGTATTTTAACTACTTATATGTTAACTTAGGTACCCTAGCAGTTTTATTTATTTTACTGGTATATTTCCAAAGTTATAGACATTGGCATAATAGTTTCTAGCTTTACCGGGAAGGTCTTGTAGGGCGATGACAAAAATCAAAACTTATAATCAAGCAAAAATGTTTATTCCGCTACCAGCCCTTTTCTAATGTATTTGGAACAAACTGGGAAAATTTCAGAGTAAACCTCTATCTAGAAATATCCTTTTTTAACTTTATCAGATTTGCTATAAATCTAATACGGAGATAATCAAAAAATAATAATAAAACTACAAATAAAATGTTCCAGATTCACAAAAAAGCACTGGTTTCACTCCTGCTTATTTTTATGCAAGGTTTTCAGGAGAAGTTAAAATTGGTTTAAGGTTTGAAAGAGATTTATATCATATCAAAGTTTGCAAAGAACTTACACATATCAAATGATAACTGTAACTCATATGAGAACCCATTTTTATTTTGTAAATTGTCCTTTTGTAATAACTTTTCGCCATTTTTCATAATTATCCTCTGTAATTTATCCTTCAAGTTTTTTTTCTACATTACGAAAATTAGCATTATCTTGCAATTTTTTTGACATGCACTTTCTTTTTAGTTTAAAGCAGAGGTTTGATTAAAACTGTCTATACTTTAACGGGTAATATGTTGGTTTCCTTAAAATTTAGAGAAAGCCATTTAGACTAAATACTTTTTTAAAAACATATTTGGTAAATCGTGAAATTTTTTCAAAACTTTTTTACATCTATATCAATTTATCATTGAATAACTTGTAAATATAAATTGAAAAGTTTACACTGCTGTTGTTTTTATTTTATTAATTTTTTTTTTTAAGGTGCCCCAAGAAGTCAATACGGTCTTATCACATACCACAGCGAATGAGCGTTTAATCAGAAGGTCACGTCTCCTTCCTAACCAATGTTATAAAACTTGCCCAGAGGTGGGGTTTGAACCACGGATCCTTTGTTTCTGAGTCAAAGGTACCACCACTGCGCCACGCCTGCTGTTTTTACTTTACACAGCACTCTAAAGTGTTATACATATCAAACTTTCGCGGCAACGAGTTAAAAATGTAACAAAAAGTTACCAAAAAGCCATATAAGACTTAACAGTGTTTACTTTTTATACTTTGGCTAAATAATGTATATTGGTTTTTGAGGTGATAATTATTAAATTATTTATATAAAAAAAAGTTGCTATGGGCGTTGTTAGGTTAACAAAGTCTACCCTAATTGTTCCTAAGATGAGTTAGACCAATTTATGTACAAATTCGACTAATGTAAGTACTCTAATTATGTTCATCAATGATTGAAATAATAGAAAATCACTTTTTATAAAATTTCAAAAAAAAAAAAAATTTCAAATACGTTTTGAATTGGGGTTTGCTTACCTTTAGCCTACGCGCATTACAATAAAATCGTCAACTGCCATTGATAACATTCTAGCAAATAGTTCTTTAAATAATAATTTGAATCTGGTATTTTGATTGCCGATTTCTCTGATCATCTTTCTATAGTTTTGCTGACGAAATCTTATCAAATAATGGCAATAAAAAATGATTTGTAAGAAGCAGAAATCTTTGAAAAAAGAATATAGATGAACTTAAAAATAAACTGTTTGATAAAAAATGGGTAAACGTTTATAGTTCTTTAGACCCAAATAGCGCCTTAAATAACTTTTCAAATATTTTCCAAAATATTTTTTAAAATATCTGCCCGAAAATAACTTCTTTATCGGCCCGAAAATAACTTCTTTTGCGTAAAAATAACTTCTTTAAAAACAAAAAAGAAATTAAAAATCTATGAGTGGCTAGTAATTTAACAAAATCATCTAAAAGAAAAAAAAAAGCACTAAGTGAAGTTTCTTAAAACTAAAATTGAAAGAGATGAAAAAGCATACAAAAGTTTAACTTTACAAAAGTTACAAACAAGTTATAAACAAAAGTTACAAGCAAAGCTCGCCAACAAAATTATAAGAAGTAAAATAAACATATGTCAAGAATTTAACAAATATAATTATAATGTAGGGCCGCTTCTATATTACGCAACCAATTAAAACTTTTAATTCATTTTTGAGAGAGAAATCTAGCTCTAATGTATCTAATGAAAAAATAGCTAAGACAAAGTTTAGCACTAGCCGAATTTAAACGTAACAAATCATATGGATATGTTGATATTACTAGTAATATAGTTATCTATGTTATTGATAGAATTAAAAAACCTTTATTCTACTTATTAGCATCTTGTTTTGATAATGGTATTTTTCCTGATAAATTAATATTTGCTAAGATTCACACGATCTTAAAACAAGGTGCTACATTCACTGTCTCTAACTATCGTTCCATATCTCTTCTTCCTGTACTTTCAAAAATATTTTTTAAAGGGTTATTTAAAATAGAGCTTTTGACTACTTGACAATAAATAAAATCTTATTAAAAAAACAATTTGGGCTTTAAAAATATTGTACTACTGAATAAGCTATTATTAAACTTGTAAAAAAATATCCACTTCATCTAAAAGCGTCATCTAAAATTTCATCTATAATATATGCTGACAATACTAACATGTTCTTCAATCACTCTGATACAAAGGTACTATTGGAAACCATAAATATTGAATTAGAAAGTTTTAAGCTCTGGCTTAGGGCCAAAAAACTGTCTTTGAATTGTGAATAAACCAGCTTTACTCTGTTTCATAAAACAAGACAAGCTCTTAACTTTCCATTAAAGTTACCAAAAATTGTTTATTAATAAAAACTAATACTAAGAGAAATCTAAAGTTTATAGGGTTTTTACTTGATTTTAAAAGATTTTTACTTGATAAACATTCTTCATTGAAAAACCATATAGGTCAAAAAAAATGTTATTGAAAAATTTCAAAACACAGACTGATTTCCGCTTGACACAAACAAAGTTGACAAATCATATTTGTAAATCGGGGACATATTTTAACCACCTTAATTTGCTTATTCTGTTCACAATTGTCCATACTTCTATTCTATATGTTCACAAGTTTTACCTGCTCTAACTCAATTACGTTTATTTAATGTACTAGTAACGTCTATCTCCGTTGTCTATATATGTACTTGTAATTTATTCACACACGCCAGTCTCAATCAATTAGTGTCAACCATTAATTGTGATAAATACAAAAGAAAATGTTGATATTATTCAAGCTGTTCAAGAAAACAGACTTACTTCAGAAAGTGCATTTAAAGAACAATTACGAGCCGATCATGTCAACATTACCAAGCGAAAAAATGCTAGCTTTAAAAGACCTAAAAGAGAATATCTCTGTTTACCCTTAAATTCTAAACATACTCATACAGGCTGAAGGCCAAAAGAATAAAAGAATTTCATAAAAAAAAAAAGGACTTAACTGTAGATTTAATAGAAACAAAAATATCCTCTTCATTAGATGTGCTATATAAATCAAGATCTTTTTTTCGAAAAAAACAAAATTAAAAAAACTGCAAAGCTTACAAAACCATGCGTGTAAAGCAATAAATTATTTAAATAAATTAGATAATGCCCAGGTAATATAATTAATAAAGGTCTAATGTATAATACTTAACCTAATAATATAGTTAAATTAAACTCTTTACAAATTCTAATATTTATGCATAAATACAAAATAATTTACTACCAAACGTTTTTTCCGATATTTTTTCATTAAAATTTTCTCAAAATTTATTTAGCAATGTTTCCCGGTGTTATGTTTTTATTTATTTTTATTTTGCAGTAATAATTTCTTAATTAAAAAACTTTACTGTATTACGAAACACATTTTAAAAGTGTTTTTATAAGTGTTAATATATATATATATATATATATATATATATATATATATATATATATATATATATATATATATATATATATATATATATATATATATATATATATATATATATATATATATATATATATATATATATATATATATATATATATATATATATATATATATATATATATATATATATATATATATATATATATATATATATATATATATATATATATATATATATATATATATATATATATATATGTATATATATCCTGTTATATAAAATTATAACAAGTTTTATATTAAATGTAATTTTTTTAAAAAGGTTGTCGAAGAAACTCTATGAAAACGTTGAGGTAATAGTCTTATTATCCATGCCTTCTTTAAGCCCATTCCTATTTATATTGTAAATTGCATATTATTTAAAACGAGAAGCGCAGGCTTTTATTTTTTCAGTATTATTGTATCAAGCTCTTTGTTAAAATTTATTGTATTATATAATCAGAAAAACAAACTTAAATTGTTCCACAATTTTGAAATAGCATAGTCATAAGAAAAAATAGGCATGTATCTGCTATTTGATATAAGAAAGTTCTTGACAATAGTCTTGTGCAAGAAAATTAGATTATCGATAAATTGCGTTAAACATATTTAGAAAAAAAGATTTTAATAAGTCAATAATGATTTATTTTAATATGAGAATTATGAACTGTTGGTTGAAGATTTACTAGTTTCACTCTTAATGGAATCCCTAAGTGCCGAGGAAAGTTGTGTTCATATTATAGATAAAAATCAGAAAATAAGTTAAAAGTTAATTAGGCTTTCCAAAACAAATTGTTAAATGAGATATTAACAAAAGCGTTTGTTGTTTTTCATTTAGAAAGTTAAATATGATAAGAAACCACTAGAGAAAAACTATTTGTGGCAATTTTTCTGAAGAGAGCATGTTAATAGACGTATCCCGCATTCCAATGACGTAATGATGTAATGACATCAGGCAATGATAAAGCGTAAACATTAGAAAATTGTAGTTTTTATTATTTCAAATTAACATAAGTGATTTTGCCTGTTCTACATTAACTAAAGGAGGAGGAAGTGGAGCTTATTGCTGTTTTCCACAATGCAAAAGTTCATTTTACGATTTTCAAAAAAAAAGTCAGGAATTGGATTTTTTAAAATACCCAAGAATACTGCTCGTCGAAATAAGTGGGCAAAAATTATATCTCAATTTAGAAGAAAAGGTGGTAATGATAATTTCGTAATTAAGGACACGACTCTAGTATGCGAGCTTCATTTTAAAAATGAAGACATTCAATTTTTATCCAATATTGGCAGAAATAACTTTAAAAAAAGAAGCATTTCTATCTATTTTTGAATTTAAAAAACAAGTTGATGTACAAAAACGATGTTCGCCTAAAAAAAGAAAATTTATCGATAACTTTGATATTGAAAACGTTTCCAGAAATGAAGACAATAATTTTAAAAATAACGATAAAGAACTATTAATTGATTTTGAAATTGAGAAAGGTTGCATATTTTGTGTTGAACTGCAAAACAAAATTGATCTACTGGAAAAAGAAAAACACGAGTTGAAATCTCAAATAAGCATTTTAGAATCTAAAAATGAAAAAATAAAAAATCAACAGAATCAATATAAAAATAAATACATACTAAGTTATGAAAATATGTCAACAGACAAAGAACTGTTCCAAAAATATACTGGCATAGAACATGAACAGTAAATAAATTTGTACAACTTTTGAAATCCAGGAAAAAATGGTCAAAATAGTAAACACCACAACTCAGCATTATCTGAAAATATGCACAGATTAGGTAATCAGGCAAAAACTGGTCCAAAAACAAAATTAAACACAGAAAATCAATTATTTATGCTTTTAGTGTGGCTAAAAAATGGGTTTACAATTTTGCACACATCTTGGTTATTTAAAATTTTAAAATCAACAACATCTCGTTTATTAATAACATAGACAAACTTTCTATATATTTTTTGGGAAGTGTACCTATTTGGCCTTCACGCGAACAAGTTAATAAGTTTATGCCAGAAAGCTTTAAGATGACATTTCCATCAACAAGATGCATTATTGATTGTACTGAGCTGTTTTGTCAGAAACCTTCATCACTGAGACACCAGAGTTCTTTATTTTCTAGTTATAAACATCATGTAACTTACAAAGGATTGTTAGGTATTTCTCCTTCAGAAGCAATAACTTTTATAAGTCAACTTTATGATGGATCTATTTCTGACAGAGAAATTGTTGTAAGATCAGGTTTCCTTAAAAAAGAACTATGGAACAAAAATGATTCAGTTATGACTGATCGTGGGTTTACCATTTCAGACCATTTAAACACAATCAATGTTAAATTAAATATATCATCTTTTTTAAATGGACAACTACAGCTAAGTAAAGAAGATGCTATAGAAAGTCAAACCATTGCATCATTGAGAATTCACGTAGAACGTGCTATTCGTAGGATTAAAGTATTTCGCCAAATAATTAATGAAATTCCTTTGGTGTTTCACGGTTCAAATAACCAACTATGGACAGTAACTTATCTTTAATGTAACTTTTTGCCACCACTTATTAAAAAATAAGATCAAAAGTAAAAACATTTATTTACATATAGAGGGTATTATGCTTTCTTTGCTATTTACATTATTGTCCAATACTTGTGGTAAAAAATAGTTAATGTAAAAATTATTTAACTTAGTAATTAATTTAAAAAAGAACTGATTGTCAAAAGATGTTCTTATAATAGCAAATCCTGTAAAATCAACTTTTTGTGCGTTATTAATTAACTGATGAGCAAGAGTTTCAAATTGTCTTTTGCGTATATAAATTTTATGAGAAGTACTTGAAGTTAAGCGATATTTTCTTAGATTAAACCAAAGCTGATTTTTATTTTGTGTAACTGTATCAGCTTCATACTTTCATATTTTGTGTATTAGCTTCATACTTTCTGCTTTGTTCAGAAGATACTTTTATTGATAACAAAAAATTGTTTTGTTTCTCATTAAACTTCCAATTGCGAGGTATATAGCAATGATTTTTATTATAAAAGCCAAGAGGTAAAGGAGGCAGGATATTAGACACATTAAAAGAAATTGCTTCAAGTTTTTCAATATTAGTGATAAAATCAAAGCTCTCAATTATCTGGAGTTGATAAGATAAAGGAGAACCAATTGGAAAATTTCCAAATGATGTTTTAGTAAAACTAAAAATGTCAGGTACGCAATGAACAATACCAATATCTTTATTGAAAAAAGCAACATTTGATTTTAGATTGCAAATAGTTCCTTTTAAAGTTTCTTCTTTACACTTTATTCGTCTTGGATCATATAAAGTAGCCTTAATGCCACGCTTAAATTCAAATTTTTGAACATTTGTAAACATAACAGGATTTTTAATTGTTTTAGTTTTATGACCTGGAATGCCCCATTGCCTTGATTTACTTGTACAAGCAATCTCTTCAGGTACATACTCAAGTAAATTTAAAGAATATTCTGCAAGTTCAAATAATAAAGCCATCACGTGATTACAATAACCACTATTTCCAGCAGGGTATGAGAAATATGCTTTTCTAACAGAGCTAGCCAATCTGCTAATACAAACTTTTAAATCACGAACTTCATTTTTCATGCTTGCTTTGCATTTTGCTTTTACTATGGTACACGTTAGGTTACACGAAGTGTAAATACTATCTGATGATATATATCGTTCAGATTTAAATCTTTTACCTCTTTCAAATGTTTTTTTTATTGCAATACTTTTGTTTTTAGCTTTTTTTTTGTGGTTTTCTATTTCTTTAATAGTAAATAGTGGCAAGTATTTTAAACTTTTACACAAAGTTAAAGTTTTATCTGCAGATTTAAAATTAGGTGAAATATTTAAATTTCTATTTATTTCTAAAACAATTGGTATTTCAGTTGAATAATTTTGTATATCTATCAGAGCATCTTCTACTTGAGAGTTCATTTTTTAAAAAATTATTTCGATATTTACGTTTTATCATTGCCTGATCTCATTACATCATTACGTCATTGGAATGCGGGATACGTCTATAGCAATCGACTCCGTAAAATAAAAAGAAAATTTTTCGAGTAAAGCAGCTTTGACATTTAATGCCACTAAAGATGCTTTACACAGAAGGATTCAAAGAAAATTGAAGAGTTTATACTCTATTGATATACATAAAAAATCACTTAATTTATTTAAAAAAGTATTATCAGATGATACTGAAAATCAATTACTTAACTACATTAAAGAAGCAAATTCAGTTTATTATGGATTATCTATAAGGAAAATTTAACGAATTGTCTTCCAGTATGTTGAAAACTACAAAATAGTTCACCCATTTAATAAATACAATGGTGTTACAGGAAGAGATCTTGTAAGTGTATTTTTGAAGAGATATCCGGACCTTTTGAAGAGATATCCGGACCTTTTCAATAAGAAAGTCTCAAATTTTAAATCTTTAAATCGTGTTTATGGTTTAAAAAGCAACTCTGTGAACAATTCAATAATACCGAAATTTTTATTAAACAGCACTTCTGTGAACAATTCAATAATACCGAAATTTTTATTAAACAGCAACTCTGTGAACAATTCAATAATACCGAAATTTTTATTAAACAGCAACTCTGTGAACATTCACTTCAATAATATCGAAATTTTTATTAAACAGCAACTCTGTGAACATTCATTTTAATAATATCAAAATTTTTATTGAAAAGTACAAACTTGAACCTCATAAGATTTTTAACTGTGATGAATCAGGCATTACGGCTGTACATAAAACCTGTTAAAGTTATAACAAAAAAGTTTTTGGTGGTGAACAGGGTAAAACGAAAACTGCTGTTTGTGCAATGAGCGTGATTGGACAATTTATTCTATTAATGATGGTTTTTAAGAGAAAGCTAATCAAATTAGAGCTCGCAGATCATATTTCTACTGAAACAACTTAAGAATGCTCTAAAATTGCCCGTATTACAACTGATCTGTTTATAGAGTATATAAAACATTATACAAAGCATACAAGAACTTCTTTTGAAAAAAAAATTCTTTTGATTTTAGATGGGTATAAAACACATACAAAAAGCATTAGTTTGTTAGAATTTGCGAAGAAAATTGAAATAATTATTGTAAATTTACTACCTCTTTCTTCTCATAAGTTGCAGTCACTTGATCAAAGCTTTTTCAAACCACCTAAACCTTTTTATAATATAATAAATAACAAATGATCAACTTGGAAGTATATTCTCCAAAACCTATACAATCATAAGCTGCCTCTGAAAAAGTTGCCTGTTCTGGCTTTTGTACATCTGGAATTTATCTATTTTATCAGAATATAATTCCAGACATTAGGTTTTATAATCACAAAAGCTCTAATGCCATCAAAAGTTAATTCAAGTGCCTTATTACAATTGTTGTCAAGATTTTCAAAAAATATTGATTTTAATGTACTAACACCCTGCTTTTTTAAAATTTCAGCGATTCTGAAGATCACTTTACTATCAAAAACAGGAGAAAAATCACAGATAATAACAACACCATATTACAGAAAATTACTACTTGAATCCTCTGAAAAATCAAAAAAGTTAAAAGAACAAAAAATAGAAAATAAATGTGTACTAGGAAAGGGTAAAGAAAGGGTTAAAAGTTTAAGTGCTAAAGACTGGAAATGTTACGTTTGTAATGGATTATGGAGTAAAGTTAAAAAAGGAGAAAAGTGGAACCAATGTTTATAATGTACAACTTGGGATCATTTAGACTGCTGTTCATTTTAAAATACTGGTGAAGCAATGTATGATATATGTGAGTAGTGGCAGTGTGTTTGACTATATGATTTTAAAATACTAGTGAAGCAATGTATGATATATGTGAGTAGTGGTGAAGCAATGTATGATATATGTGAGTAGTGGCAGTGTGTTTGACTATATGATTAACTAGTGACAGTTTGATTATGTATTATATTTGTTTGATTATATATTATATTTGTTTGATTATATATTATATTTAATTATTAGCTGCATTATATTATAAAATGTTTATATTTCTAAATCTCTTAAAATCTGTTTTGTTTGTTATTATTTATTTGAGTTACTTAAAATAAAAAACTGTCTCATTTTGTCCCGCATAACGGGGAAATGAGACAGGATAGATGTTGTCAATAAACGATCTCTGATGACCAAACCATTGCAGTTTTGCGAATTATATTTTAAAAGGTTATAGTAGAATGGTAGAATATTTGAAAAATATCAAGTTCTTCTTTTAAAAGTTGCTAGACTCCCTGTATTAGATAAATTAAAAATCTCATTTAGCCTCTTGTTACTCTTCCAAAGATTAAGAGAAACTCAAAGCGAGAAACTAGAAGAAAAAAGTGTTTATCACTCAGAATGTTACAAAAAATACATCCATTGTTTAAGTTTGCAACGTTTGAATCCTGAACAGGGGCGGACTGGCCAAATTATTATGATGTGGAAAAATATTTTTAACGGCCCTGTAGGCCAACGAAAAATGAGGAAAAGCAGCAAAGATAACAGACGTAAATTACAAAGTTATGCTTAATTTATAAATATATACATTAATGAATAAATATCGAACAGAAAAAATTTATTAGAATACATATACGTAAAAACAAAGTACTTAACAACGGCCCATGTGGAATAGTCCACATCTTCCACATGGCCAGTCCGCCCCTGATCCTGAAACTGACCCATAAAAGACATAGATGAGTCAGAAGTTTAAATTTTTAAGTCTATAACAAAGAAGCTTGTATAATTAACCAATATGAAGGCGGGAACTTTGAAAAGTTAAGATTACAAAGACAAAGAATTGTTTAAAGCTTCTGAGTCGCTTATTGATCAAGAATTCTTTCTTACAATTAACAGTATTCCAAATTCTAATGACGCGATTGGAAATGATGTCAAATACCACTTAAGGTGTTGGCTAACAGCGCAGAGATCTGATATATTGACAACAACTTATGAAGAAGTTCAAGAACTAGGTGATATAGGAAGGGTATTGCAGATCTAGAAATCATTAGCTTAGTCAATTAAAACTTAAAATGGTTTTTTATGGATATAAACAACACCAATAAAACTTACAATAACTTGATATAAAATTGTAAATAATGCCCAGACTGAGGTAATTTAAAAACATTACTTAAAGTAACTTTTAAAAGAAAACAGCAAAAATTTTTTAAAGACCTCCGTGCCGTTGAAAATCCGAACAGTTTTTGTCTAGTAAATACCAAGTAAAGGCGGTAGATACCGTTAAAAAAAAAACTGGAAAAAACTTTTAACACAAAAATAATTCGCGTAGAAGTCCTGCAGCAGAGAAAATAGAAGTTGGACAGAAAACTCTCTGGTTTCAATATTCCAACGTTCTTAATTTCTTTGCAAAGGTGGGTGATTTTTTTTGATAAAGTGGGTGGGTTGAACTAAAATAAAATGTAGATCCAAATTTTGTTGATAAAAAATCCATTAATAATCGTGTTGATAAAATTTTACAAACAAAATTTGTTCAAATATCTCGACAAGGACATAAAACTTTATCTTTTGTTGTTTGGTACAATGAATCCCTACTTCTTCGGTCATAATCTATAAAATTATGCGCGTCTATCAGTATTTTACTACAATGATTGAAATGAAAAAAATGATATTACCGCTGGCAATATCTTAAGAAAACTGTTTTCTTCAGGAAACAAACCATTGTTTTATATTACATAAAGGTTATCCCTGATCATGTCTTAAAACAAAAAAACAAAGTTTTAAAGGTAACAGGATTGATCTAACACAAAATCCAACGTGCTTAAATAGTTTTTGTCTTATTGTTCCAGCTTTAAATTCCAAATTAAATACCTTTTGCGAAAAATAATATATTGGATCACAAACGCAAACAACACTATCAATTCGCAAGTTCACTATGGAAAGATTGAAGAAGAACTCTACCGATCTTCTGTTACTAAAAGGTTATACGGAGACATATCTAAATAGTCACCTATGAAGATGCGAAAATAGACTGACTCTTTGTTGATTCTGCATGTAATAGACATTGCCGAAAAAAAACTTTAAAAGATAAAAAATAATATTTAAAAGTTGCATTTTGCATATACAAGATATTGACGTTTTTCTACTTTTAGTTCACTTTTACCAAGTTCTGCCACGTGTCACATTTTTCCGAACTGGTGAGAGTGGATAAGGAGAGTGATACCTTAATTAAAAAATGTTCCGAAGCATTTGGTTCTAAACAAGCAGAAGCTATTTTAAGTATTTCTGTTTAATATTTTTTCTCATTGGTAATGAAAATAAGAGTCTTTATGAAAGTTCTTTTTCTTCAAACGGTTTTTTGCTTTATCTAAGTCATAGCTTTTTTTTTATTATTATGCTTCTTTCATTTTTTTTATTGTTTACCTGACAATTTTTGTTTTATAAAACTTTAAGAACATGTTTTTGCAAAAACTTGAAATATTATTAAAAAAAAAACATAACTATTTGGTTTTAATTTATAAGCTACAATTTTCGAAAATAGTAACTTTGTTTTTTATGTTTATAACTACTAGTTTCAAACATAAAAAATTTAAAAACCGTGAAAGGCGCCAATGAATATGAATCATATTCATTGGCGTCTTTTACGGTTTTTAAAATTTTAAATTTAGCACTCTAAAACTTATATAATTTTTTTCCCAATGTGATTTTTGAGCTCATTATATCAATTTGACTACAAAAAATGGCAGTATTTTACCTTTTTAATATTGGTGAAAATGTAAAAAATCATATAAAAATGAAACGTGACGCTAGGAAGACACTTTTACAACATTTTAATTTATTTACGGTTTTTATTAGTCCATTGACATATCGCGGAGTTAGAATTATCTTGTTCTATCTCCACATTCTAAAAAAATTGATTTAATGGTAGTGTCGTGTTCCTCAAAATAATGTCTTTCTACTGAATTGAAACCTAAGTTATAAGTAAAAAAGGTGCAGAAAAAACGTAAGTTATAAAAAAAAGTTTATACACCGTCTCCTAAAGTTTTTGTTTTTTAAATCATTTTATCTCAAAACTCAGAAATGTGGAGATAGAACAAGATAATTCTATCGTCGCGATATGTTAAAAAAGAAAAAGAAATATGAAAATTTATTTTTTATTTTTTTTTAGTTTTTTTCAATAAAACCCCTTAAAATGCGCAACATTTTTTTTAACACTTACTTTTACACAAGCAGAAAAATACTACGGCCGCACACAGATGATAGGCCGCACACAGATAGGCCGCACAAGGCCGTTTATGTGATGTACGGCTTAGTGCGGCCTATCTACTTTAAATTACACTCTTATATATAGATAAAAATTTACAACCAAACTTTTTGAGTTAGTGCTATGCTTTTTACTATAAACGACATATTTTGAATTTCAACCAATCGGATATTTTGCTGAAAAAAACTAAAGAACAGTTTTAATCATATAAATCTTGTTAAAATCATTTTTTAAACTTTTAATGTTGTTATGAAAAGTTATGGAACATTTTATGAAGTTAGCAAATAAGAACTTGGAGGTTGGGCCCAAATTTAAATAAGCCCCAAATTTTCATCCCCCACCTTCACCCCAAATAAGAGGGCAACAGCTTGATAAAATGTTTTTTGAACTATTCTCAACTAGACTTAAATTCATAGATAAGTTTTAAGTTTCGTAGTATTATCTTTCAGCGTTCAAAAATTATGACCACATAAAATTTGTTACCCAAATCAAAAATTATGACCCTATAAAAATTTGTAACTTAAAATTTATTAATTAGTATAAGTTTAGTTGAGAATAATTGACCATAAAATAAACAGAATTTACAACATTAACGTTAATTTTATCTAATCCTCCACTTTTGTTAGTTTTAAAATAATAAAAGGCGGTTCGCAATTCAGTTAGTTTAAGATTAATCCATAACTTTATTTATTAATTCCTAACTTTATCGTAGTTTTTTAAATAAGACTTAATTGAATTCAGAGATATTTTTAATGCCAAATTTGGACTTGCATTAATAAAAAAACTGTTTATTTTTTCAGTAATAATTGATTTTTCATAATAATTGTTTTCACCAATTGTTAATTTTTTTGCAGAGTGATTCTTGCATAATCATTTTTACTAATTACTTTAACTACATTCTAAGTTTTTTTGGTGTTTCTGTTGGCTTTATCTAATAGCTTGCATAATTAAGTTTTTTTAGAGTTTCTTTTTGTTTTTTTAAAATATATTTTTATTGTTTTTTTTAAGTATTTATCATATAACTTTAGTTTTCTTTTTGAGGATTTTAGAAACCCATAAGACATCCATGAAGTCATAACTGTTTTTGTGTTTACAATCATTTTTTTTTCAGATAAAGCTGTTCATATTGCTTGCAGAATTGACTTGGCAGTAGATCATATTTTGAGTTGTTAGCATCATTTGAATGCAATACCAGGTTCCAATCAAAGTCGTTTCTATGAAGGTTTTGAAACTGTTTTACGGAGTTTCCATTGATCTGTCGCCTAAATACAGTAGTTTTAGAAGGAATGCTGTTACTTATTATGTTATTAGAAACTAAGAATGTTTGGAAATCATCTGATAAGTCAGTTTTGATTATACCTGTGTTAAGACGGTTTTATGAAAGCTATTAGTTATTATATTATCAAGAAGTGTAGAAGAGTTGTTAGTCACTCTTATTGGTTTGTTTATTGTTGGAATTCAGTTATTTTAAGTGTTTATAAAATTTTTAACATTACTATTTTTATTGTTTTTTTTTAAGTATTTATCATATAACTTTAGTTTTCTTTTTGAGGATTTTAGAAACCCATAAGACATCCATGAAGTCATAACTGTTTTTGTGTTTACAATCATTTTTTTTTCAGATAAAGCTGTTCATATTGCTTGCAGAATTGACTTGGCAGTAGATCATATGAGTTGTTAGCATCATTTGAATGCAATACCAGGTTCCAATCAAAGTCGTTTCTATGAAGGTTTTGAAACTGTTTTACCGAGTTTCCATTGATCTGTCGCCTAAATACAGTAGTTTTAGAAGGAATGCTGTTACTTATTATGTTATTAGAAACTAAGAATGTTTGGAAATCATCTGATAAGTCAGTTTTGATTATACCTGTGTTAAGACGGTTTTATGAAAGCTATTAGTTATTATATTATCAAGAAGTGTAGAAGAGTTGTTAGTCACTCTTGTTGGTTTGTTTATTGTTGGAATTCAGTTATTTTAAGTGTTTATAAAATTTTTAACATTACTATTTTTATTGTTTTTTTTAAGTATTTATCATATAACTTTAGTTTTCTTTTTGAGGATTTTAGAAACCCATAAGACATCCATGAAGTCATAACTGTTTTTGTGTTTACAATCATTTTTTTTTCAGATAAAGCTGTTCATATTGCTTGCAGAATTGACTTGGCAGTAGATCATATGAGTTGTTAGCATCATTTGAATGCAATACCAGGTTCCAATCAAAGTCGTTTCTATGAAGGTTTTGAAACTGTTTTACGGAGTTTCCATTGATCTGTCGCCTAAATACAGTAGTTTTAGAAGGAATGCTGTTACTTATTATGTTATTAGAAACTAAGAATGTTTGGAAATCATCTGATAAGTCAGTTTTGATTATACCTGTGTTAAGACGGTTTTATGAAAGCTATTAGTTATTATATTATCAAGAAGTGTAGAAGAGTTGTTAGTCACTCTTGTTGGTTTGTTTATTGTTGGAATTCAGTTATTTTAAGTGTTTATAAAATTTTTAACATTACTATTTTTTAGGTCAATGATTAGGTCAATCCCTAGCCTAAAAGACACGACTTTGCGTTTTATTGATAGTTGTAAATGATTAAAGATGAGTTATTTTTTAAAATTGTCCCGATGGTGGTCTATATGTTGAGTTTATAATTATATTTCTTGCGCTTTTATTTATTAATTCAATGCTCACAATCTATTTCATACACACAGAGATCGTTACTGTTATTAAGTTGTGGAAAACAAATTTAGTAATTGTGGAAAGGGTTGAAAATAAAAGAATACAGTTGCGCGGATAAACAAGTTAAGCGTGTTAATCAAACTCGGAACATCTCGCTTACAAGGCAAACGCCCTACTACTACAACACCATTACCGCATTCAAACTTGATGTTAACAAACCCGTCTAAAAGTATATTAGTGGAAATACCTTTAACCGCATTCAAACTTGACGTTATCAAACCCATCTAAAAGTGTATTTGTGAAAATACCTGAACCGTATTCAAACTTGACGTTAACAAACCCGTCTAAAAGTATATTAGTGGAAATACCTTCAACTTAAAAATAATAGACATTTTTTGAGCAAAGAAATGAAATCAAAATTAAATTATATTTTCTACAGCATAATTTTATCCCTAAAAACTCTGGTTAATTGAATGAAAAAAAATTATATAAAAAAAAATTTAGCGTCCGGAGTCCAAGGAGTCCCTATTTTTGATCCCATACCCCCTAAAAATAGGACATCTAAATCTTGTTCCAAAGATGTTTTGAGCAAAGTGTAACAACTTATCGTCTGTTTGTTGACTCATATAATAACTATCATTTGGATTGTATTTTTAAGTGATGTAATCATTTTCCACTCCACTTACTACGGCTAAATAAATCCTCCTGCAACAGACAATTACCATTTTTATTTGAAATCACCAAAATAACTTTTGTATTGTCGGCGTTTTTTTACAACAATTTAAAACAATATTTTTTTCTTGTAATATATCATATATAACAAGTAGCCCCACCCGATCACTGAGTTTTGTAGCACTCTAATTGTTACCTCCTTCCATTCTGAAGTGCAAAGAAAAACACTGTGATTATTACTCAGATTTGCACTAACTCACCTCATTAAAACTTCATTTCAGCAATATACTTTTAACTTTATTAACATTTTTTTGTGTGGCGCTGTATCAAAAGCTTTGGCGGAGTCTAAAAAAGCTACATCTATAGAAAACTACGTTACTCTTTAATAATATATCTAATAAATTTGTACAACAGTTTCCTCAGTTACCTTTAATAATCTCTAGAAAACTTGTACAAGAGTTTTTATTACGAATAAAACCATGTTGATAAACTGATATCTGTTTATTTTTTATAAGATGTTTTATTAAAGCATATCCTAGTATTCTCTCCATTACTTTGCATACAACAGAGATTAAGGAAACAGGAAAATAGTTTGTTAAAATAAAAACATTAGTATATAAACAAAACTAATTAAAATATCAAAAACAACAATATGAAGTTTTTATGGTCTAATCACAAGGCACCGCGGAAGAGGATTTGAAGGGAAGTTGCTTCCTTACCGATGTTATGAAATTTGCCAAGAAGTGGCTTTGAACTAAGGATCTCTAGCTTTAGAGGGAAGTAACCACTAAGCTACGGTACTCTATATAATTAATGCAACACTAGCCAGCGTTGAAGTTTTCAATGAGATTTTCTCAGTTTATTTAATCAAAGTAATTGTTCATATTAATACAATTCACTTTACGGAACATAAGTTTTTTTGTATAATTGACTTGCGATTTTAAGTGACGTAATTTTATAGCATAAACTAAAAATATCATGCCAATTTAACTCATTTAATAGTGGCGTGTAGTGTACTAAACTGAAAATTCTCGGTTATCACAAGATCTAAAATGTTGTGTGTTTTTTTAATTTTGAAAAATTTGCTTCATTTACGTTTTAAAAAATATTGAATTTAGCTAAGCTACTTAAAAACAACTGGGCTATGTCATGATTTACTTTATCAACATACTTGTTCCAATCTATTTATCTTTTTTATTTAATATTATTTAAATGATATCGACAGAGTTCTGTCAGCTACTTTAATTGACATCATAATACTTATACAGTTATTTACGTCACTAACTCCAGCACGATAAATATTGAATATTTTCTTTACCGTTGTTTCAAGAACACCAAATTTATTAAATTAAGTTACTTTGAAGATCAAAATTCAAAATTTCGAAATGTTTTTTAAGTTTTAAGAATATATATAGATACTCAACCAGCTTTTCGAATCGCTCTGTCTTTTCTATTTTAGTTATAGCCAAGAGTATTTGTTACAGAGTTATTTTTGTTATTTAATGACGTAGCAATTGCGTATCAGAATTTTAAACAAGTTTTTCTTATAATTTTTTTTTTTTTTTTTTTGTTTAAAAGTTTTTTTTACATTTATTGCAGTTTTTGTAATATTGTTTATTATTATTTGCTTCTTCTTTTTTCTGATAACCTTACTTCTGATAGTGCAATAATAATTATTGTCCGTATTTTTAATGTTTTTTAATTTGCATTCCTCTGTTAACAAATTTATGTCGAATCCGGATATATAAAAATCTTTTTTTGACAACCATTGATTTTTTAAAATAGCAACTCCCGGTTGAGTTAACTTTCTCCAATTCTTTTACTCTTTTAGTTAGCTTTTAATGACTTCAGTGGAAGATTCAGTATAGAGCGTAGGAGGATGGGGAAGGGGAGCAAGCTGCTTCCTGCGCTTTCTCAGTCAGTCAACTAGTGCCCACCGAAATATAAGTTTATTAATAAAAAATTCTTTGTTTTTTTTTTTAAACGGGTGTGGAAAATTAGGCAACAACAACCCACCATTTAAATACCTGCTTTTCTAATTTGCCCGCATTTATGACAGAAAACAAAACAGAGTCGTTTTGTTTAAAGAAAATATCTCCTATATTTATAAAGTACACAGTCAATACATTTCTTAACATAGTTCGGTTTATCAAAACTACTGTGACTGTACAGTGTCGGATGTTTATAAAACTATAATGACAAACGGTAAAACTAAAATTAACAAACGCTAAATAATCTTTTTTTTTTAAAGAAAAAAAAAACAAACAGCGTTTATGTGATAAAAATGTTTTTGGAAAAATCCGTAAGGCACTGCCTCCTCACTCGCCTATAATTTATTATTTTAGTCAGTTTTATAAATAAATATTTTAGTCAGCCTTTGTATAAATTTTTAAAAGAAGGTGATTTACAAATGTTCTATAGCTTTTGTTTTCTCAAAATTAAAGTCCTATTTTGACTATATTTTTCTGGAAGTTACATTAATGTTTAATAAAATAAAATTAATTGACTTAAAACCTTTTTTTTTTTTGATACACATTTGAACACTTTTGAGAATGTTTTCACAGCTGGGACGAATGAGATTTTTAGGAATTTTATCCTAAGTTTTGACTAATAAACCCTTAAAATCATTTAAATTTTTGCATTTTACATTTTTAAATTTTTCTAACATGTAACCCTACGCCTAGAAATTCAACGGTTTCGTATCTAAACTGCTTGTGGACCATTCTGACACTGGAATGAGACGAGGGAAATTTTTCTCACACCATACATAAATGGTTTTTGTTTATGTGCGGGGGCTGACTCATGCTGGAATGCATATGGACAATTGTAAAAACATTCTACTAGTATAACGCTTCACATGAGACAAATATCATTTAAATAGAGCTGCTGTTTGGTTTAATTCCTATTAACTAATCAATTAATTTTAACCGGAGTTTTATTGAATAATGCATTAAAAATCAAAACCTTTAATGCAATTTAGCATTAAGGAACAACTCTTACGCGGGATCTTATGCAAAATTGTCTGTTAAAGAGGTTGTCTGTTAAAGAGGTGCTCAAGTAGAAATAAATTTTTATGAGGAAAAATCGTTGTCGGGTCTCCGTTTCTTTATTATTCTGTTCCTCGTAACATTTTTCCTCAAGGTTTTTTCTATTTGTCCGACCGGCAGATTATTGTTTTTTATTTTTTAAGCTTTTATCCCTAAAGTTCGCTTTAATCGAATTTCTGATGGTTTGTAATCTATTTTAACCACTAGTGCAATTGGTTTTTCTGAACAAGCACGATTGCGCCTTATTTGTTCATCAATGACCTTTATATTTTTTTTGAAATCTTATTCTCCCTATTAGAATTTTATCCCCAGTTTCCTTAAAACGTTTAATTGTACGATATACCAACTTACGGCCACATCCACGATGTTTGAAATGACTGAAAATTTTAGTTTTTGTGAATTTTCTTTTATAGAGACATATAATCTCTTTTCTTACAATTTCCAACTTTTATATTTAAACAGTTTGAACTTTAAAAAAAAAAAATATATATACGTGTTTCTGACAACTAATAAATATGCAGAAGCAGTTTCCTTGGAATAGAGGTTTATTTATAATAGTTCTCTAAAATCAGGGGACATTTGTAAATCTCCATCCTGTAAATATTTCTCATATAAAGTAACATTTAAACGTCACATTTATTGATTATGAATCATTGCCTAGGACTGTCTGTGTTAACTAAAGTCTTAAGTTGTTAGCAATAAAAAATTGTTATTGTTCACTGCGGACTGGTTTCAGTTTTATCGAGCATCAAATATAAGCACTTCCTATCTCTCTTTTAAAAAAATAAAATTCAAAAATATTGTGATTTATTAAAACTCATTTAAACACGTCATTATTAAAACTCATTTAAACACGTGAAGAAATTTACTTACGATATCTATAAACTATTTTAAATGGAAGAATGAGGATTTGTTAGAGTATTTATCAATAATCTATTGTCGTATTTGCTATCATCTTCTTATATTCATTTTATCATTTCTAGGAGTTGTATAGGACTATTTATCAAATATTTATTTAATATATTTTTGATTTTTATGTTTATTGTATTCATTTTCTATATATCTATGCCATGCATATGTCGTGAATGATTACTTATATTAAAGTAGCAGTTGTGAAATATTTTTATATTCCTCATATTAAAATTCTTCAGCAATATGAAATATCTTTAATAATAAATAAATTAAATTCATTAAAACTAATTTTTCAGAAAAAAGAGTGAATTAGACTAACAAGTTATTTGTTTTTAAATTCAATTAGTTTACTTTTTCAACTTTTTTATTTTTAAGTTACGCGAGTAACGTGGTTGGACAATCGCGTTCCTAAGAAACAGGTGCCTGGAACAAATTCTTTTTTTTGCGAAACAAAGATCGAAACCGGTTATAATATTTTTAATAATAGAACTAAAAATAAGAGAAATAAAAAAAATAATAAAAAACGAGTCCTTTTTTAAGGAACCAAACTTATTGCTCCTTAAAAATTTAAAAAATTACTTTTTGCAGGTTTTTTTTACCGTTCAGAAAAAACCCGAAGCTAGCTGCAACAATAACAAAAAAACTAAACTTATCTCCCATAACTTTAATTAAAAAAAAGGGTTATGAAGTAAACCTTATTGACGTATTATTATAACATTGATAAATATAAAATATAACTTAGTAATTTCCGCCATAGTGAAACAAAAATGAAAAAAAAATGCTGCAACTTACCCCGCACAGGAATGAACGGGGTAAGATAAAACATTTTTTTACAAAAGTCTAACTTTGTTAAGTAATAAACATTTTTATCAAATTATTGTCCCAACATTACATAAATGCACATTTATTTTTAGAGTTTTTAGTTTCTGCAGCTGCAAAAAAATCTTTCACTAAGCTGATACTGATGAGCTGCACATTTATTTAATTAATTAGCAGCAACTTTAACTAAAACATCTTTTTTTCTCTATATCTCAGTTTTGATATCTTTCTATCAAATAAAAAATGTTATTCTTTTTTAAATTAAAGTTTTTATTTTACAAACCATAATTTTTCGTATAATTTAATTGGTTTCGTTTTTCTTAATTATTTGTCATGTAATCAAAAAAGTCTAATTTAAATAAATTACTTAATACTATTATTATTACTACTTTTTTAATTTTTGCTTAAATTACTATAAATGTACTTAATTTACTTTGGATGCACTTAATTTACTATGAATGCACTTAATTTACTATGAATGCACTTAATTTACTATGAATGCACTTAATTTACTATGAATGCACTTGATTTACTATGAATGCACTTGATTTACTATGAATGCACTTAATTTACTATGAATGCACTTTTTTGTTTGTTTTTAGATTCTAGAAATTTTAAGAATATATTCCAAGTGAAATATATTAATTTACTTTACCTTTTATTCATTAAAGTGTAATCCCATTGATTTTATATACTGATAGATAAATTCTTAAAAAGAAAAAGTTAAAATTTAAAAAAGTAGTGTTTATTTAGAAAAAAAACTATTTTTCTCCTCCGATGAGGTCCTGTACATCAGGACCAAAGTTAGAACCAGCAATTATCTTGGGGTTCTTGAAAGCAATGAAGGAGGCTACAGGATTGCTCCTTACTCGACTAGAAGTTTTAATGTGGGCAATATATGTAATTTGCATGCTAACTATATGCTTACCACTCTCCTTTATGGGATGGCGTTGATGCGTCCCATATGTGGCTATAATGTTAATCTTACTAAAACCACACTAAATAAGAACGAAAGCCACGCTTCATTTATACGTGAAAGTTTTATGTGGTCCACGTGTGGGAAGCACAAGTTAGCCATATGTTTATCACTCTCCTTTATGGGATAGCGTTGGTGCGTTTCATATGTGGCTTTAATGTTTATCCCACTAAAAACACACTGAATAAGAGCTAACGCCACACTTCGATTGCATGAAGAAGTCATATTTATTCCTTCACTCTTTCATCTATCGAATTATTATATCCTCTCAGTTTGGCCTATACGTAACCTAAAAAACACTATCAAAAACAAAATAATCATAATGAGATATAAAAATATACCAAATCGCAATATAATAATGCAAATTTGCAATGAAAGTGATAAATCGATTGAATCAAAATTAAAGCGTGATGTTTTAAAAACATTTTCGCTTGCGGGTTAATAAAATTTTAAAAGCGTACCAACAACTTTAAACTTTTTAAAGATCATGAGGTGCAAAGGAAAAAAGCTAACTTTACAAACTGTTTTTTTTTTTTTATAGAAGCCAAATTTCAGTTCTAACCGACAAAAAAAGCAACAATAAGTAGAAGTCTTATCTAGGTTTTAGTTTTTTATTTAGATATTTACACTTTTTCTTTTATATATATTTATTTTTATCGCTCAAACATACTTATAACAGTTATGAATTAAAAATTATTAAAAAAGTAAGCCACATGATATCATGGAATATTCTAGAGTTTACAATGCATCGCGATAGAATTATTACAATTGGTTAAAATTTAAAATTCAAAATGAGGCAAGATCGTGAGTTTTTTATATATGGCCCATGCGATAGCCACATCAAATTTAGCATGTATTTATTGAAGGATTATGCCATAATAAATGGAATAGTTATGTGAACCACATTATGTGTTCCACAAGTGGGTCACACTTATCTTCATCAAATACGTCATTCATCAACTGTAATATACTTTTGCACTTTTAACCCACACGAAAGCACTGTGACCACATGTGGGACACATATACCTTTCTTGTCGGGTATAAGTAGATAATAGAGTTGATTCCACATCATCATAATTCAAGGTATTTTGCAAGTGTGTAAGTCTTGTAATTCTTATGGCCTTATTTTGTGCTTCCTGAGCCTCATCAGAATAGATCCCAATAGAAAGATCCATATGCTCAGCTATTTTTTTTTTTTTTTTTTTTTTTTTTTTTTGCCGTTTCATATATTTACAATATAGACATATTACATTTATAAAAATTGGCCGGAGCAAGAAGAAGACAATGACTGTCTTATCGCCGAGCCCCGTTTACAAATTGCCCGTGTTTATCAACAAATATAAATAAAATATACAAAAAAAAGGTAAAGAGTACATAACTTTTGTCAAATAATAAAATGACATTTATATTAAAATTTAAAAGTATAGAAAGTTTTGTATACTAATACAAATATATTTGATACATATAACAAAATATATTTAATGATAATGGGAGCGTTTGTTTCTATTTTAAAATTTCCTTTTTAAAAAAACTTAAAGTCTATTGAATTAAAATCTAATTGAAGTAAGATTCTTTTAGAAACTGCTTTAAATTTTTCTAAAGAGTAGTGTTCTTTATTAAAGTTTTTAATAAAATTTTTCCATAAAAAAGGTCCTCGATATTTAATTTGATAAGAACTTATTTTTAAATTTATTCTCGGAACAATAAAGTTATCCTCTGAAAACTTTGTTGGATACTTATGAGATATTTCGCTAAAATAAGATTGAAATATAAGTGGAGATATTCCATGTTTCATTTTAAACATGAAAAGTAATGTTTGATAAATGTTTAGTTTATAAATGTTTAAGGCCTTGAGACGATTTAATAGTGGTTCGCAATAAACAGTTCTGTTTGCCCCAAATACAATCCTACAAGCATGTTTTTGTTTACTATAAAGTTTTTTGAGTTTTCCGTAATTAGTACTTCCCCATGCAATGTTGCTGTAAGAAAGATAGCTGTGAATAAATGAAAAATAAATTTTCATTAGAGCTTTTGCGTTTAAAAATGGTTTTGTTTTATAAAGTAAGGAAATATTATAAGAGATTTTACTTTCAATAGATTGGATGTGAAACTTCCATGACAAATTTTCATCAAGAATTACGCCTAAAAAATTAACAGTAGATTCCCTTTTTACATCTGTTTTATTGAATAAAAGGTTTGGCAGTTTAAGTGGAATTTTATCAACTTTATTTTGTTTGTGGAACAGGATGAATTTAGTTTTATCTACATTTAGTGAAAGGCGGTTACTTATAAACCATTCATTTACTTTAGATAATTCTTCATTAAAAATTTTAAAGAGAATTTTTATATCTCTGTGTGAATAAAACAGATTGGAATCGTCAGCAAACAATTTAAGATTTTTTAGATGCTAAAAATAAGTCGTTTATATATACTAGAAACAATAATGGTCCTAAGATAGATCCTTGAGGAACCCCGCAATTTATAAGCTTTTTTTTGGTTTCATTTGTTTCATAGGTTATGCATTGTTTTCTGTTAGTCAAGTAGTTTTTAAACCAAAGTAAGTTTAAGTTGTTTACTCCATAAAGTTTTAATTTTTTTATAAGGGTTTCATGATTGACAGTGTCAAATGCTTTGGATAAATCAATGAAAACTCCTAAGGTAAAATAATCTTTATCAAAAGCATCCGATATATGGTTTACAAGCTTAATTACCGCGTGATCCGTAGAATGATTTTTTTTAAACCCAAATTATTTGTTGTACAGAATATTATTTGATACTAGATGATTATAAAGCCTATTGTACATAATGCATTCTAGCAATTTAGAGAAACAAGGTAATACAGAAATAGGTCTATAGTTTGAAACATTTGTTTTTTCACCTGACTTAAAAATCGGTGTGATTTTGGCTATTTTAAGTTTGTCTGGTACAATACCAGACGTTAATGAGAGATTAAAAATGTGAAACAATAAGGGTTCAATAATATCAAAGACTGATTTAACTACATTGACGCTAATTTTATCTATGCCTGCACTTTTGTTATTTTTCAGAGAGCAAAAGGCATTATGCAACTCACTTATATTTAAATTTAGTTCTGTCATAACATTATTTGCTGTTTTGAGGTATGTTTCAAATTTTATGGTACTAGATGGAATTTTAGCCGCCAGATTTGGACCAATCTCAAGAAAAAAACTGTTTAGCTTTTCAGCAATGGTTTCTTTATCATAAACAACTTTTTCATCAATTAACAGTTTTTGTGGCAAATTGTTTTTAATCGAAATATTTTTGCCAAATATTTCTTTTATTATATTCCAAGTTTTTTTTGTATTTCCATTACTTTTTTCCAATAGCTTTTCATAATAAGATTTTTTTGAAAATTTTTTGGTTTTTTCAAACAAATTTTTGTAGTTTTTGTATATTTATTTATTGTGATATGTTTTATGTCGTAGATATTTTTCATATAGTTTTTGTTTTTTCTTTGAAGATTTGATTAAACTTTTTGTCATCCACGGATTTAAAATAGACTTAAAATTTAAATTTTGTTCGATTAAAGGAAATGCCTTATTATATTGTCTACTAAAAAACGTGAGGAATAATTCATAAGAATTATTTGCATTTTGTTTTTCATACACTAAGTTCCAATCAACAGAATTTTTTAATAGATGGCGAAATCGTGCTAAGGAGTTTTCATTAATTTGACGTACTAATATTTTTGATTTTATGGAATTGCTTTTTAATGTTATGTTTTTAGTGGTTAGAAAGATAGGAAAATGATCACTTATGTCGGTTTTAATTATGCCTGTTCTTATGCAGGATTTGTGAAAATTGTTTGTTATTAAGTTGTCGCTTAATGTTGAAGATGTCTTTGTTATTCTTGTTGCCTTATTTATTGTTGGAATAAAATTATATTGCAAAATGGTGTCAATAAAGCATTTAGCATCATTTTTTGATGCATAATTTAAAATGTTTATGTTAAAATCTCCAACTAAGTATACATGTTTCCGATTTTTACTGGTTTGGGTAGAAAATTTTTAATGTGAGCTTTATAATTTTTTAAGTTTCCAGCTGGTTGTCTATATATAGAGTTTACGAAAATGTTTTTGTCCTTTTTATTTATTATTTCAACGCAAAACGACTCACAATCTGTTTCATTCACGCAAAGATCATTACGGTGAATAAAATTTAATGAGTTGTGAATAAAAATTCTCACCCCACCACCAGCATGTTTATGACGCGATTGATGAACTGATGCGTAATTAGCTAATTCAAAACGTGCGTATTTTTCATTGTTTTTAAGCCACGTTTCTGTAAGGCAGATAATTTTAAAATCGTGTTTGAGGTTATGCAATAAAATTTTAAAGTTTTCAAAGTTTTTACTCATACTCCGAATGTTCAGAGTTAAAATTGAGAAAGCATTATTGTTCTGAGAAAGAAAATGAGTAGATTCAGAAATTGAAAAATACTCAGTTTCAAAGCTTTTTTCACAAAAAAATTTTTTATTATCATTATCACTAAGCTTTAGATCTTCGAAGTTAAATTTTGTAGAAAAGTTATCCTCCATTTTAAAAACTTAAAATTTTAAATAAAATAAAGAAAGAATAAGGTAATATATATACATGAATAAAAAAGAGTTAAAATATAACGAACCTAATTCTTTTTTCGATTGGAAGCCCAATCACGTATGATCAACCTATCGTACGATATAAAAGCCTATTTCCCTGCTGCTCGTTCTACTTTCATCTTTTCTTTTATAGCTCTTCTTATTTGTGTGGTCTCCGGACAAAAGTCTTCATTGATGAAAATATTTTTTCCTTTTAGATGAAAAGATTTTTTAAGAATTTCTGTTTTATCTTTGAAATCCAAGAGTTTTAGCACGATCGTTCTTGGCTTTTTTGCATCTTTCTTGCCAGTTCTGTGAGCTCGTTCTATTTTAACATTTTTTACATCTAGATAATCTTCAAATAATTTTTTTACCTTTGATTCGGTCTCTTCCCAGCTTTCGTTTTCATTCTCTTTTACACCGTCTACTCTTAAGTTATTTCGCCTCGAACGATCTTCCGTTTCCCTTAACTTGTTTTTTATATTAAGGAATTCCGAGTTTACTTTAGTTATTTCACTATTAGATGGATTTATCTTTTCCTGATAACTAATTGCAGTTTTTATTTTATCATCAATAAGCTGTTCATGAAAATTTAAGCTTAATTTCATTTCTTCAACATCCTTTATTATTGACTTAACTCGTTTGGCATTGTCGTTTATATTTTTTTCAACTTTATCTAAGCGGTCATGAACTATTTTTGCGATTGAACTTACAATGGTTATAATGTTTTTTCTTGTTGTTTTAAGATTTCTTCAAATTGTTTTTTGCAATCACTAAACATCTCCTTCAATATATTTTTAATGTCATCTCGAGTAACTGCCATAATTAAATTTATATGATTGATGAAATCTTGATTCAATTATTTCGATAGATAGAATCTTATTACACAGTTACTAAAATGTATCAGTTTGTATTTTTTCTGTAGTTTTATTATTAAACTATTATTTAAAGATATTTTTTTAATAACAACTTTAGATTAAAACAAATTCTACGCAATAAAAAAAAACACGTCCGTTCACTTCAGAAGGTGAGCAACCACTCAATTAGAACACTATTAGAAATCCATACCTGAGAACCTTGTGAAGTGTGGGTAGCATTATGTACCAAGGATAGGTTTCCAGTGTTAGCTCTAAAGTATCAAAGCAGTATGGTTTAGATGCATCCAAATTTAGATGGAATCCACTGTATTCAATGTTTTTCTAAGCCAATGGTGCGAGCTAATTCCTGTTATTTCAGAAAAAGATTCTGTTGCGAGAAATGCTCTTCTTGCACTATTTCCTATATTGGTATTCCCAAACACTTGCCTAGTAATATCAACCACTATGCTTAACTCCTCTCTAAATTTTCTCTTGATTTCCTATTTTTTTAAGCTTTTACAGACAGACGTTAACTTCTGGAGACCGGGACTGGTATCTTATAGTATTTTTTTTATATTCCAAGTTTATAATTTATCTTCAAAAATTTGTAATCAACAATAAAGAGTGGATAGTCCTTAAGCTAGAGTTTTCTCATTGTATTCTTTTTCTCTAATTATATTCAGGTTGTTCATTTCATTATGATTTGCAAAACAAATATTGCAATTTCGTATTGAGTTTGTGTCTGGTATAGCATTGCCTTGCCGTCCAACATGGTCATATCAATTTTTATTTCTATCATTGCTTCCTGGTTAGAAAAGGAGATTTCAAGTTCAAAATCTTGAAGATAAAAAATATTCTATTTAACATCTAATTCTTCTGCTCTCATTGACTTCTTTGTTTCTTTTTGGTATTGCAGGTGAAGAGGTTTACAAAAATGGTGGCTTGAAGGTTTTGAGTTAGACTATACAGTGGTGTTCCCTAATCCCACTTTTAATGGAACAATTGCAGCTTGGAACAAGGATTGTTCATTTTAAACTCCAGTTTTCATAAAACCTTTGATTGTATACACTTTGATATGCTGCCTCACTAATTTTAGCTTACAGATTTAATTCAGAAGAATTTTCCAGTTGTTTTAAATCCATAGAGAAATTCTGTTTAAGATATGCTTATAATCCTTAATAAAATATGGTTCACCATTGATTAAACAGAACACTTGGCAGATTTCAGTTTCTGAAATTTCTAAATTTTCTAGATAACATATGGATTTTGTATCAGAAATAAATTTGACTGAAAGGTATATCTCGACATTTTATTTCAGTAAAGAGCTTTTAAGCACTAAATATTTTGAATCACTGAGATCACTTTATCTTTATTGCAAGAGCCTCTCTGTTTTCATTATTACTGAATTAGGCTTTGTAATTTTTATACTTTTCCTGGGTAGAGTTGGATTTTTACTAGATTGTTTAGTAACATTTGAAAAGTCTGAAGCAACACAGGTAGGTTCTTGTGTACAATAATCACCTATTAAACTAAAAAGTATAATAACTTTGAAGAATTTCTTTTTAATTTTCTAATTATTTTAAGAAAAAACTAACACTTTTATTGAAATTAGCTCTATCCGAGCTCATTTAGCTCTATCCAAGCTATCAGTCCATAGTGTAGCAGATCTTCCTGGTCTTGATGTAGGAGGAGCAGGTTTTCCATACAGTTCTAACACCAGTCAATCTTTGTCACGTTCCTTAATTCGTGAATAGGTTCTTCTGTTTTTGTTATAATTGATCTTTAGCTTGGCAACAAATGTTTTAATCTTCCCTTTTAAATCGTTCAAAAGATTAGGTTACACAATTTGGAGTTTTAAATACCAACCTCCTTGATTTTATTTAAAACATCAACCCTCCTCATGTTTACAAAGACTAAAAAAATACTGATGAAATACTATACATATGCAGAGTCGTAGCCTCTGTTTTCACATATTTAACATAGGTTTTTACGAGGCATCATGTGAACTTCAAACATTTTCATTTTAATAATAATGTCAAATGAGAATGTGTTAGAAAAATTATGGTAATTGGAGCTTGGGAACAAGAAAAAGCCATATTAAAGCCCCCACTCCCAACCCTTTGGGAAGGAGGGATAGCATTTTAAACATAATTTTTTTAAGATTTTAAGTTTATCAACAGAATTCGAATTTCATAATAAAGTCCTTTGGCGTTCCCATAAATCCATTTTGGGCAATTTGAGGCAGCTCAATATTTTTTGGTTAACCATAACAACATTCCCAAGAATAAAAAATCCATTTTTGTGTGGAACTTTGTGGGACTTTTATATTTTTAAAAAACATATACATCGAAAAATTTATACTTTCACTTAATATTTAATTTCTCATTGAGCAAAGTCTATTTTTATATTTAAAATTCAAAATTTAAGGCTGTTTGCTTTTGAAACAGATAAAAGAATGTCTAATCAAAGTTTTATGATAAAAATATTGAATAAATCATCTTATTAAATTAAAAAAAAAATTGCAAAATTAAACAGTATAATATATAAGTGATTTTTAGAGCAATTTATCTACCTTCTAGAATGCTTTGTAGAATACTAGACCAAAAGAAAAAAAAAACAATTTGTTTTTTCTCATCATTTGATATATTTGCTAATAAATTGTAACAAAAGACTGATAAGAATAGTGCATTTAACAAAATCCACTTTCGGCCGCATTTTGAGCTTTTCGCTTCATCGTGCGCAGTTAATATAATTGCATGTTTTACTGATTTTACAAATTTGATTATGTTAGGTAAATTATTATGATTTAACTTACCCCAGGCAGTTTGACAAAAAATACCCCGAAGGCATCATGATCACTTTAATCGATCTATATAGTTATTTTCATTAAATAAATCTACTTTTTTTTTAGCTTTTGTATTTAAAAAAGATTTTTGCTAATCATTATTTTATTATGGTTACACTAGAACCAAAAAAAAACTTTAAAAATAAAGAATTAAATTTTATATGTATTAAAATAAAAATCAATAGCTTTTGATATTTTTAATTTATTTCTTATAGATGACGTGTTTTTATAGGTGACGTGTTTTATAAATATAGTTATATACTCTCAAAAAATTTAGAAATAATATATTAAAACCATTCTTTAAAACGCATTGTTGCAACTTACCCCTGTTCCAGCTAGCCACGGTCTCCCTATTTTATAACTACATATGTAACCAGTGGTGGATTAACCATAGTTAAAGCTTGCACCTTAGTAAGAGGCTTGGTACAAACGCGGACACGAACCGAACATTAGTGATAAAATAAATTGTTTCCAAGTTTTTAAAAAACTAAATAGTTAATACGATCTTTTTTTATGCTCCAGCCATTATTTTTTTATATTTGTGCATTGTATTTATTCTTTAACGGCGAAATACTAAATAACTAAACAAACAAACTACTAAACTAAAAAAAAATTTTCAACAGAGTTAAAATTATTTATTTGTTATTTAAAAAAAAATAAGTTTACAAGATCTAAATGTTACTTTATAATTTTTAATTTATTAAATGTGAAGAAAAAGGATGTAAACTTTACTGAGGTTCAAACATAACAAAGTCACAAACACGAGCGTCTGTTTGATAAAACACATAGAAAATCAATGCATTAAAATGCCTTTGTTTTAAAAAATAGTTTCTGAATGAGCCGTTTTGTTATACATTACAACGTTACGTACTACGTCAATAGTAGGGCCGTCTTTTTGGACAACTTTCTCAACATAAGTGTGTAAGACCTTGTCGGCAGAACTGTTATAAAAAAAATTTACGCTCTTTATCCTCGGGTTACGCCAAATACGTTTTGTTTTTTTACCATACAAGATAATGAGAAGAGAAAAGCACGAAAGTATGTTAATGGATAAAAATGCCAATGTTGCTATATGTGGGTCAACACTAAAATAAATAGGAAAATATGAAAACCATAGAATACAAACAGTAAACATTGCGTATACAATAATTTGAGTTTCTTTATAATTTTCAGGCAGTTTGCGTGCCCTGAAGGCCATGCACCAACTTGCAATAGCTAATACAAAACAATATGACAACGAAATCCAAACAACCATTTTTTCATTATCACAAACATAATGAAACATATTTTTCAAAGAGTTAGGAACAATCTGGACGTTAGTGGGATTATATATATTCCAAACTATAATAACTAGTGCTTGCAATGAAACAATTGAGAAAGTCAAAGTGATTTGAAATTTGTTATCCAAAAACTGTGAGGCTTTTTTAAATCTCGAGTTAAAAATCCGAAGCAATCGGTATGTTTTTATCGTAACAACAGATAAAACAGTAGCGAGCAAAATGCCGAACAATGATGTTCTTAAAACACAAAAACTTGGAGTGGGTTTCCAAAAATATATAAATGAAATGCAAAACAAGAGTTGTAGAGAAAATACTTGAATACAAGACATTTCTTTATTAGAACTTCTTATAATTGGATTGTTCCGATATTTAAAAATCAAAATCAATACAACACTTGTGCAAAATACACCTAATGATGATCCAAAAATAATAATTATACCAGAGGTACTAAAAACGTTCAGGTTGATTTCCGACATTTTGTTGCATTGTGTCTGATCTGAGTTTTCCAAAGACATTAGCGAGCACTTTGTACATGAGTATTGGTTCACAGAGCTTGAAATTGAGCCATAAGGACATTTTACACAAATCCAGCAACATTTTGATAACGTTGAATTGACTCTGTATGTACCTGGGTTGCAATTTAAGCTGCAAACGGATTTCGGTTTTATGTTGTTTTTCCAAACAATGATGTCTTCATTTATTAGTACATTGTTTGGATTATATTCCCAGGTCCCAAAATTAATTAAATCTTTTTGATCAACAAACATGTACTGGTACGCAGGATATAAAAACTCTCCGTTTTTATCAAACTTTACTGAATAGTTACTGTTTGGAACAATAAACTGTGTATTGATAATGTGTTTGTATAGCAACTCATAATCTAATAAACCAGAACTTGTAAAGCATTTTTCAAATGAGCAATTCAAGTAATTATGCAAACCATATGCAAGAGCGTAGACAGCACTATACACTTGACTTATGTAGCCTTTAGGTAAAGCAGCGGCTAAACTTGTAATACACACAGAGTCGTTTGCTGCATATTTTCTCAAAAGTTCTTTAAACCAAGGATTTTCACAATTTATTTGACTTTTTTCATTTGCTGAGAAGTTGTCTTTATTTAGAGCAGTTATGGAATAATCCTTGAGTTGTAAAAAAATTATATTGTGGGTATTATTTTTGTCATGAAATTGTTGCACTACTAATATCCATGACTCAGTTCCTAATAAAAAGAAAAAATTTCTTTTATAGCTAATAGCTATAATATTATATATGTATATATATATATATATATATATATATATATATATATATATATATATATATATATATATATATATATATATATATATATATATATATATATATATATATATGCAAGGATAAAATCTTTATTAAGTATATTTATTTAAAAATATTAATAAATATTATTAAATAAATATACTTAATAATGTTGCTATATTTTATTTAATAAAAAAACTTGTTTTAAAATCTTTGTCAAAAAAATTGTATATAATTTAAAAAACAAACTTAAATGAATTTTATTAAATATAAATCGATATTAACAATAGCGATGAATCCGACATTTCCATCTGGTATTACAAATTGGTTTCGCAGTAAGTTCTTTCGCATATTTGAAAAGCACTAACCATTTATATTTAGTTGCCGAATTTGAAATATACAGTTCTTGAAAAATACTAAAAAAGTAGCTTCTAGGCAAATAGTGGCTATATCTTCCAATAGGGGATTGTAAGTAGAACCATTGCCATAGTCTCGTCCTCGGATATCATTAATGTTCAGTCCTAAATATTTAATTTCTTACTTTAAAACGAAAAATAGGTTTTCTCTTGTACTGTTCTCCTCATGTACAAATATAATAAAATGTTTATATACATTAGCACTTAAACCTGATAATGTACCATCTGAAACATATCTGAGGATGAAAAAAAATTGTTCTTTATGACTTATTTCTGGAGTACTGTCAAAAAGTCAAAAATTACAGTAAAAAACTTTCCATATTTTACCCGCTCCATAATTTTTTTTTTTTACTTTATTGCTTATCAAATTAATAATTTAATTTCAGATTATTTAACTTAGATAATGTTCATTAGTTGTTCATTCAGTATATTATCTGCTTTGGGGTATGGTTGAAAAGAGCCATCGTTAAGGTTTAGCGTTAAATCGAGATTTAACGCTAAACCTTAACGATGGCTCTTTTCAGAGCCATCGTTAGATTGCTCTGAAAAGAGCTATCGTTAAGGTTTAGCGTTGATTAGAGAGAGTTAACTATTTTTAAATTACATTTAATAGAGATTAGAAGGTTGTTGTTTTTAAAAATTTGTACAAAATGTTTTTTTATCCTTTCCATTTCTTTACCACTTTTGTTCCTAAACATAGTTAATCCATCATCTCGATTTATACCAAAATTGCTTTTATCATAAAACTGCAAGTTTTGATGCAAAATAAAAATCCCAACTAATTTGCAAATCTCTGCGCCACCAAAGGTCCCCATAGTGACATCGAATAATCCTCCCTTTTTTATAATCCAAGCAGTTTCACTGCTTACATTTACAGTAGGATTTACCTTATTTACCTATAGATTAAGGGGCTCGCTGATCAGAAAAATTATGTTTTTTTCTTGCCCCTGTAATTTTTACTTATATATGTTTAATGACATGAATAAAATTATTCAGAAAAAAAAATTCTTGTTAGTTTTTACTTTTATATTGAATTTTAATAAACCTGTTTTTATTTTTTTTTGCAAAATGTAATAAAATAATTAGCTTTGGT
>NC_061169.1:10825097-10875678 GCF_022113875.1 Hydra vulgaris | reverse complement strand
TTCTCTGTAAATAGCTCTGCTTTACTCTGGGGTAAAGTAAAAAGATCAGAGCCATGATTTAGAGAATAAGCGTAAGACTTACTTGAGTTAATGGCACTGTTAAAAACTAACCAAAAGTCTCTTGAACCTAACATTTAAGAAAAGATACAAGATTTAGTAAATTGAGAATAACAGAGATTTACATCAGACAAGACTTTGTTTATACATTTGCTTATTGTAATAATAAAAAGGATAATTTGTTCTTAAGAGAGATGTTCATATAAAAAAGATAAAAAAAGTGAATAATGTTGAAAGATGTAGAGTAGAATGTGGCTCAACTTAAAACTGAAGAGAAGTAATAAAAGCTTCCAAACTTTTATTCCAGAAGCAATTTAAGTCTCCAAGATGCACTTTTTGCACACACATTACGGATATAATCATATCTGTTTGCTATTTGTTTAGATGCTGGCATACAATATCCTTTCTTTGCTATATAAACTTGAGTATTTATATGGTGTAGTATTTGACAAAAGGGAAGATGATCAGATGAATGTGTGGTGTGACTCCAACAAGACATAAAAAGAAGGCATAATATTAGATTTTTTTTTAGAAAAGGTGAAAGTAATTTAGGTATCAACATGTAGAGTGGTAGCAACTTCAGTATAAAATGTATAGAAGTAAGAAAAGTTGAAGAGTTTTCCTTACATTTTGTATAAATAAGCTTTAGTTAGGAATAAAAGTGTACTAGATTGTTTATATTAGGAAAACAGCTTAAAAGAGTAAGGCTAAAGCCTAATGGTGATGATGATCATGATCATGATTATGATGATAATGATGATCATCGTCATAATTTTCCTTATCATCGTCAAGCTTTTTTCTTTTATACTGTTGATGATGATAATGATGATGATGATTATGATGATCATGTATATGTATATGCATATATATACAAAATATAAAATGAATTTTAAATTTAAAAATATGTACTTTAGGATGTATAAATGTTTATGCAGCACTGGTTACAAACCCGGCCTTGACTATTTTTTATCAAACCTGGCCCCGGTTAAATATCAACCCCGGTCGTTTACTACAAAACATTTCAAGAATAAAAGACATTGTATTATTTTTAGAAATTGTTACTTATTTATGCTATTACGTAGAACAATATATATATATATATATATATATATATATATATATATATATATATATATATATATATATATATATATATATATATATATATATATATATATATATATATATATATATATATATATATATATATATATATATATATATATTAATTATTTATATGTATATATATATTTATTTTTACGTTTTGAATTTAAGCATGATCATTCTAATTCAAGAACATTGTTTTAAATATTTGCTATCATACTGCTAATGATACATGTTTTATTTTTTGATATAGATTCTGTATCTCAATAATATCCTGACCTATCAAATTGATATCTTGGTAATACACTTACACACATAAATCTTTTGAAAATTGTTTAAATTTTTTATCTATATATCTATAAATTTTATATTTTATATAAATATAATTTTTAAATTTTTTATTGCATATTACTGTTTGTATTAAAAATCGATTTTAGAAATATTACAAGTACAGAGCTCAACATACAATTTAGTTTTATTTGACAATTCAATATATATCATAGCATAGTTTAATTACATTTAATAACATTTTGCGATGTTTTCTCCAGCGCATTTAAGCGTTGATTCAACGTTATATTTCAACCTTTATTCGACGTCTTTGAGTCACGTAAAATCGACGTTTTACTGCCAACGTTAAAAATCCTTGCAAAATCGACTGCTTTAACAACGTTACAGTAACGCTTTTCAAGTAACGTTTTTTCAACGTTAAATTGCGACGCTCATGCAACGCTTTTTAAGTAACGCTTTTTCAACGTTTAGTTGCGACATTTTTATAACGTCTATTAGTAATGTTTTTTCAACGTTACGCTACAACGTTTAATCAACGACTTTTTTACAACGTTACATATCTTTGCAAAATCGATTACTTTGTCAACGTTTCTGCAACATCTTTTGCGACCGGTTTTCAACGTTGATTCAACGCTGACATGTTTACTGGGTAGTAATACTTATAAAACAACAAGAAGAAAATATTCTTAAACTTATCGGAACAGACGCAAAAATAACGAGCGACCGACAACAAAAAGCTGAAACAAACATTAATGACAGCGTGGAAAAAGTTGAACGATTGGAAAAGGCTGTGTTTGATATAAATGAAAGTTTAAATTTTCACAAGGAACTCATCGAAAAAAAGGTCAAAAATAATACTGTGTTTACTGAAAAAGAAAAGAATTTATAAAAATGAAGCACATAAAAACGATGAGTTTATTGACTTTAAAAAAAAAATTAGAGAAATAAAGGATCGGTTAGAAATAACCTTGGATTGATGGTATCAAAGAAAATGAAAATGAAAGGTCGTCTGAAAGTGAAATAAAAGTGACTATTCTTTTTGAGGAGACTCTAGGGGTTTGAACAAGCGCATTGCAGTGACCCCGAGATGAAAAAATACCACGCACAATTATTATTAAGTTGTTAGACTACTAAGATAAGAAATTTTAAAAAATTCTTCTAAATTAAAGAGTAAAAACATCTACATAAACAAAGATTTTTACTTTGAAACAAACTTAATAAGAAAAGATAGAGGCGCCGCAAGTAAACAAAAACCTATGCGAGCTATTATTTTTAGCGTCATTTTTCTGAATAATTTATAAAAGTAAACCGACGTTTTTCGCTTTTCTAACTACTTTTTTTAAAAAGTGCAATTACCTACAAAACTCTAACTTTTTAGAAAAAATTAATGTATTTTAATTAATCAGAAATAGCTCATCTGTTTTAAAATGTTAAAATTGATACGTGAGCGCTTTTTAATAAGAACTTATTATTACTAAAACTTAGACATCAAAAATCATATTTTTGCAAAAAAGTGATATTTAGTTTGCAAGAATGAATACTGCAAAGTGAAACGAATTTTCTAGATGTTGTAGGTAAAACTATAGATCATATATAGATCGAACTATAGATTACTTGTGGTCTTTATACACTTAATTTTTACTCTTATTTTAAGTATTTAAATTTCTAATTTTTGTCAGAAATTTTGTCTCATTTACAATTTTGTTTTAATATTTTTCTGTGATTAACTTTTTTTTTCCATAAAAAGATTTCGTTTGAGTTTATAGATCATATAATGCAAAGGTTTTATTTATTTAACGACTTTTTAGAGTTTTTAGGTGTAATGGAGTGTTTAAATATTTCTAAGGCTAGGCGAGACTATCGTTATTTTGACGTTAAATCAAGTAAAAATATTCTCAAGTTAAAAATAGTTCTCTATTGTTTTGCTATTGTAATTTGTAACAACGAATAGTTCGGATATCTTGGCCTTTAAACAAAACGTTAAACGTCCATTTATTAATGTGTCCTTGGTGAAATTAAAGAAATAATCGGAAAAAGTAATTATCCGAGAAACATTCTACCTAAAAAAAAACTAAGATCTTTACTAATGCTGGTCAGAGTTTGGCATTAAAAATTCTTATGAATTCAACACTATTTGAATCTTATTTACAAAATTACGATAAAGTTATTGATGAACCTAGTTTAAAACTAATTGAATTGCTAACCGCCTTTTTTTAACCTTAAAACTAACAAAATTGCTGGATTTGACAAAATTAACGTTAATGTTGTAAAATCAGTATATAATATAATAGAAACCTCTTATTTCACATATTTAATCTTTTATTTAAAACAGGTATTGTCCCTGAAATACTAAAAATTGCACGAATCACGCCAATATTTAGTTCTAGAGATGACTCAAATATCTCTAATTATATTATACTTATATAATACAAGGTAAAATAGATATAATTATAATTTATACTATAATTATATCTATTTTACCTTGTTTTTGAAAATTACTTAATATTATAATATACAATAGGCTTTTTAATCACTTATCAGAAAATGACATGTTGTATTTAAAACAATTTGGTTTTAAAAAAATATAATTAAACGGAACATGCAGTGGTTGAACTAGTCAATCAAATATCAAATGCATTCAGTAGTAACTACTTTACCTTTCGATACCGTTAAATCATAACATACTAATAAAAAATTTGAACACTATGGAGTAAAAAATAACAACTTACTTTGGTTCAAAAGTTATTTGGCCGATAGAAAATAATTTATTAGAAAACAATTTATAGTGTACGAACAAAAACAAACATTCCCGTCTGCCGTAACTTGTGGGGTTCCCCAGGGCTCTATTTTAGGGCCACTATTGTTCCTAGCAGACAACTCCAATCATTTTTATTCCCACAGAGATATTATTACACTATTTGAAACAACAAACGAACAATTATTGAAAGTTAATGAGTGGTTTATAAGTAATAAACTTTCTCTAAATGTGGATAAAACCAAATTTGTTCCATAAATTGAATAAATCAAAAAATATTTCCATCAAATTGCCTAATTTAATAATCAATAACACTAACATTAAAGGAGAAAACTCATTAAATAATCTTTAATTTACATTTACGTTGCGGAACATTTACGTTAGCGTAATCTTAAACGAACATTTACGTTGGAATTTACATAAAAAAAGTATTGAAAATAGAATATCAAAAAAATTTAGCAATGATATATAGGACTAAACCATTTTTAAACAATAATTCTTTAAAAAGTTTATATTTCTCTTTGGGCCCAGCGAAGCCTCAAAATTTCGAATCGAATCGAACCAAAAATATAATTCGAGATACTATTAGAAAATTTTTAAAAATCTAATCCTTACTTATTTTGTTTTTGTTATGGGTTTTTTAGATATTTTGCGCTTTGGCGCTATCAAAATAACGTTACTTATCTTTAAATACCTTTTTAATAAGTCATTAAAAAGGTTAACCAGGGCAAGAAGCATCAATAAAGAGATTATACAATTATTTTATTTTATTTTGAAATATTTATTATTAAATGAAAAATGCTTAAATTTAGACTTCAAAATATTGATTCGAAACGTAATTTGAATCGCGAATTAAGACCTGCTTTCATTCGTTATTCGATGCGAAACGAAAAACTGACAAAGGGGCCCTAATTTCTATTTTATTCATCAATATTTAATTTATTGCAATATTGCACGGGCAAGGACAAGCCATACAAAGTTAAAAAAATTGTACTGTAAACAAAAACAAACGTGCATAACAATTTTTGTAATTGATAGAACTGTACCTTGTGAGCCTCTTCTGCGTATACTTAGAGCATTAAATATATATAAAACCAATTTACGTCAACTTTTAATGTTCAATTATAAACAAATTTAGGATTATCTCCTAAAATATTTCAATCCTATTTTGACAAAATAGTTCATAAATGTCCAACAAAATTTTCAAATAACAACTTTGCTTTCCAAAAAATAATTCAAAACAAATTTCATATTCAGTTCTTTATCGTGGAATTTACTTGTGGAAAATGTTTTCCAAGATTGTAAATACACATAAAACTAGTATAGAGTTGTATAAAAATGAATCAAAACAGGCATTCTAACTCATGGATTTTAATATATCCAATTATAAATGTTTTTTTGAACTAAAACTCAAATACAAAAAAATTATTAATACAAAAATTATATCACTGAGGGTATCAATTTTTTTTCATTACCTTAATTATGGTATTACCTCTATGTAGGGAAGATGGGGGCGCATTGATCGCCGGGGCAGTATGATCTTTTAGCTTTTACTCGTTTACTTTTGCCTAAATTTAACAGAGATTGCAATTTAATTAACCATTATACTACCCTTCATTGCTTAATCGTAATAATTTTTGATAAGATCAACTTCAGCGTTAAGAAAATTGAAAAGACTGTTTTTCATGATGAAAAGTGATTTTTGAAAGTTGTAAACAAATTCAAATAAATTTTTAATTAGATTTCCGTATGACTTCACAATCAATTTATTGTAAACTCATATGTGTTAAGTTTATAATAAACTTGTTTTTTCAGTTGGTTACTGTATTTATAGAAGTTATTAGCATTAATATATCAACTGTACCTAATTGGGCACATTGATCGTTGACTATGCGGGGCTCATTGATCGGAGGATCAAAGTGCCCCGTATAACTTATATTATAAGACTTCAATTTTTTGTTTAGATTTTATACATTTAAACTTATGACGAATAAAAAATCTTTATATAAACCTTTAAAATTTTATTTTTAAAATGTAATAGTGTTAAAAACTAATATTAATAACATTAGTTTTTAGTTTTACATAAGTTTTACAATTAGTTTACATAATATTATTATATAAAATATTTTTTTTAAACAATCATTTTATTTTACTTTTTTTAAAATTCTCAGATCTTTAAACGGTTAGGTATAAAAAAAAAAAAAAAAAAAAAAAAAAAACAGACAGGGTTACTATATCATGTGATACAATGAAATCAGCTGTCAACGAAGTTTTAGAGGGCAGACCATTGAATGTTGTAGCTCGCAAGTTTAGCATAAATCGAATGACCTTGAAAAGATATTGTAGTAAAAAGAAGCTCAACACAGAATGAATCTTTTAAGCCTAATTACAACAATAAACAAGTTTTTACTGCAGAAGATGAAAAAAGTTTGTCAAGTTATTACTACTTGCATCAAAAATGAACTATGGACTTTCAACTAAGTCAATACAATTATTGGCATATAAGTTTGCTGTAAAATAATAAGATTTGTGTGTGATGTTGTGTTGTGATGTTGTGCTTCAAATGCAATTGGGAACTTTATTTCTCCGCTATTTGTTTTTCCTAGCGTCAAATTTCATGATTACATGATAAAGGAAGGTCCTCCTGGATGCGTGAGATTTGCAAATCCTTCTGGTTGGATGAATTCAGACACTTTTATAGAATGGATAAAACATTTTGTGAGGTATTCAAACTGTTCTCATGAATCTCCAGTTTTGTTACTTCTGGACAGCCATAAAAGTCATATTTTTGTTAGAGCTTTGGATCTTGCAATTCAACATGGAATTACAATGCTAAGTTTTCCTCCCCATTGTACCCATAAATTGCAACCATTGGATAGAACTGTTTTTGGACCATTGAAAAGGTTTTACAATGCTGCGTGTGATAATTGAATGGTCACAAATCCAAGACCTATGACCATTTATGATATTGTTTCAATAGTTCACGAACCATATACAAAAGTTTTCTCACCATCTAATATACAGAGAGGATTTCAAGTAGCTGGCATTGAGCCATTTAATCCAGAAATTTTGAAAGATGATGAATATTTACCATCATCAGTTACAGATCGTGCTGCTCCAAATGTAGTGAACACAATTCTTGTGGAACCTGAAATGACTGTAGCACATGTTGATGGCATGGAGCCTGAAATGCCTGTAGTACATAATGAAACAAGTTTTTCGAACAAAGTGTCACCAAGCATTGCTTCATTACTCTCACCTGAAGTTTTGAAACCTTACCCGAAAGCATCTGCTAGAAAAAGAAGTGTTAAAAATAGGCAATTAAAAACAAGGATTTTGACTGATACTCCAATCAGAAATGAAATTTGTTTGTCAGAAAAAAAGAAAACCCTAAAACAAATCAACCAATAAAAGAAACTCATCGCAAAAGATAAAAAAAGGGTAAAAGTTAAAAACTACTTGCTTAGAAACAAAAAACAATGTAATGTAAAAGCAGCATCACGACTTGACTTTGACAAAGGATGATAATATAAAATAATCTTGTAAACTTTAGTTCTAATAAAAGTCTTGTATGAGTCTTGTATTTTCTTTGTAAACTTAAAATACTGTATTCTTATAGACTTTATAAGCTTTAAGTTTTGTAAAACTTAACACATATATATGTTAGTAATATATAATGGGCTTATTTTCATAGATAGAATTGTGGTTATTCTTCTAATGTAAACTTTATACACTGGTGTGTAGTAGGTTGTAATAATATATATATATATATATATATATATATATATATATATATATATATATATATATATATATATATATATATATATATATATATATATATATATATATATATATATATATATATATATAAAATATATATATATATATATATATATATATATATATATATATATATATATGTGTTTTAAATTTTACTTTTTTTTTTAGATGTATTATATAATATACACTAATACCCTTCAACTAATGCATTTCTAGCACTTAGGTATAGCAGTATTAAACATGTAAATAATGTTACTCATATAAGATCAAAGCGCTCCATATCGGAGATCATAGTACCCGATTGCATGGGGTACATTGATCTCTTTCAAGGGTCATTGTAATGTTGAAATATACCACGTTCATTAATGTTTTTTATTAAAACATTTACTTTTACTTAAAGACAGATTGTTCTAGTTTAGTTTAGTAATTAATAAGTTTTTATATCTAGATCGGGTTGTTTGCAGTTTTCAAAGTACTGCAACGGCGATCAATGCGCCCCCACCTCCCCTACTAATTTATTTATGTTATTTTTATGGTGTATATTTTTTTATTTACTTTTTGTTTTAAAACCTTATTTTTTTCAGTTTTGAGCAAATGATAATATCTTATTTATTTTTTCTTTTTCACTTGATCTTACTCTTTCTTTAAATTTTGATTCTTTAAAATATCTTTTTAAATGGCAACAAATTTTTATTTATTTTACTTATATATATATATATTTTTAATAAACAGTTTGTTAACAATAGAAATTTAAATATTACCGTTTTTGTAAAAACGTGAGGATGGGGCTCGGTGATAAGGCGAAGTCTTCTTCTTGCCCCCCTATTATTTGTTTGTAATAATATGCTTTGAAACTGTGTATATTATTAAATAAAAAAATAAAAAAAAACAAAAATGTTTATTTTCTGTGGATAATGATTTCAGAATGCCGTTATGGAATTTTTTATTAGTACTGCTTTCTTTTTGAAAAGATTGGGTAAATACACAGTCAAGTGCAATTACACAAGCTAGTTTCTTTACCTCTTAAAAGTTATTTAAAACTTTTGGGTAAGGATGGAGACGGAAAGTTACATGATTGCAATGTGTATCAAAATGTTGTTATGTTGGCAGCATCAGATTTCATCAGAACAAATTAATGTCCGTCTACAAATGTACGTAATTTAGTTAACGAAGGAAGACTTGAACAGGCCAAAAAAATGAGAACCATTAAAGCCTATAATTGAATCTATAATACTATTTGGTCGACAGAATGTTGCTCTGCAAGATCATTGCAATGATGAGCAGATCTTCGAAATAAATCAAAAATCTTCAATGTTTCAGATGGTAATCTTCAGAAATTACTTCACTTTCAAGTGAGCGCTTGGGACGGTATTTTAAAAAATTATTTAAATAACTGCAATTCTAAAACAACATACATAAGTAAAATTATTCAAAATGAAATAATTGAACTATGTGCTTAACATATTCAGGACTTAATTAAAATAAGAACTTTTAAACGAAAATTTTATAGCGTCATAATTAATGAAACAACAAATAACAGCAATAGTTCTCAAATGACAGTCGTATTAAGATATATTGACGTTAATACCAGTAGAATCCGTGAACATTTTATTGGTTTTCTAAATTGCCATACTGAAAATTATTCTGATTATACTTATAAACCTGTATTAACAGGAGGATTGCTAGCAAACACAGCTGCAAATACATTGACAAAATTTAGCTTCAATTTAAAGAATGTGTTGGTATAGGTACTGATGGATGCATCCTTATGTTAAGTGAAAATAACGGAGCAGTCACGAAATTGCAGAAGATCCTACCAAACGCAATAAAAAGTCCATGCTACAACCATGCTTTAAACTTATCAAATCCCAAATGTTCGTCTGTGCGAGCTCTAACAAATGCAATTGGCACAATGAAAGAAGTACAATCATTTAAAGCTTCACCGAAGCGAAGCAACGTTCTTTAATATACAAATAAGAGAATGCTTACAAGCTTATGTAAAACGAGATGGATTGAGTTGCATGATTCTGAGTTAAATTTTAGATCTTGTTTTATCAATATAGTAGAAACACTTGATTTGATATCTCAGTGGAATGAACGGGATTCTTCAACAAAGGACGCATTACTAAAAAATGCAATAAAATGTACCCTTCCTGTAACCCTGACAGACAGAGTTGCTTCAGGAGAACAAGTTTCTTGGTTAAAAAAAGACTTAAAACTTGGTTAAGATCCAATATAGAACAAGAACGATTAAAAGGCTTAGCTATGATGCATATCCATAGAGGTTGCATCATAAATGTCGAAAAGATTATTGATAGTTTTGCATCTTCGGAACTAGAAAGCTCAATTATATATTGCAGTCTACTAAATTTATAGGATTCTTTACAAAAAAAATGAATATACTAAAGATATTACTTTGTCTTTTGTTGCACATTACAGAGAGTACCATATTTACGTATTGGCAGAAAAGACTGCAGCCTGTGCACCATAATTTCAGCGGGCTCCATTCTTAATTGAGGTTCCTGAATACCACAATTTTTTTGTGCAAAAAAAAATTGTGGAATGCTTAGGGCCCTAATTAGAGGTCCCTAGAGGTTATAATTCCGTTTCTTATTACAGACTAAATATATATTTTTTGACCACATTCTGGTTCAGCGTGCTGTAACGGTTTGTGGTCAACGCTGCAATGACTTGTGGTCAATTAAAAATAATTGATCAACGCGTTGGTAGCGGGTGTTTATTATTAATTTAATTACTAAAAACAATGAATTGAATAAAAAATTTTAAGCAGGTTACATATATACTTTTGTAAACTAATTTTCTTGTTAAATTTTTAAAGTTTGGTCAAGTCAACCTTTGACAACATGCGGCATCCAGGAGGGAGGGGTGGGGGGTGGGTGGGAGGGGGCAGAAAGTTTTTTTATAAAGTGTTAGGTAAAGTAATAAAGTATGCATTTAAACTATTTTCACCTTAATGTATTAAAACGTGTAATAAATCTACTACCGCAACATTTTTTTTACATAAAAAATCGTAAAAAATATGTCCTAATAATGTAAAAAAACCTGCTAAAAAATTAAAAAACTGTTTTTATATATAATTATAAAATTATGGGTAAAAACGTATAAATGTTTCAAATTCTATAAGGATATACTGTTTCTAAATGTCACAATATTTTCACGTTTTACCTACATATTTTAAAAACTTTTTGACTTTGAAGCATCCTAAAAGGTTTACAAAATCGATCAAGTGCATTATAAAATAAACATTTATTGCTATTAACATATGCATATTAGTTGCAAATGATTAAAAAAGTAAATACACGATCTTTCGTTTTGATCGTTTTGATAAACTCTGGCCCACTGTGCCCTGATCTCGTATATATTTTGCGCGTACACCAAAAAAATAAATAAACAAAACAACAAGAAATTAAATTAAATAAATTGTTGTAACAAATAGTCAAACAAAATGAAAAACTTAAAGATGCAGGGCTGCTACATCAGCCATTTTGGAACGTCATACATCGCCGCATCGGTAAAATTGTCTTCATTGACGTTTTTGAATCAACCAGAAGTAAACAGCATGTTTTTAAATCAGCAATAACCGCACTTAATAGCCACCAAAGTCACACTAACAATAACAATAATGAAGGAAACAGAATATCAGCTACCAGCGCAATTTTATCTACCACACCTACCAACACTAAAACCTGAGATACCAGAAAAGTAATAATAAACTAATCCGCCCATCAAGATCGAAATCATAGTCAAACCCAACGTTTCGCAGTTATCACTACAATTATCAAATTCGTGTTCATCAATAACAGGAAAACTATATTTCTGGGCAAACAACCTATGTTCATTATAAAAAGTAAAAAAAAAGGAGAGTTTATAGCTGGAATAGCATCCAAAACAATGCATGAAAAACTTCATATAATGCTTTTTGCAGAGACATGGCATAATAATACATCTAACACAGTTATAAAAGGATATGAACTGAATCGAGCAGATAGATACAGAGGAGGAGGCGTACCTTTATACACTAGAAGTGATATAATTACAACAGAAGTTAGAAATAAACAACTTAACTCTAAATCTAGTAAGCAAGTATGGTGTATAATCTGATTTGACTGAGAATAATTGCTACTAGCTTGTATATACAGATCACGCGACATTATTGACATTGTCATTACTCAAACAATTGAATCTACTCCAGCGGCCTAGCAAACGATGTTAACTAATAACTGTTCCTCCATGTTATTATATGGTGATTTTAATTTAAGCCACATATGATATGATTCTATTGAAATAAATGGTAAAGTTGCAACCGTTAGACATGTGATAGATAAATGTCCTCGAGATTCAAATTCCAATCTTGTTTAGAGGATAATAGCTTAACACAGCTAATAACATTTCCAGACTACCGCCATTTAAGTCTTGTTGAACCATCATCAACACTTAACTTAATTATTAGTGATGATCCAGATAGGTTCAAGTTGCAGAAGATGACCCGCTTGGGTTTACAAAAACAGGTCAACCACACTGTGTTATTACTAGTATATTAGCTGTTCATTTTAAAGAAACAACACCAAAACTCTCACATCTCGTCTAATCTAGAGTCGAGCTGATAATGCAATCTCTACCAAAATAGCTCCAAACAACTGGCATACCATGTTTGAAGATCAAGCAGTTAACAATAAATTTAACCTAATTTTTAACATCTACGAAATATCCATTGCAGAACACTTATTATGTCGGCTAGCAAATCTAGATACACAGAATTTTTGAATTATAGGTCTAGCTCAGGTACCGACATGATTTTCATCGTTTTTTCTCTTTTAGGATCACGTTGGACCATCATCGACTTGCCGCTCATATTATTGGTCTAACGCTATTTTACATATGAACTTGGTCCGAGGTCAATATTAACTTAGGAAAGATAGCGTATATAATGTCAAATCCGTAGAGTCTACTTTGCGCGACATACTGATAATATACTCCAAAAAAATTTATAAAAATCTACTATACATTTATATTTAAAAACTAATTTTTATTTTATATATAAGCCAGGGGTTTATAACACTAAACAACATTTTAACAAATTTATTTTTAACGTAACTCGCATTTTATTAAAAAAAATCCGTTTTTTCAGTACGAAAAAGTTATAAGACCATTTTACAAAAAAACGTTTTATTTGGAAACCGCAGTTGTGGGCAACTAAGAATATTATTTGGTGTAAACACCACAGACGATTATTTAACTGTAAACTGTTATGAACTGTCAAAAATATAGTTTAGTATTTTTTTTATTAAGTATAAAATAACAAATTAACTTATAACGAGTCGTGCTGCACTGATGAGTCCAGATGAGAAAAAAGTGCTCTCCAATTTATTGAAAATGGGTCACTCCATTAGTTACATGGCTAGAGCTAATCGACACAGCCAAACTGTGAATAAAAACAACGTTTATAGTCCTCAAATGTACGGAATGATAAAAAATCCTGGACGCCCATCAACATTAAAAGACCGTGATAAGAAAAGATTGTTGAGACAAGCTTCAAGTTTTTTATTAACTGCACGTCAAACTGCCGCAGAAGCACGTGTAATTGCTAATTTACGTACAGTTCAGCAAGGTATTCATAATGCTTTTCACCTTTTGCGCAAAAGCTTCAGCGAAAACCATCTTTGACAACAAATCACATAAATAATCGAATAACTTTTTCAAAGGACCACGTATATAAAATTCGTATGGAAAGAAGAGTGGCAACAAGTAGTATTTTATGACGAAAAACGATTTTGTCTTAATGGACCAAATAGATGAAATTACTATTTTCATGATTTGTGTAAAGAACCAGTAACACATCAACAACATCAAATGGATGGTGGTGGTGTAATGATTTGGTGTGCGATTGAGTATCATGGTAAATCCGAAAATTATTTTTTTGACCGTATAATTAAGACTAAGGATTATTTTTTAATTGTTCAGGAATTTTAAAGACGTCAATCATTTGTATTAAGTGGTGAAAATTCAACAAGATGCTTGTGTTCATACAGCTAAGAGAGTAAAGGCATATTTCAACAGCAGTAAAGTTGAAACATTGAAGCGGCCAGCTAGATCTCCAGACCTGAACATTATTGAGAATGCTTGGTCACAGCTGTCACATATAGTGTTTAAAGGTGGTAAACAATATAGTTCACTAGCTGACTTGAAGTTATCCATCGCATCTGCATGGGATGCAATTGACATTTCGTAAATAAAAAAGTTGTATAGTTATATACCTTCTAAAATGATCGAAGTTATTCAAAAACATGGTAATTTTTTGAATCACTTCAATCATTAGATTGTTTAAATTTGAGACGTCTTTTTATAAAAAAGACAGTTTATATAAATTTTTTCCAAAAGTTTATTTGCACTAAAAAAACAGTTTATTTTAATAAAATGCGAGTTATGTTTAAAATAAATATTTTTTAATGTTGTCAAGTCTTGTAATCCTTTTACTCTTAGTTTTTAAATATTAATGTTTAGCAGAGTTTTACAAATATTTTTGGGTGTCTTATCATTATGTCGCGCAGTGTATTGGTAAAACTGCTTAATAGAGTAATGGGAAGTTCTAATAAGAATACGCAACAAGTTCCCAAATACGTAACACGTCCCCAATGCGTAACAAGGCCCTAAAATTTTAAAAGCATGAGTTTCACCCTCACAATAATACAAAGTTATATAATTTTATCAAAAAGATTTTTAAATCAAATTAAATATATTGGAAAACAGTTATAAAAATTAAAGTTAGGTTTTTCTGAGTTTATATTTTGTCAATTTTGTTTGTAGTATTTTTTTAATTAGTTTTTCCTATATATATTTGTATCTGATCATTATTTTTAGATGTTTTCACATTGTCTTATATTAGTTTGATGTTTTAGCACAGTCATTCGCGGTTTTGAAAAGTAAACAGAACTTTCAAAAAATTTCTCTGATCATAATAATGCTATTGTATTTTACAGGGCCTTTAAGAGGGAGGAAAAATGGGAGCAAATTGACTCGCGCTATGCTTAAAAAAGCGCAAGACAACCCGTTTTCTTTTTTTTGTTTGTTTTCGTTTTTATAATAAATAGAAAACATTTTAATAACTCAGAATGTGAAATCTGCTAAGTTATTGTATTTAAGGTAGAAACTTTATTATTCAGAATAAAAATGCACATGAAAATTTTTTTTTTTTTTAATTCTATTGTTTAAATCTAATTAATTATAAAATGTATTTTACAAAAACAAAAAAACAAAAAAAAAAAAAAAGTTTTTATTGAATTAGAAGGAATCATGCGAATTTCGTAAGGCCATGACCAGTTTGCTTAACTAGTTCATGCTCGATTGCACTGAAGATGATGTGTTGTGGTACCCAATAGCACGCCTACGTTGGCCAACGTTGGAACAACGTCGAACCAAAGTCGGGCCAACATTGTAATGCAACTGATTTTAGAATGCATATTAGCCAAATTCATTTGACGCGGTCCGCACACTTATGTTTACGATAAAGGGAAAAAAATAAAAATGGTAGCTTCTCAGTTTGAACAAGTATCATCAAATGTTCTACATCTTAATATTTATACTTTTTCTAGCCAGATTTTTAAAACGCTTTAATTGCTTTGTGCTTCTGCTTTATGCTTTATAATAAGTTTAAGTCAAAAGATTCGAATGGTCTATTCAAATAATATCATTTACCAGTATCAGTATGTGCGTGTAAAAAAATCTATATAAAGTTGTTAAAAACAAGTTTATAAAACGAGAGATAAAGTTCAAACAATTTCCAGACATTTTTCATCCAGTTTAACAATAAAAAAAAAGATATGAAAAAACTGACTAGTTGAAATAAAACTTAAATCAATCTTAAAAAAAACATTCGGGACTAAAATATTTTATGATTTTTGAAACTACAATGAAATTCGAAATAAATGGAAAAGACTAGAGGTAATTATCATGCGTGGTTAAGAAATGACAACCTTTCAATGTTTTATAAAACATGTAAAAAAAAACGTTCATACCGCAGAGTTAGATTTTTAACATACATTTTCTAATTTGAATTATATGCAGCAAATTTAGACAAAAATGAAAAAAATCATTTTATTTCCAAGAAATGGAATGAACAAAATAAAAGTATTAATTTATTTTTTTTTAACGTTGTTAATAAAAAAATTTCATTTCTTTTAAAAAAATTGAATGGAAAAGTCAGTTTCCGCAAAAAAAAAATCTCCTAAAATTTGTATACTTCCTTAAATATCTCAAAAACCGGAGATTTGGTAATACTAAATTACATATTATATGGAAACTTTATACTGTTGCCATTAATTTGGTATGCCACATATATTTTCCAAACACCTGGTTATAAAGTTATTTGTGGTTATGAAAACTACGTTTTATTGTTTCTTTAAGCATAATGCACTAGATATTTTATCTAAATTTCTAAAAAGACTAAAAAAATACAAGCAAACCCTCAAGTTTAATTTTTTCACTTTACATAAACAAAGTATTAAGAATGTCATTTTCATGTACTTTGAAACATGTTTTTTTACTATGTCCTATCTCACTACACGATTTGCATTGTATTCGACCTTTGTTCCTTTGCTCGGTAACTAAAGGGTCAGAAACCACCCAGAGTTTTTTAAAACAACCTTCCAAGTTCTGAAACTGATTTGTTTTTCTTGATAGTTTTTCTCTAAATATTCTAAGTTGTTTGTTGTTGGCCTCCATGCCTTCCTCGCTCCATGATTTAAGTCCTGTGTCATTATTTAACTCAATAAGCTCCCAAGTATGTCCTAATAACTTATGAATAGTCGGTGTCAAACTAACCCAGGGCATTTTTTGTCGAAGAAGAATGTTTGTCTCCTTACATATGTCTCTATATTTTTTTATGTTAACTTTCTGACTAGATGACATAACACGAATAATATGAGACAACATGAGACCGTACCACTCTGTTAACTTTCTAGCGCGTTTATTTGAAATGTAGTCAGTAATCAGTTTTCTATTTTTCTCATTATAAATATGACTTCTAGCTACATTGCCAGTTGTAGTACTACTCCCTTGACCTAATGAATCTGCAAAATTCCACTTGATTCCTCTTTTTTTGCCAAATTACTCCTGTAAATTTTTTCCCTCTATTTCAAGGAAGTGCGTAGTACTGGCTGTCTCAGACTCTGTCCATGCGTGAACCCCTGCAGCTAAATGAACCACAACTTTCATAAAGTGGTCAAATCCACAAAGTAATGCATGGAGTACTTGTACAGACCTTACGTTAGATTGAGCTATTGGACTTGCTGTTTGTCAATGGCGAACATCATAATTTTTTGACTTTTTAGTTAAAGAGCCATCTTTTTGAACTAAAATATGACTCTTTAATTCAAAAAATATCTGTTCCAAGGTTTCAATGTCTCAATTTATAACGAATCCCTGTTCAATTGTACATATATCTTCACATTGTTCCTTAGATAAATCACAAAGACCACAATAAGCACCTCCAAGGCCCTGATATATATTTGAGGCTTTTCTGTTAAAAGTGTCTGGAGCAGTGTTTACTTTAATATTCAAATATTGTCCGTTGAAAATAATAATGAAACCTTTCGCCTTTATTGTTTTGATATCCGCATTAAAATCGGTTAAGGATTGTGCATTCTCACGTGATTCTTTCCCCATTTGAAGCATAAGAGGCCTCTGTGAAAAATCTGAGTTAGAGATATTTGTTCCCATATTAAGTGGGAATATAATATTCCATCTGCATTAGAGTTTAAAAGTTTCAGAGGGCAAAACATTGCCATGCTTATATTATTGGTATTTACATAGTGTAGCTGATGATACATTTTATGTCTCCACTGCCATCATATCCAAATTTAATTTCAAGAACTAAATTTATTAGTTCATTTGTTATATAGACATTTTCAAGCTTAAGAATTTGGGCTACTGTAATTTTGACAGACTCTGTAAAGTTAGAGTAAACTCCAATATATGATTCAGGTAGGGTAACGGTTCACAGAGGAGTAATAAAATTTATGAAGTCTTGAACCTCTTTCCAGCTTGGGTAAATAACAATATTGTTAGCTCTTAGCATTTTCCTCAATTTTTTTTATGCTGATCGACCCAGCAGTAAATCACAGCAGATTGAAACAGCTGTCACAGTTGTTATTTGAGTAGTTTTGACACAGCTAGCTGATGAACATCTAGATAATAGGAAATCACAAACCTCTTCTAGATCAATATTCTCGATTTCAGCAAGTTTGTTTACATTTTTCCAGAGTTCTTCTGTTCTTCGAATATCTGACTTTCGAGAAATACTATGCCAATTTTTTCTATTTCTTTGCGTTTCTTCTTCTGAATTGTAGTTATCTTCTTGGTTTATCATATTTTCATTAAATGACAGCAAAACCTATACATGAAATTGTAATACTGAAAATTTTAATTATTATTATTAGTAATATCAAACTTTATAATTTATAATCACAAAAGTAATAATAATGATTTTCGTCAAAATTTTTTTGACGAAAATCATTATTATTAGTTTTGTTTATAAAAGCAGTAATAGCTGCATTAATTAAAAAATCTTCTATGATAATTATGTCATTTTTTGTTTAATTTACATATATATTTGAAGTTTGTAATTACCTCCACTTTTCTATACCTTGATACGTTTTGAAATAAACCTTGATTTTTTAAGGTTGCTGAACTGCCTAAATGTATTTGTTAAAACTAACTCTGAATGTTCCTCAATGTCGTTAATATTCTCTAACATTTTAAACACTGTAATTAATGCTTGTGCTGAACTAACATTGTTATTTAATATTATTTTGAAAACTTCTTGCTCTGTATAGAGAACCATATTGAACAGTGAAATGACCAGAAACAAAGTAATATAGTTTTACTAAATGGTTTTTTTAACGTGTTCAGTGTTTAATATTTGTTCTTATTCTGAATTCAATAACTGTATTGTAAAAAGCTTTAAGCCATTTCGAGACTATTATGTGGTTAACATTAAAAGCCATATTAAAAATATGGCTTTTAATGTTAATTTTTGAAGGTTTAATTCAATATAATCTATTGCTAGAATTCGTAAATAGGAAGTTTAATTCAGTAATGAATGTCATTACCTAATTCCTGTGTTTCATCCTAGCTATAGGGGTAGCAGGAAAAAATCCCCCGGGAAAAAATTCCCCTGAAATAATCCCTCAAGAAAAAATCCCCCCGGGAAAAAATCCCCCTGTAAAAAATCCCCCCAAAAAAAAAAATTTTTTTTTTACACAGAAATTATCAATAAAATAGTTATACTTATTTATCTTAAATAGTTTTATAAAATAGTTTTATAATATGCGCTACTTCTCGGTTGTCGGTAAAAAATAATAATGAAAAAAAACTCTCCAATTCTAATATTCTATTTTAAAGCTTTATTTAAAATAAATTTTTTATTTTTTTAACTGTAAAACATGCGCAGAGTATTGCTACATCGACTATCTTATAGCCTGACTCGCAACGAAGTGCTGCTACATCGACTGACAAATAGCCTGACTAGAAAAGAGTGCTGCTACATCGACTGAGGGTCTGGGTTGAGCAGGCAGTCTATCAAATAATAAAAAAAAAATATTTTTATATTGTTTTTGCCTAGTTTCACTTAACTTCCTTTTATTTTATTTAAATATTTTTTTCGCTTAAAAGTCCTTAAAATATACCGCTAAATTAACTACGATGGTTCGCAAAAAAGTTCACATTTTACCAGTTCGCAGTTCGTCAGGGTTAGGGTTTTACATTCGCTACCTTCAAGGAATAGCGCATAACTTAACATTTTGATGAAAAATGAAGTATTTTATATAAATATTTAAAATAAATAAAAAAATAAACATAACAGCATATTGATAACTTTTATGTAAAAAAAATTTTTCTTTTTTTATATCTATATTTTATATCTTTTTTTCCCGGGGGAACTTTTTCTCAGAGGGATTTTTTCTCGGGGGATTAAATTGGGAGGATTTTTTCCTAGAATCGCTTTAGCTTGCATGAATAATCGTAGTTATAACTACGCAACATAAATAAAATATTATACAATATTTTCATATTGTAAATACAAATCATTATTTATGGTTTAAATTACATAATTGAAAAGTTCGATTCGGCATAAAAATTTAGGGTCTATACACAGTAGTCGTAGTGGTTGGAAAATGGTTTTCGCCGCTTTATTATAAAAAATGCAAGCAAGTAAAAAAAGAAGATATTTTGTTAGGAAATTTTCAACTAAAAAAAAAAAAAAAGTTTTTTTTTAATAAACGGACCACTGTGTGGTGTAGCTGTTTTTTTTAAAAAAACATTCCAATTCAATATAAAACTTAAAAAATTTTCTAAAAAAACCAAGTAAATTAGATACTCAAGCAACTGTAATTTTATGTTTTCTGTGATCATGCTCTTTTTGTGTTTTTTTTCTATGCTTATGTAAATAATACCACATCATTATGGAGCAATGAGGTTACTTTGGTCAATGTTTAAAATACCATTATTAAAAAGCTCTCTACTAGTGACAAATATGCTATGCCTTTTAAACCATCATAAGTCCTTCATACATTAGTATTTTCAGTATGATTTGGGATGATTTTAGTGACACTTTTAATATCATTTTTAAAAGTGTTATTTTTTCTAAAAGTATTAATAACATTTATATAAACTAGTAAAAATATTTGTCTATTCTTTTCTTTGATAACTTGTTTCACCATCAGTAGGTTCATCAGGAAGTTTCCTGATAAAAAAAACTAATGTTGAAACAAGTTGTCAAGAAAAAAATTAAACAAGTGATTTTTCTAATACATACACGTGTATGCATATATATATATATATATATATATATATATATATATATATATATATATATATATATATATATATATATATATATATATATATATACATACATATATATATGTATATAAATATATGAGTGTATTTATATAGAATTTTGTTGCTATTAATTTAAAACAATCAAGATTTTTTTTTGATATAACATTAAATCTCATAAAAAGATGATACAAACATGTTAAACTTTTTATATTTTTATATATGTAGTATTTAATTAAAATTAAAAGTAAGGATTGACTTAGTGGTTAATAATTTTTTTTTTTTTTTTAAACATCTTCGCTTTCAAAAAGACTGCAAGCAACCACTAATTAGTGTTAGAAGTTACTGGAAGAGAAAAGATGAAGATTGTAGAGAAAGATAACGATTGACAGACGACTTAAAAGATTGCAAGTTATATGAATCAGGAAAGCAAAGTAAAGGAAGCGAATTCCGAAGAACTGATGTTCGAGGAAAAAAATTAGATGAGTAAGAGTTTTAGGAGTACTTAGGAACAGTAACAGAAATAGGATGAGACTTAATGGAATGAATTTTAGTAGATGGCACAAGAGACGCTAGCTCTTTAGAGCAGTGCCCATTATAGTTTTTGTAGAAAAGAGAAACAATACGACGATGTAACAGAGGTTGAAGGTTGGCTGCAAGAGCAGGTCCAACTATGTCTACAAGGCGTTTTTACAGCTTGTCTTAAAGAGAAAGGGCATCATTAGAACATCCGCACCAGATATGGCAACAGTATTCCATACAAGGCCGTATTTGAGATGTGTTGAGCTCGATAAAGAGAAGCAACTTTAGCAGATGCTAACTTTGCAACGGATTTGATATAAGGTTTCCAAGAAAGATCAGAAGCAAGAGTTAATCCTAGAAGATGAAGAGTAGGAGACTTATCGAGTACATTACCATTCTTAAATATAGGCAGGTCTAAATTATTGCGATAACGATTGGCTGAAAAAAATTGAGTTTTATCTGAATTTAATTTATAGTTATCTGTATTTAGTTAATAATTACATCTTTGAAGCATCATTTTCAAACATGCGAAATAACTAAATTATTTGGGTTAATTTGTTAGCTATTTTCTATGAAAGTTTTGCAAAAAAGTTGTGAAGATATCATTTTAAAGCATAAGCAGATTGAATTACTAATTATAAGAAGTGGTCTTTAGAACTCAGAATGGTCGAATCTCAAAATGAAATTGTAATAAAGAAATCAAAAAAGATAGAATCAAGAGACAAGATTGTTATGAAATAAAATCGTACTAATTGTTGTTTAAAGAGCACAGGTATAAAATACCTGCACTCCTTATTTGTACGAATATTTTTACTTTATTATAATGATTATTAAAACAAAATTGGTTTTCTGTGTTACTATGAAGTTCAAGTTGCATATTTACCAGCATAAAAATCAATTTCGTTAAATACGGAAAAACATTATTCAAACTATTTTTAAGAAAAAAAAAGCAATGTAATAGTTTTAATGAACATTACATAAGAAATATTAAGCACGTGCTTCCAAAAGAATTAAAATTTTAAAGATTCTTATATATAATAACATTACGTTGGGGCAACGTTAAAATTTGATGCTCGCCCAACGTCGAATGTCGACGTTGGGCCAACGTTAGCCCAACAGTTGAGTGCAACATTGCGCCAACTTCCAAATCCACGTTGTGGCGACTTCAGTTGCCGCCCATCAGCCAACGAATTTTTTGTAAATGATCCGACGTTGGGCCATCGTTAGTGTCCTATCTGGGTATTTATAATATTAGCTTTACAGTTGAAACTGACTTATTAAAGCTGTTGATACAGAATACCTCACAACTTCGTAAAGCAGTGCATTCCAAGAGTAAGCAACGCGGTTGTTAAAGAGGTTGATGCGAACTTAACATCAGTTATTGATTTCACAAAGTGCTAAATTTTCAAGTAGTATTTGAATGTTAAAATAAATGAGAGAATCATAGCGTTGCATTTTTTTAGACTAATAAGCTGCCATGTCTCAACCAATTTCCAACCAGTTACCAAATATTTGACTTTTTGCATACTGCACTAAATCAAAAAACTGATTTTTTAATTTTGTGTTTCTATATTGTACAAAAAAAATATATAATAATTATATTTTTTTAAACAATGTAGAAACACAAAATGAAAAAAAAATGAGGTTTTAAAACAATTGGCATCAGCCAATGGTTACCAAGAACGATGCCTAGGCTGTTGCATTAGTGCACCCCTAGTTTCCAAATAATGGTCGATTAAAAGCGGCAGTAATAAAAACATCATTTCTTAAAATTTTATGGCCTAAATCTGTAGATATTTTATAAAATTTAGAATAAATAATATCTAAACACATTTCCTACAAAAAACTGTTGGTTTCTAGGTAATTTGTTAATTGAATAATTAAAAAGAAGTACATAAAAAACTACTGTCTAAAACGTCTAAAACACGTACTAATACGTGTTAACACGTTTTATAGAGAAAGTCTAAAACACCTCTTGTGCCCACTGGGTAATAGGTTTTTAAGAACTCTGATTTATACTATTATTACTAATTTTCCAATTACAACATTTTTTATTTTCATATTTGAGTTTACCATGATGAAAAAATGATTACCAGTTAATCTACTTTTGAAAAATATTTGTTATTTTGTTTTTAAAGATTTTTATTGCTACTACTTTTTATTTCGCGTGTAGTTTATTTTATTGATAAAGAATGTTTCCAAGGCATATAAATATATCAAAATTAATGACTGGACCGAGAAGAAGGCATACTTTGCTTTATTGCCAAACCACATTTAAAAAGTACTACATAATCGTAGTATACAATTATATATAATAGTTACAATTAGAAATAAAATAGAAAACAGCTAAGAGAATAAAGAAATACACTTTAACAAATAATTAAAAAGTGTTAAAAATTGTTAAAAAGTTTATAAAAGATATAAAGAAAAGATAATGATGAGTTTTTAACATCATTACCTGAAATTCATTGTTATTGCTAAATCTGTTTTTATTTGATTGAGCTTACTGTAAAAGTAACGTTTAAAGTTGGATATAACGAATCAAAACAGTTATTATTGTTCAAGGATAGATCCATAAACAATAATAATCGTTTTAATTTGTTCTTAAAATGCTTTAATGTGGTCATGTCTTTAAATGCTTTAATGTGGTCAATTTCTCAGTCATGCACAACATCGAACATGCTAAAGCATTCAAAAACCTTTTATAAATTTGATAAGTCTCAAGCCTAAGTCTGAGGATTTGGAGATAAATACTAGAAGCTCTTCCTCTAAACTTAGTTCTACAAAAATTAAGTCTAGACCTTCATCTCAACCGACAACTCACCAAGTGTTTGCAAAGACCAGGCCTCTGACATTTACAGATCCGAAAGCAATAAAAATTAAAATGCTTATTGCTGAAATGTTTTGGACATATAACCAACATTTTAGTATATTTCTTTTTGGAAAATCCTGGTTTCAAAAGGTTACTACAGTTTTATGAGCCAAAATATACGAAACCAATGCACAGCTAATGTTGATTACTTGAGCCTAACAGCACATTTCCTGAAAGAAGATATTAAATAAATTCACATTTGTCTAGACGTGGTACCTTTTCTCTAGAAATCTCACACTGCAGATAATCTTGTTAAACTTACGAATCAGTCACTTTAGCGTTGGGGTCTACTTGAAAAACTCTATAAAGTAGTAAGAAATAATGCCAGAAATATTGTCTCTGCTATGAAAGTAGGGAAGTTTTCAAACATTCCTTGTTTCACCCATACACTTCAGTTGGTTGTAAAAAATGGCTGACTCGACAATGAACATAATGCTTTACTAACTGCTACATGGAGAAGAATAGTAGAACACTTTAAACATTTGGTTAAGTCGGACAAACCTTTGAGACAATCTCAGGAGACTTTGGGACTTCCTAAACACAGTATCATTCAAGATGAGTTAACTAAATGGAATAGCACCTTTTACATGCTGAACCGTAGTTGAGAAAAAGATCAATTCTGTTGGTAAAGTTACATTTCCCAAAAAATGCTCAAAAAAATAAAGAATTTTCATTCAAAAAATGGGACAGTTTGGTTCCTCTGGTTGCTGCTTCAAAATTTTCAAAAAATTTTTATGTTAATCTTTGCATAGTCGTTACTGAGACTGCGAAAACGAATTTATGTATGCTTTTTTAATAATACTAGATTCCAGATTTAAAAACAAGATTTTTAGGAGCAGAACAATGGCTAAGAAAGCTGTTACTTTATTGATCGGTGAATTGAATGTACTGGACACAGAAAAAGGTCTTCAAATTAAATTTGTTGAAAATCAAGAACGAACCACACCTGCCCCAGGTGCTGTTTGTTCATTATATAACCAATTAATCAACACAAATTCTGTAGTAAGTATTGTATGCGCTTCTATATTATTATGTACTTTAAATATTGCAAAATATTTAACTAAGTTTTTCCGCGTTACGTGTTTCGGATTTGAAGAATTAGGAGAGGGGTGTTACCAAAATTAAAAAAAAAAATTAAAAAAAAAAAAAAAAGAGTAGCGTTCTCGACTGAAGTAGCCCCCTCAGCCTTAAGGAGGTGAACGATATAAAAAAAAGTTAATTGTTTTTTTAATATTTTAGGTACATAATGCGTATTGCACTATGTACCTAAAATAGTAAAATATATCAGACGAAGTACTTAAAAGAACCTATACTCGCAAGTCACGAAGACGTGCTTGATTACTGGAGGAAATCCAAATTTTTCATTATAAAAAATCTAGTACAGAAATATTTAGGCACAATTCTATGTGCAGTGTTTTCGGAGCGTTTATTTAGTATTGCGGGGCTTATCTGCGACCGGTAAAGAAGCCGGTTAACTACGGAACGAGTACAAATGCTTGTTTTTGAACAAAAACCTGCCGCTTTTAACTATCAGTACTAATGTTCATCACTATGTAAATGCTGAAAATACAACAATCTGTGTATCTGATTACTTACCATTACTTATATACTAAGTTAATTCAAACATTCTGTATATTATTTGTTATTATTATGATATTAGTAAAGTGTGTGGAGGGCGTGCTCCCTAGAGCCCTGGTGTTGGCAGCTCTGGTTCATTTGTACTAATATAAGCGATTACAATGCTGTTACTTTTAAAGTCTAAATTTTTTTCGATAAGTTCTTGTTTACATTAGAAAATATAGCTAAATTCATTTTAAGAAGAGGCTACCCAGTAGGCACGGGACGTAAAAAAGACGTCCTTAGGACGTTCAAATCGGGTCCGTCCGTCCCATAAAAATTCTTAACGTTTCTTGAACATCTTTTTCGCGTCCAATAATTTTTTCGTCCAAAAAATATCCAGAATGCTTTGTTTAATAAAAAAAAATTAGTTATATCACGCATTTTTAACAAGGTTTTTTTTTCAATTACAAAAGAAATCTTTTTACAACGACTCATAGACACGATCTAGCTAATTTATTTTAGTTATCAATTACTTGTATAGTATTGCTATATAAAGAACCTAGTATAGTATTGCTTTATCAAGAACCAAGTTCTAACAATTTCAAAGATTTAGACATCTCATGCAAAATCGAATTTTTCAATAGGAAAACCTGTTAATGATACATAGAACAATTATCCTCTCACTCGACAACATTGTGCTATTCTATAATGGGAATAGTACATTAGTTAATAATCTTCTTGAAATATTGCCAAATCAAGGTTTGGAACTTTCTAAAGATGCAAAGAGGTTTTAAAAACACCTAATGAAAAGCGACTTATAGATAGGTTCTTGCTAATTTATATATATATACTTTTAAACATATAATTACTTGTTAATATTGATACAAATATTAAAATTGATACAGATATTGAAAGCAACTGTTAAAAACTAGGTATATGATATACTATATATATACTAAGTATATACTTGGCACTTGATAGTATTTCAAGTATAATAATTGATATACTATAGCAAGAACCAAGTTCTGACTGTTTAAAAGACTTGGAAATTGCAGAATCTCATGCATAGTCATATTTTTCAAAAGGAAAACCTATTAAGAAGACAGAGAGTTTATGCTGATAATTCAATATAATTCAATATCTTTAAATAACAATTTTTAGATTCGAAATAATTGGGCCAGTACATTATTCGAAATAATTGGACCAGTACATTAGTTAATGAACTTTTTGAAATATTACAATATCAAGGTTTGAACTTCGCTAATAACAAATTACTTAATTTTAGTAATAAGTTATTTGTGAAGTTCAAAAGTTTGCTAAAAAATAAGTCTAATTGAAAAAATTAAACCAGTCGTAACAGTTATATAAGAGACAGGAGGGTAGAAATTTTCCTTTACAATACAGTAAAATAATTTATTACCTACCTGTCTCATATATAACTGTTATGACTGGTTTAGTTTTTTTAATTAGACATTTTTTAGTGACTTATCTTACTCTTTTATTATCTGATTTTCTGAAATTATCCTTTAGGCAATAGATGTAAATAATTTTTCTCTTTTATTATTCTTTAAAAGTTCAATATGAATAATTTTAAATAAAATCAATATTTATATTTATTATTTGATAAAATTTATTTTTTAGTAATTTATCCAACTTAAATAAAAATAAAAAAAAAATTTATCCAACTTAAATAAGAATAAAAAAAAAAATATTAAAAGATGGAGTTGATTAAATATTTTTTGAAATTATTTTTTTATAATGATTTTTTGAAAATTTATGGTTTTAGTTTTAGTATTTAGTAAAAAATATATATCGCAGCAAAAACATTTAAATCGGAATTTCAGTGGATCTAATAGGCATTTTAGGTAATTGCAGTTTTGGTAATCATTTATTTGTTTCATTATATAATGTAATCATTCATATCATATAATGTAATCATTATATAATGTAATCATGTATAATTAATCATTTGTTTCATTATATAATGTAATCATTCATTAATTGCAGTTTTGGTAATCATTTTTTGGCCCATTAGTGGCAGCAGCCAAAAGTGGCTAACATATGAATAACCACTATATCACTTGTTAAAATGTTATTGACAATTTACTAAGTAACCGATGAGAAACTCTCCTTAATTTCTCCTCATTCTTTTTTTTTATCATCTAGGAAATTTTATAAAAGTGAATAGATTATACTTATTAATAAAGAAATTATATATTCCTTTGATAGATTGCAAACCTATATTTCTATTGTATATATATATGTATGTATATATATATATATATATATATATATATATATATATATATATATATATATATATATATATATAAGTAATATGTTAATTTAAAATAATTTTTTTGTTTTTGTTTATAATTTATTGAAAAAAATAAGATTCTGTTTTCAATGTAGTTATTTTCTCCTTAATTCTGCTTTTTTTTCTTTCAAAAGATTGTCTTTCGTGACCAAATCTCTTTAAATATTAGAAAAATATCTCCTTAAAATCCTTACATTTAGCGTCAGTTTTAATAATGTAAACCCTGATTTTGTTTTTGCTAAAAATACAAAATATATGTCAATAAATAAAATAAAAAAGAGTTTTGTTAAAATTTAAAATTATTAGTTATTATTAGTTAATTATATATTATTAGTTAAAATTAATAGGATTTGTAGTATTAGTTAAAATTTAGAAATAGATAGTGTCAAACATAAATTAGATACAATTTAAAGTTGAACAGAAAAATTAAAAAAAAAAAAAAAAAAAAATGCCAATGCTAAAAAAATAACACTTGTAAGAATATTTTTTACTTTTCCATAAATTTTATTTACTTGTTAATTAAGATTTTATTTTTGGGAGCATCAACTACATCAAGTGTCAGTTGATATATGTTTTGGTCAAATACATGTTTGTATTTGGTAATATTATGTTACATTTTTGTTTTGTATTTCAAAAACTCATATTCATTTATTTAAATATGCAATTTTATTTGATTAAATGTATTTAACCCTAAAGTTTTATTTTTGCCTTCGGTTTAAAAAAAAATAAAAACAATGGTTTTGGCTATATTTCATTTTATGTAATGGTTAATGTAATATAGTTTATTTTATGTAATATGCCTAATAATTTTTATTAGTAACAACTTCTTTAATTCATTCAGCTCCTCTAAAGTTTGAAAGAATGTGATTCAAAATTTTGCTTTTCCCAAAAAAAAGTTAAAGAAAATATATGAAGTCAATAATAAATTCTAAAGTTTTACAAAGATTAATGTAAGTAATAACTTTTCTTGTAATAACTATCTTAGAAGTTATTTAACTATGAAGGTCTTTTTTCTTTATAAATTAATTTTTTTAATACTCCGCAATACTCAGACTTCATTTCAGATAAAACTCAATTTTTTTAGGCCAATCGTTATCGCAATAGTTTAGATCTTCCTATATTTATGAATGGCAATGGACTAGAAGAGTCATCTACCCTTCATCTTCTAAGATTAACTTTTACTTCTGATTTTGTTTTTGTACCGTATATCAAATCCATTGCAAAATTAGCATCTGCTAAGGTTGTTAATCGTCGTCATGTTGAGTTTGGAAGTGACTCTTCCAGTAACTTCTTAACTCTTCCTAACTCTTCTAGTAACTCTTCTATATATATACATACATATATATATATATATATATATATATATATATATATATATATATATATATATATATATATATATATATATATATATATATATATATATATATATATATATTTATTTATATATATATACATCTGTGTATATATATGTATATATATATATATATATATATATATATATATATATATATATGTATATATATATATACATACATATATATGTATATATATATATATATAATGTATGTGTATATATATATATATATATATATATGTATATATATATATATATATATATATATATATATATATATGTATGTATATATATATATATATATATATATATATATATATATATATATATACATATATATATATATATATATATATATATATATATATATATATATATATATATATATATATATATATTTATATATATATACATACATACATATATATGTATATATATATATATATATATATATATATATATATATATATATATATATATATATACATATATGTATATATATATATATATATATATATATATATATATATATATATATATATATATATATATATATATATATATATATATATATATATATACACATACATTATAATAGGATATTGTTTTAATTAACTATTATATAGTCTTTCATTCATTTACTTACTTAGCTTAAAAATAATCAATTATAAAAAACGTTCAAAGTTAAGAATAGTTTTGATCTTTACTAGTCTGATTCTATCGCCAAGTTTCTTGAATGTGATCAACCATTTCTCGATACAAATGTTGCAAAAAGTTTGCAACATTTGTATTGAGAAAGTTTCTCGATACAAATGTTGCAAGAAATTTTTAACTGAATTGTTGTGACGCTGGTCACAAATCCAGTCAAAAATTTCTTTAAAAAAATAAAGTTAGTCTTTAGAAATTCGTATTTTTTGATGTTTGATGTTATGTTTGTAAAATAATAATTATATATATGTGTGTGTGTGCGTGCGTGTGTGTGTGTTATTTATTTCTTTCCCCTTTATTTTTACATACTTATCTTGACAATATTTTTTTAGGGTTAGACTGCTCCCCTAATTCCTTTAGCAAAAAAAAAACTTTACAATGCTGGTGATAATATTTTAAAGAGTGCACCTCATCAAAAAGAAAGTGAATGACGTCAACTGCTCGAACATTCGATTCTTGGAAATTAACAAGTGGAAGAAGTTTATAAAATTATAATTTATAAAACTCAACACAATTATATTATTAAAAAATTCAAACGATTTATTATTTTTTTCTTATTCTCAAGAAGTTCTGTGAAAACATATATTTGAACCTTACATTAAGTAAAGCCATGTAAAAAAACGTATTTTAGACGTCGATAAAAGAACGTCTAAATTAGGTTATTTAAAGACGTCATTTGGCATTTCCATTTAGCACTAGTTCTGAACGTCCTAAATTCACGTATTTTAGACGTCTAAAAAAACACATACATTACGTCCTAAAAAGACGTCATAATTACGTCTTAAAAAGACGTCATCTGGCGTTGCCATTTAGAACCAGTTCCGGACGTCCTAAAAAGACGTCCTTTTGACGTCATATGGGCCCGCTGGGTATGTATGGCTATAGTCTTTATACCATTTAGGGTGTAACCACATATGGCTCACAAATGGTTATAATACTTATACCACTTAACTATTATGAAATCCGTAACTATTAATTTAGATTTACATTTGTTGTAACTTATTTTTAATTCTTTCATTAAATGATAACCTTTCTTTATAATGGCTTTAAAGTACCTTACGAAAATAAACTCATTACCTTTGAAGGATTGATTACACCAGGCTCAAAAATTTAAAGTTATCACAAGCTTTACCACAGGCCTAATTTTCAAAAATGCGTCATTGAAAACAACATAGGATGGTTAAAGTTGATAACATTAAACTATATAATACTTTTTAGATTAATTTTAATGCTGTAGCAGCATTAAAATTAATGATAACAGCATTACATGTATCAATATGCAAATAATTGCATGGAATATGTATTAAAAAAAGACATTTTTTGAACAAATCACTTTTTAAACATTAAATTTTAATTTCTAATATTTAGTTTTGTTTCCCTGTACTTCCAAATAACCCGACAAAAAATATCGATGTGGGAATCATTAGTTCATTGCTATTAAGAAATGCCACAGCCAAGCAACTACACAACCCAGAGTAAATGTTGGCCATTTATGGGTATAATATTAATTTAAGTCCTATTACTATACATGGCCCACATCTACACCATCCATTAAATCTAGTGAGGCTTTCACATGTAATGCTCATTTTGACCTCTTCGGATATAATGTTTGACAACTGTTGTCACACATTTTATCCAATGCAAACATAAACCGTCAGCTATAATTTCAGGGCTTAAACTAATCCACTAAATGTTTATATATATCAATTGGTGCATATTATCTATTTGGTACTTATCAAATTTTTCTATTTCCATGTTTTCTACAGAAAGGTAATATTAATATCAAAAAATATTACAAATAAAAACGTTATGCAAAACAGAGTTAAACTTTAAATTATTATTTAAACTATCATGATACCATTTAGTAAACTTTTACTTACGAACAGTTATCTTGTTATCTTTTACTCAACTTTTACTTACGAACAGTTATCTTGTTATCTTTTAGTTGTTATTATAGATATTTAAACGATATAATAGTTTACTTTAAAAAGTTTTTTAAAGTTGAAAAAAAATCTAATTTTTCAATAATAACTAAAAAACACTTTTGAATTAGATTTAAATTAAATTCAAACTTTTAAGGGGAATTATTCATTTTTATTTGGATTGCAAACAGAAAAAAAGAAAGGAATTGTTTTTGTTTGTAACCTTTAGATATATATATGCTTAACAAAAAATAAAAAGTTCTTTTAATTATAACCATCTGTTTATTATTAAATATATGTAATCATCAATAAATTATAATTGTAGCAATGTGACATAAAATTAACTCACATTGATTTAACCAAATTCATGCGGACAATCAAAAAGTGTTGCTGTTGCTAAATAATGTACTTTATTTAAAATTTTAAACTCAATATGTTATATATAATTTAGTATGTAATGTTTATGGCTGTGGAGTCGGAGTCGCAACTTTTTCAAGCGGAGTCGGTGTCTCTAAACAAAATAGCAAATCCGACTCCAATAGTAAAACTTCTCGGTATTGCACTTGCATGTACAAAACATTTAACCTTCAAAAATATTTTCATATATTCAAAAAAAAAAAATATATATATATATTTATCGCGCAATACTTTATAAAGAATTCAAAGAAATCCTTAAAAACTCTGTTTTAAAGTCGGAGTCGTACTCATTAAAATTTTAACAATTGGAGTCAGTATTTTTTTTACGACTCCACACCCTTGGAATATATATATATATATATATATATATATATATATATATATATATATATATATATATATATATATATATATATATATCTTCAGATAAACCACTTTTTTATTTGCTTATTTAGAATATTTTTGGAAAAGTATGTTACGAAATATATTGAATGTAACTCTATATAAATATATTGAAAAAATCAAAAGTTGAAACTAAATACTTAGTTTGTAATAAGGGACGGATTTTATTTTTACGATACATTTAAAAATTGAGCCCGTTAAAATCATTATGCACAGGTTGCAGCATTGTCTGCCTTTAGGTAAATCTGGCCCTGACTGTAATGTGCAACAAAAGACAAAATAATATCTAAAGTATTTATATATATATATATATTTTATTAAAGACTTTTTAACAAAATTTGACAAACTACTATACAAAATTGAGCTTTCTAGTTTTTGAAGATGCAAAACTATCAATAATCTCCTAAACATTTATGATGCAAGATCTATGGATATGCATCATAGCTAAGCCATTAAATCGTTCTTGTCCTATTTTGGATCTTAACCAAGTTTTGAGTCTATTTAAAACCGAGAAACTCCGTTCTCCTGAAGCAACGCTAACAGTAGGGTACAAAGCAGTTGCAAAATACATTTAACTAAAGGGAAGACATAACCATCACATTGCTTGTATGCTTCCAGTGCACATTCAGGTAGGTCTTGTTGCTTTTTGATTGCGTCTAGGGAAACAAGTATTTATATTGGGCAGCCTTTTCATAAAACTCAGTATATCAAATATGGATGCTGTTAACTCTGTCTATGTTTTATTTAATAAATTTCTAGGTATTGCAACATTTAATTCAAAAGAGTTTAGAGTTTCATCAGAAAATCTGAACTGTAAATCTAGAAGTATGCTATCAAGTAGCGGTAAATAAACATTGACTCTATAGTAAGTTAGAGGATCATTGGTATTAAGGTTTGCGCGATTAGTTTGTTTTCCCGTAATTCATGGAATCTTGACTTTTGAACCTGAGTCCTCTAGTAACTTTGATGAAGTCATAAATATAGAGTTAAAGTTTTCTTCATTCTGTCGTCTATTATTTAATATTTTTATGGTATGTTTAAGAATAGTTTTTGCATATTCCTTATCCAATAATTTCTTTTTAAAGAGCTTCACTTAAAGAGACTGGTATTTTACAAATTAGCTAATGAAGAGAGTGTTGTTTCAAATAAGGGCTTAAATATTGCATTTTTTAGTAATATAGCCTTTGTTGAAGAATCTTGCTTATTCCACTGAGATACCAAATCAAGTGTTTTTGCAATACTTATTAAACAATATTTAAAACTTAACATAGAATCATGCCGTTCAATCCATCTTGTTTTGCATAAACTTGTAAGTATTTCCTTGTTTATATATTTAAGAACGTTTATCTATACCTATACCATCTTTTAAATTGAAGCCAAATTTTGTGAATGTGTTTGCGATCAATTCTTCTGTTAGTACAGGTTCATGAGTAAAACTATAATGGTTTTCAGTATGGCAGTTTACAAAACCAATGAAATCTTCACGGGTTTCACAGGTATTAACATCAATATATCTTAATACTACTGTCATTTGAGCACTATGACTGGTATCCGTTGTTTCATCAAATATAACGCTATAAAATTTCCGTTTAAAAGTTCTTATTTTAATTAAGTCATGAATATGTTGAGCGCACAGTTCAATTATTTCATTTTGAATACTTTAACTTATGTACATTGCTTTAGAATTACAGTTATTTAAATGGTTTTTTAAAATATTGTCCTCGGTGCTCACTCAAAAGCAAAGCAAATACCCGAAGATTGCCATCATTAATTAATGAAGAGTTTTAATTTATTTCAAAGATCTGCCCATCATCGCGATGACAGTATTCTGTCGACCAAGAAATATTATAGATTCAATTATAGGCTCTAATCGTCTATGTTTTAAGTCTTCCTTCGTTAACTAAATTACGTACATCTGTAGATGGACGTAAAGTAGTTAACGAAGTTATGGACATTCGTATGTTCTGATGAAACATGATGCTACCAACATAGCAACTTTGTGATACGCATTACAATCATGTAATTGTCAGTCTCCATTCTTACCCAAAAGCTTTGAAAAACTTTTAAGAACTAAAGTAACAAGCTTGAGTAATTGCATTTGACCGTGTATTCCCCCAACCTTTGCAAAAAGAAACAATACTTACAAAAAATTCCATAAAGGCATTCTGAAATGATTATTTATGGAAACTTCTGTATATGTTTCTTGGATAAAAAGCAATTAACATTATTACCCTTCTTTAGATGCACAGAATAGGGATATTTGTAATTTGGACCAGGAAACCAATTGCGTTTTAAAATTCGGTATTTATCTTTTTGAGTTACTTAACGTATTAAAAAACCGCAATGTCTATAGGCAGACAGCTATCATCTTTTGTTGCAGGTATTGAGCTTTCTTTGTTAATTTCTGCGTTAGTTTTACTTTTAAAATTAGAAAAGGGAGTAAGTTTCGTTGTAAGTATATATATATTTTTTTGTAAGTTTTTAAAAACATTTAAAAAAGTTTTTTTAAAATTAGAACGATAGTAATATTACTGTTTTTTTTTGTTATCTACTTATATAATAAAATGAATGAATGATGATTACATTCAAACGTTTCTTTTTTCGTTTTTTCTTCGATATCGTTAAAATGCAACAATAGATTTTTTTTGTAATGCTATAAAATAGATTAAGTTTTGCTTTAATTTTAGTTTTTATTTTAGTTTAAAAAAAACTAAATTGTTAGCTGCTGAACAATTTTTTGTACTTTTTTATTTCTTTTACAAATTTTCAATAATATTTTGAAGTTTGACATTTATTAGGGGGAGTAGTTACCTCCTTTACCTCCCCCCCCCTTTTGTATTTGCCACTGATATATATATATATATATATATATATATATATATATATATATATATATATATATATATATATATATATATATATATATATATATATATATATATATATATATATATAATAAAACCAGCTGCTAATCATTAAACTTGCAATTTAATGAACGATTATCATTTCTAGTATAAATGGCTACGCCAGCGCCTCTTCTTTGTCTATTTTGTAAATATTCAGTGTAGTTATTTATAGAGGTCAGCGATGATAAATTGAACCAGGTTTTTGTAATAGCTATTATATGAGGATGATCCAATGTGGCTATTCGAGCTTTGTATAAAATTTGTATAAAAGCATTTAAGATCTGAATTTTTAATAGAAGAAGAAGAGGATGAAAAAACTGGCTCTATGTGACTATAATAAGGGATTGACATTTTTAAATTAGTAAAGACTTCCTTTCTATCTGTCCAATAAATTGAACTAAAACGGACTGCCAAAAAATACTTTATACTATCTCTAATCCGGAATCGGAGCCACCCGTTCTGAACAGTTTCAAAATATTCAAATGTCATCTACGGCTTTAATATTGTCATTCTGGTTAGAAGACTGCCACACCACTGATAATAATATTATATTTAATTCTACTTTGTTCTTTACTTTCCTACGTGATTTTAGCAAATAAAACTGCATCGGTCTCTTTGGACGTTCCATTTCTATCTTTGTTAATGAAGGCAGTCCATGCATTAACACTACTTACACTATTAGAACTTTGTTTAAGACTATCAATTTCAAGGCATATTGCATCATTTTCTGCTTCTAATGAACTAACTTTTGTAACAAGAGTTGAAACCAGTGACGATAGTTTTTCACACTAAGTATGCAATTGCTTAGTCAGTTCACTTAGGTTTACTTGGACATTCCATGGCAAATTTTTTTATTTTTGGAAGTCCATGATATTTAAATAAATATCTACACTCACAATTATGAGTTAATTGTTGATAGGAGGGCTACCACCCTTAATACCAGTGGATTACCTCCTGATCTCTAAACTTTTTGAACTTTTATGTATCTTATTACACATGGACTAAAAAGTTTCAGTATGTGTTTTTTTCCGTGATTTTGATTAATCTTATTTCTTTTAAAATAGATCAATATATCAAAATCACCTTTAAGACACCATCAATTAAAAAATAAAGTTATTAATTTAAAGTAAACATGACCCTGTAAATTCAAAAACTAAATTAAATAGTTACTGAAATGAATCAGTACCATTAATCGCAATCCTTTTTTTTTGTTTTTCTGTTTATTTGTTTGTTTTACCTAATTTATTTATGGTATTACCTATTAATTAAGGTAATCTTATTTTAATGTTAATATTTTTGTAAATATTTGTTTTATTTCTTAATTATACTTTATAGGGAAGGTAGGTGAGATTTGGCATTTAGCAGGTTCGAGCACCCCCTCATTTCTCACAATCTATTCTAGATATTTTTGTTTTCTACCACAACACTATTGTTTTAAAACCGGTAACAACGCTTATCAAAAGTGTCAGCTGTCATTTCATTTTGTTGTCAAGTCACATGCTCTTAACGGTTTGTAGCGTACAGAAGTAAGTATTTTGTTTGTGATTTGAAAAAACATAACAAAGAAATCTCCAAGAAAGTGTAAGTATTTGTGTTAACTTATTAATTTGTGTTTAATAAACATTATATATTCTTGCGTTTAATGATTATTACACATACCTTTTCAACATTTGATAAAAAAAAAAAACTTATTCAAATCTATTTGAAAAGTGAGGTTATGGAGAGCATTAGGCACATTGGTAGGAGGGAGACATGAACATACCCAATGCTCCCTTATTTTTTAGTGTGTCATACGTTTGTGCATTTTCGCTAGGCCAATTGGATAAAATAGTTGATCATTTCTTTTATTTAAAAAATAAAAATAAATGACGTGTATCTTTAAAGATGTTATTTTGCGGATATTGGAAGAGGTTTCCAAAGGAGGAAATATTAAAACTACTGCAATTAATTATGATATAATCAGGTTTAACTTTCGAAGATACATAAAACACAATAAATTGTAATTTTGGCAGTAGCAGGCAATCACAATTTAGAATCCAAGGTAAGAACTAACTTTCTAAAACTCGCATTATCCACCTATGTTACTAGATTATATGTTGCAATTATTATTTGAATAAGAGAGTTTAGTGGAATTCTATGCTCACACCTGGCCTATATATTTAAAAACACCTGGCCTATATATTTTTTATTCACCAGACACCCTGCTCTCTAATCAGGAAATTTTTGTTTTGTCTTCAAAATATTTTGATGATTTTTTTACATTAGGAACTAAAAGTGATTATGTATTGCATAATGAAAATAAAGTTATCAAGAATGTATCAAAGACTAATACGGTGGCCTCGCGAAAGACATTTCTTCTAAATTTATATCATCCTGCACATTCACAAAAAATGAAGGAGAAAAAAATAAACTAAACTATGTACTGACAAAACTGAAGGCACGCGAATCAGTTTACAAACACGCCAATGCCATTGATAAAAAAATACCAGACAACTGGACAGACTTGCATCCAAAGATTAGATAAGGGAACTTTTTAAAAGACAGCCTCAGTTTTCGATACGGACACCAGAAGCACCCAGTTTCTCACGGGCCGTAAGTTTTAATAAGAAAATTATTGGAGAACTTTTTTTGAAAAACTGTATATAAATGGAATTGCTTCGGCCCTGAGTCTATTTACAATATAGACGTAACTGGATTATCAACAGTACAACGAACCCAGAAAGTAAAGAGGCACAAAGCAAGTTGGGCAAGTAACGTTAGCTGAAATAGGGATGCTTGTAATGGTTTGTTGCGGTATTAATGCATTGGGTAACTCAATATCACCATTTTTCGTATTCTCACGGGTCAATTTCAAAACATATATGCTAAATGATGCACCTGTTGATTCAGATGGAGCAGCAACATTTAACCTTTTATCAGTATTATATCAAAAGAAGTATATTTACATATCTTTTATCTCATTACTGGATAAATGAGTCTTCATGAGGAATTTTTGAAAAATTTATGTAGAAAGTGTGGCTTAAAAATAAAAAAAGATAGTTACTACCAATTAAAACCTGTTATCATCTATAAACATACGATTCTTAGTTTTTACAAGCTGGACATAACTTCAATATAACAATCAAAAGGTACACCCTAAATATTGATGCAAATCATATTATATGGTCTAATATAGGTTAGATTTAAAAACAAAAATAGCTTTGAAATTGAAAGGAGTGATAAGTTCTTTACTTCTACTGAACATACAGAAACCTGTTATGTATGTAACACACACACTAAAGTTGGAAGAAATAAAAAAGTACCTGTGATAAATATAAATCAACAGTTAAAAGCAACAAAAATTATTTTGTAATAGTCGAAATCAATAAGTATCGCCAAATTATTAGCAAAACATTGTCACTAGAGTAAAATAGCATGCGGAGACTAATTGTTTTAAATCGTGAAGTGCCATTATCCAATAATGTTATTAAATCACTCCCAGAATATCTAAATCTTCAATCTGCTGATATTATATTCTCAACCATTTCATGTGTAAACATATGTAAAGGTAATAATGACTTCCAGTATTTATTAAGAAATAAATTTTCTGATTTTAAAAATGTCCAAAGCACATCAAATGAAGATGTTGGAATAATTGAGATGGAAAAAGGCAATTCAGTTGATAACTTTAAAGTTATAAGACATAAAGATTGCTTATTATTATGTTCCAAAGTCTGTTGCTATTCTTGTACCATGTACCGTACCAACTTGCGTGTAATGGAATCTAGAAGAAAGTGTAACAAAAACCAATCATCTATCTCATGTAACAGTAAAAAGAATGACAGGTATTATTCTAAATCAGAACTATTAACAAAAATTAAACTTTTAGAGAAAGAAAGAAAAGAAAATCTTGCAAGACTACAACGTATGGAAAAAAAAACTTGAAAAATCTATAATGGAAGAAAGGGTTGTTCTTAAAGAGAAGGAACACATAATTATTGAGGAAACTTATGAAAAATATGGGGAAGAAAATTCATTCACTAAGGACTCACCTCAAGCATTGTTGTGGCAGCAACAAAAATCCAGGCCGGACTTAAAAACAGAAGGTCTATGAGGTGGCATTCTTTAATTATAAGATGGTGCATCAGTTTATATTTGAAATCTCGAGATTTCAAATATAAACTAAATCTAGATTTAAAAGTGGTGTTGAGCGAATATGACGATAGGCACCTGGATCCAAATGCCTATCGTTATATTTGCTCAAGAACGTTTTTAAATCTAGCTTGCAAAAATGCTGTTCAGAAGTATATCCAATTTACTGACCCAGGCTGTGGCTTTAATAAAGATAAAATGTACAACTTGAACAAATAAATTAATTAACCAAATATAAAAGCGCACCAGAGATATGTTTCAATTATTGTTGACGAAATGAAAGTAAAAAGTGGACTTGCTTTTAGCTCATCTACTGGAATGTTGGTGGGTTTTTCAGAAAAATGGATCAATTAATGAGCTGCTATTGTATTTTGAAAATAAATATACAGAAAATAAAGAAAAGAGCAACGCAGAAGATCCAACAGCCATACCCCGTTGGCATCATATGTAACTGTTTTAATGGTGAGGGGCATCACATCATCTCTAAAATATGTGTTTGGTCATATTTCTTTTGCTGGAATTCTTTCTAGTAGCCAATTGTACTTTACTATATGGGATGGTGTAAGGCAGTTAGAATCTGTTGGTCTAAAGGTGATGGCTGTTGTAGATATATATTAAATAGAAAGTCCAACTAGAAAAACTCCAAACAGAAAGTTTTGACGTCTCTATTTTTGGAAATCTGTAGAAAATACTAAAGATGGTGTCATTTACTGGACCTGGAATGAGTGTTGTCCTGGTATGAATAAATAGTTATAGTTATAAAAAATTGTAAAAAGATGAATAAAAATAACAAAGTAATAAATATAGTTAAACTGAATTTATTAGCATTTATAATCTACAGATGTTAGTTTTCAATAAGAACTAGTAAAAAGTGGCTCAACATTAAACTGTTCAAAAAAATAAATATTTTAAAGTACTATTTAAACTATTTTTTAGACCGGAAGATGTTTTTTTTTGTGATGTACCTCACTTGATGAAAACCACTAGAAACAACCTCAAAAAGTCACATGAAAATTCTTTAAGTAGAAGTCTGATGGTATGTACATGTTTTTACACCAATGCTTACTTTTAAACAACATATTCAGTTTTTGCCTTTTATTTTCTATTAAATAAAAATTTATGTAATTTCTATTAAAAAAGGATGTAATTTCTCTAACGTCATTAACAAGAAGGGATGTTTAAATTGCTTTAGCATTTTTACTTTTTCAATTTATTACATATATTTTAGGAGCACTCGTTTCTGATGATTAAAAAATTCAATTTAAATATTATAAGCCTATGCTATATTACTAATAATTATATATTATTGCCTATGAAGAAAAAGTAGGGCTGTTATGTTTTTTAGGTCTTAGGTATCATTAAAACCAACAAATGGGATGCAAAGTTCTATGGCTTTATTCAAGGTGCATTTCGTTAAATTAGTTAGTCATGTTGTATGAATAACTTATAAACAGAATAGCCAAGGCAAATTTAGTATTAATTTTAGCAATAAATATAAAATAGGTATAAACTAAACTAGGTTTGAGATGATAAAGCTCATCAACTTTTTCATTTATCATTTAAAAACGGAAAAAATAAATCAAACTTGCCATGAATTCCAAAAAAACCGGTTTTTCTAAAAAATCAAGACAGATAATAATAAATTTGCGAAACTTTGGTGCTCATGTAAAACTTTCATCTTGTCAAATATAAATATGTTTAAATAGATAAATGCAAAATCTCCGGGTTAATCTGAATATATTATAGTAAGTCAGTTAAAACTATGGGAACTTAATAAGAACGACTAAAAAAGAGAAATGTTTTTTACTCAGTAAAAAGCCTATTATAATTGGTTGTAACTGTAGGACATCTTTATGACGAAGGTAGGCTTATAAAATAGTTCTGAATATGACACTGTTCGAAAATTTTTAGTTACACTTTTAAAAAACCATAAACTTGCCCTTGCTTTGCAACTAATATTTTAGGTGTTTGTTATTTTAAATCTAATATTTTTTAGTGAATTTCAGATTGATGGTCAGCCGCTTGTTTGGGATAAAATATTCAGGTTGTATGACTGGGATTTTGGAATAGGGCCGTAGGGTTGACAATGGGACACAAATTAAGTGAAAAATATATCAACTTCAATTCAAGAACACGTATGAGAGAAAATCTAGCAGTACAGGTTAGAATTAAACGAATTGTACTTCTGCTGACCTGGCAGATATTTCATACATGCCAGTGAAGAGGGTTTAATAATATACATGATTCCTTAGCTTATTCGTAATCTCTTTGAGGTTAAAGGTTGCTGTTAAAGAGAAAAAAATTCTTATTTTTTATCTGTAGTGTATTTTTATAAAGTGGTACTCAGTTCAACAGTTGCAAACAAGTTAGAATAACAAGGGCTCAATTCAACAGAATCGTTAATCAAGATTATTAGAATGATAGACAAATTTTTTGATTGTTTAAATGTTTCAAAGATTTTTAATTACTCTCGGAAACTAGTTCTTGATTGATATAAAGCCATAGTTGATGTTAGATTTGATGTAAGTTATTTTATGAAAACATTAAGCTTTTTTACTGAATTATTTGAGAAACTTCACATAATCATGTAATAGATAGAGTACCTTGGTTCCAACAGCTGATCTGTAATCTATATATATATATATATATATATATATATATATATATATATATATATATATATATATATATATATATATATATATATATATATATATATATATATATATATATATATATATATATATATATATATATATATATATATATATATATATATATATATATATATATATATATATATATATATATATATATATATATATATATATATATATATATATATGTAAATGTATTTTTTATAGTGGCTCCAGAATACATTTTTGACTTTTATCAATAATTGGGAAGAACAATGCTAAAAGATTCCTAATTTGTCTCAAGAAGAAAAAAATAAATTTTGCTTGAGTAAACAAACTCTTGAGGAGCTTCGAATTACTGGTAAAGAGATTTCTACTGTATCATGTTAGTCAATTAAATATAAATAGTTAGATGCTTTCTATATATGCAGAAAATATTATAAATAAAGTAATTTTATATTTATTATATTTCAGTTATATTAATATTAAAATATCTTCCATCATATTAAGGAGTTGCTCTCATTTAAAGTTTATATATTAGTATGTTTTCAGAAAACTTAGTTACAACTATAAATTCATTAGAAAATTGCATTTTTTTTTCAGTGAATTCGTTTACAACCCTTTGGGAGTTTTTGCTTTAGAAGGAGCCGAATATATTCTGTCCAGAAAGTTCTGTCAAGGTCCGTTAGAGAAATACTTTGGTAAGCAACGAATGCGATTAGGTTGTAAGGATAATCCTTTGTTACTTGAATCTAATTCCAAAGCGCTTGGCTTAAATGTTACAGGAGATAATTTGATTCGTGTTTTTGGTTGAAATACCAAGGGTCGAAAAGATGAATTTCAAAAGCTTGATGTGAAGAACTCTGATTTACCTTTAAGTAAAAAACGAAAAAAATAATTTAGTGCAAATATTCTATTAAGTTATATTGAAACATTTTCATAAGGCAAAGACTCGAATTTAAATGTCAATTTAATAATAAACACATAGAATATTTAGACTTAATATTACTTTTGATATATATTCAGTATTCATCGTATTCAGCTTAATTTTAAAAGTATTTTCTTCATTTACATATCGTTATGTTAAAATAATAGGAATAAAATAATTTTATCTCCATTTTAAAATATTGAGAGAATTTAACTTCCGATTTTTATTTATTAAATTGTTTTGCAGCATGAGACCTTTTCTTTATGTTATCCATGTTTTATAGTCAATAATTTATGAACTTGTTTGTTTGCAATAATAATTTTTAATAAAGTTGGAATTAACAAAAACAAACAACCTTAATAATTATTTAAATAAAATTAATATATTGAATTTGTATAATTAATAAAATAATAATTGAAAACAGAAAGAAATAATTGAGAATGCGTTTTATAATATATATTTTTTTTTAATTTAAGAAAAATAATTTAATATTCAGCTTATTTCCGACAAATAGATTTACGAAATTTAATAAAGTTCGCCGATTTTTAAGGCATGAAATTGATAAACAGGGGGTGTTAATAACCTTGGGATAGACGGGAGTATTTTTTGAAAATTATTAAACTTCTTAGGGGTCGTTCGCAAATTGCGTCACGCTTTTAGGGGATGGGGGTCATAGATTTTGTGACAAGCTATGACAAAAAGCTTTACTTATAACATATATTTTGTGACAAGGACTGGGGGTCTAAAAAGTTGGTTTTTTGTATGACATATTTTGCGAATGACTTCTTATATCCCTCCTTCCCCGGGTGTTTTATGAGTACAACAAATGGAAAACAATTACTAAATCAATGAAAAATATATCTGAGCAAAGATAAAAAAAAATACCGTCAGTTATTTGAACATTTACATTCCAAGATGATTGTTAAAAAAACACTTTTGTTTCACTTTAAATATTTTAACAAACAACAACAAAGTCTACACCTTTTCAAGATGTAAATGAGAACATGAAGGTTGTAATTAAGAAGTCGTAATATGTAATTAAGAAACACAACATGTAATTGAGAAAACGTTATATGTAATTGAGAAGCACAACATGTAAATAAGAAGTCGTAACATGTAATTAAGAAACACAACATGTAATTGAGAAAACGTAAGATATAATTGAGAAATCATACTATGTAATTGAGAAATCGTAACTTGTAATTGAGAACACATAAATAAAAATAGAAAATTTACAGTCTAAGTTTGTAGGTTGTTACAAAAGGTCTTTTTGGACATAAATTTAAGTTATAATCTTAAATTTTGCTTTTGTATGCACAAGTAATAATAATGGAATTGAAAGATCGTTGTGTTATATGCCAATACACTATGACCCGAAAGTCTGTGATTAAGCTAAATCCGTGTCAACATTTATGTCACCAAATTTGTTTACGTCCAGTTCTGGAACAACCAGATTCAAGTTGTCCGATTTGTCGGCATGAAATACACACAACTGAACAAGTTGAAAGGAAACGTTACGTTTTATATTTTAAAAGCAGATTCCTGTAACGAGTAGATGTTGGCTATGTTTCACCAGTGGGTTACAACCGGGAATCGTTTAGAGGATTTTTTATTTTTAAGTGCGTCATTTTATACGCTCCATTTTTTTACGCGCCATTTTTTTAAAGCGCCATTTTACACTTACTCCTTTAAAGCGATATCTAAATTAAAATTTTCGTGTTCTCAATTACATCTTTCTATTTCTTAATTACAACTTACATTTTCTCAATTACATGTTACGATTCTTAATTACAATTTTCGTTTTCTAAATTACATCTTATGTTTCTTAATTACAACTTACGTTTTCTCAATTACATCTTATGTTTCTTAATTACAACTTTTGTTTTCTCAATTACATCTTACGATTCTTAATTACAATTTTTGTTTTCTCAATTACATCTTGAAAAGGTGTAGTTAAGTTACATTAAATTTAAACTATCTATTTTTAAAAACTCATTAAAATATTATAAAAAATAATATTTTAACGAGTAGTTCATCGTAGTGTAGACGAAAAATGTTTTAAAAAAGTAAACAAAAATAACTAAGTTGTGTTTATTTTTACTTTGTTAACAAATAACAAATATAAAGATATATAAATATAAAGCTTAGCATAAGATATTAAACAAACATATGTAAGATGCTTATCCTATATCTTATTCTATATATAGTTAGTATACTAATTTCAAATTACTTTAAAAGATTCTTCTTTTCATGCATTGTTTTTTTTAATGCCGGTTCACCTTTTTCTGATACATTATTTCCTATTTTTCCACCTTTTTCATTTATTATTCGGACCCAGGATTTTAAAAATGAGCGCGTACGTATGCTCACCCACTTTCAAAGTATATTTTCTTTTAATAAATCCTTTAAAGATTGACATTCAACATTTTTGGTAAGAGATGTCAATGACGCCTCTCAGATCTTTACCTTTATATTTGATGATTAAGTGAGACTTCAATACCGTCCTGGCAACATTCTCAACCCTTCGAATGGATATAAAAAAATCATCATTTACAGAAAACAGTTCACCTCTATTTATTCTATTTTTCAAACCTTTAGTATATTCTAAAAACGTATATTTTATAATTTTTATCAGAATCGGATTCCCATGATTCAATTAGGTCTATCACAGATTTAGTCGAAACAGTGTCTTTACGATTGGAATACATTTTTCTCAATGAATATGAAATAAATCCATCTACATAGCGAACAGTTTCTTCTTCCTCTGTCGTTAACTATAATTTGATTCTAACAATACATGATTTCTCCACTCTATGGCATTCTGAAACCATGTCTCAAATAGAAATGTATACAAAGTCAAAAACTAGTTCATCCCATGAAGAGTGCAATACATTATTATTGAAAAGACAGTGCAACATTGTACACTTTTTTTTGCTCTCTTAGCTGAGATGTGTTTCCATGCAAATTAACAATGGGAAGAAATGCTTCAAAAATACTTTTGCAAAAGTCAATCTTTGTTTCTCTAACATTTTCAAGTATGCATAAAGCTAACTCCGCTGCATAATTTCCTGGAATTTTAAACCTTTCAATTTTAATACTAAAAGTTTCATCTAATATAGCTGCTTTCATAGTTTCTTTAAAGAATTTAACAGAATTTTCATTTAATTCTTTTTAAAGCTCCAATGACAGATGTTCTATATAATAAAAAAAAAGATTCTTGATATATAAAATTATATATTTATATATAATATATAATATATAATATATATATATATATATATATATATATGTATATATATATATATATATATAATTGATGTTGAATATTGTGTTAAAAAATAATTGAAATTGATAAGTGATTTCTACTAATTTATATATGTTTCAATATCCAAGCCATCTTGTTTATCTGGACTCTAAGCATTACTTTTTTTTATGAATGAATAATTTACTCGACGATCTAAATGAACTGTTTAAACAGATATTTTAATATTCCGTACACTGTTCAGCAAACAGTATTCAAAAAAATAATGCAGTAGAAAAACAAAACAATGCATAGTATTGTAATATATTATATATTTCATATTATTCATCATTCTATGTCCAAAGATATTTGTTGGTGAAGCCTTTTGTTGAGATTGAAGTCATGAGATGGCATTTGAGTCAAACGTGCTAGAGCCTTTAAAGAATTTAGCACGTTTGACTCAATTGCTATTTCAGTTTTGTGATGCAGTAAGCCGTGCCTTTGCATTCGACTTTGATGAGCATTTTTCTTTACTGTTTCTGCAAACAAAATAATTTAGATTTAAATAACCCATAAAAGAAAGTAACTATAAAAAGTTTTAACAAAACTAATTATTACTTAAAATTTTTGTTGTTGTTTACTTCGGTTCATATATATTTGTTTTTATTGCCATTACAGCACTATTGCAGCCAGTAATCCCGAGTGTACAACCTCCTTAATCAAATTAGCATCCAACCTGTTAAAAGCAATAAATTTATTATTTAAAGAAAAGATTTTTAAAAATATGGAATGGTCTCTAAAGTACTCAGTAGACAGAGCACACAATAAATTTTACAAATTTATAGCTTATTTCTTGTTCAGTGAAGATGAGAGATCCTAATACTGTTGAATGTTAATAAGCATTAATATTATAATACATTTTTTAATATAACATATTATATAATGATGCCTATTAACAATAGACAAGATTTTCGTCAAAATTTTCAACTTTACTTTAAACTCTGCCATTGCTACTTAACTTTTTATAATTTTAAAATAAAATAAATGTACCTTTATATTAATAACATGTACATAATTTCATGCATACAAAGTTTAAAAAAAAATTTATATATATATTATCCAAAATTATAGTATGTATACATGAAAAAAACAATTTAAATTTCACATTTTTTATTTCATTCTTTAATATAAGTCGTAAAGTTACTATAGCAATTCATACGTTTCCAAATGAGTACCACCTGTAAATTCTCTATACAGCCAAGGATGTGTTTCTGAAAACTTTTTCATTTCTTGCAAATATAATCGGGAACTCTTTACATAATGAATGTGTCATGTAGCTGCAAAAAAATTTAGCATTTTTTAATCATTTAAACTATTTTTTGCCGCAAGTTATTAAAAATATATTACCAACAGCAAGGTGATTTAATATAAATATATAAAAAATAGCATTTGTTGTTTTTTGCGTGACAATGTGTTAGTTGTTGTATAAACTATCATATAGCTGTTATCATATATACAGTGGTAGAACAAAAGATTTATTTAGTTAGTTTTTTGCAGTGAAAAAATAAACGGTAACAAATGTGTATTTTCTAATTAGCAGCAGGGAAAATTTTGCAGTGTCAACACACTAATAAACTTACAAATTCCTTTACGCGCAGCAATCAATTTTTCTGTAAACTCTGTACTTTTACGAAGAATTTCTGTGCCAAATATTACATCGCTAGTGCTTTTGCTTTCGCAGATGTAAGTGTGATTATGGTGAATTTCGCCACATAATAAAACTTCATCAAGGAAACAAAACCACTAGCGATGTAATATTTGGCGAATTACTCAGAGAAAAAGAAGAAAGAAAGATAAACAAAGAGATTATCAAGGAAGAACGCATAGAAATACATGAAACATTAGATCAAAAACAAACACACGACAGCTTTGGAAAAAATTCTGCTATGCAGCTTTTATAAAATACGCAAAAGTTTTGATAAATAGCGATAATGATGGTTGCAAGTATACAAAGCTATTTTACTGCATGAAATTTAAAAAAGGTAAAAAAAAATTATGATGTATTCGAAGAAACTAAATACCTAACTAATAGTAGTAAAATAAGCGACTTCATTAAAGCTGTTGCCGATAATAACAACGGTTCTTGCAACTATCCTCTGTTCTCGCTGCACAAGAAAAGTTAAATGTATAAGACTCTTTCTATGCTTTTTTACATAGATGGCAAGCAAATCATTCGATAAAAAATTTGCAAAAATTAATAAAATATTTGCACAGTTAAGAAAAGATTCAAATGATGCATTACTATGGCATAGTAATAATAAAGTTGTCAAAGCTTATGGAATTTTATATATGCCTTCTGATGTCTACTCCAAAAAATGGAGAGTAAACAAAAAACATTGTACAGTTCTTATGAAAGTTGAAAAGCAACTTGAAAGAAGCTCCTGAAAAAAAAAATATCAAGGGATTTGGTAAAGAAGATCAGTAAAAACGATGATGGCGAAGGAAACAAACTATTAAATGACTGCGTAAAGTAGAATATATATATATACCACAAAAATGAAAAAAGCAATATTAAGTATATATTTTGCAATCCACACTATATGTATACAGCAATCGTTAAAAAATTCTTTTTAGCAGTAGACAACAACGTAACAACAGTGAAAGTAAATATAATCAAAACAGTGTAGTGTTGTTTTACAGCATGGATAAATACGCATCAAACAGTGCAAGTATTTCCACATTTATGAATAATAACTTAGTAGAAGAAGCAGTGATGACTGAAGTTATCGCAAATGCTTATACAGTCGGTGAAAACAATAAATTAACAGAAACAGATTTTACAAGGGCTTTAGGAGATAGAATGAAGCTGCTTTAACATAAAGACAACAAAGGTGATTACAACTTGCCTGGAAAAATCAACACAATGCCAATGTCTCCTGGACTGTAATCAAAAAGTCTTTATGACAAAAAAGATGGTTATTCGCTTCTATTTTGCGAATATAGTGTCGAAGGTATTATTTATGATAGCGATCATCATAAAAAATTACTAAATACACTAAATTCCAATGCAGTGGACTCTGAGCAAAAAGAATATGGATATCAACTCGACTATATAGAAAAAAATGTACAAAAACAGCAAAGCAGTGCAAACAGTGATTGTAATTATCACTATAAATGAAAAACACATAGATAAAGCAAGAAGTAGCGTAGATAATGAAATGAAAAATGTTTGTGGCGAAAATGACAAGATAAAAATATTAGGCAGATTAACTATAAATACATGCGCAAATAAACCTAAAGCTGTTATGAAGTGTGTGAAAATTTACATCAACAATATGTTTATGTACTTTGCCGGAAAAAACACATATTTACACATATATTTACAAGGCAACTTATCTGAGACATAAAATCATATTAATATAGAAATAGTACCGATTAAAGTTTACCTTCAGCCAACTCAAGCGTCATCTTGTAAAAATTTGTCAAAATTTATTTGTTCTGCCACGGTCGTTTAGATATTAGTAAAAAGCACTATGTTAAGGTACGCATGCGTAAGAAAATACGAAAAACTTTTGAACTTTTAAAATGGCTACGGTTCTTAACTAAAGAGAATATTTTACATGGCAACGGTTTATTTGTTAATTAACTTCTAAAAAGCCAATGTTGTAGTCTTATTTTTAACGTAAATCAATATAATAATACAAAAATCTCACAAAAATAAAAATAAATAGATGTAACAGAAATCTTTGCGCCTAAACTTTATTTTTATTTTATACCTTTTTAGTGTAAATTATAAAATTGTTTATTTATTAGAAATCAATTT
>NC_061169.1:10754915-10824097 GCF_022113875.1 Hydra vulgaris | reverse complement strand
ATAGAATGACTCAGGTTGAAGATGAAGGTTTGTATGATGACAATAATATTGAAGCAATTAAGATGAAAAGCATTTTTAAAATTTTAAAAAGAAATAAAAATACTTTTCAATACATATCTGTTTTCTTTGAATTTGTTTTCTTTTTAAAGTTTCAAGTTTTTAAAATCATATATATTATAAGATTTAGAAATGAGTCGACTTAAATGTTTGTTTGTTTTTTCTATTTAGACGTTGATAATAATATTGAAGCAAGTAAGTTAAAAATCATTTTTAAATTAAAAAAATAAAAATAAAAATACTTTTCAATATATATCTGCTTTCTTAGAGGTAGATTTAAAGTTTCAGGTTTTTAAAATCATATATATTATAATATTAAATTATTTTTTACTTAAAAAATATCTATTTTCTAGTTACACTGAGTCGTAGAAAAATATTTAAAGTTTATTAATAAGGTAGTAGATTATCATAGTAGATTAAATAGCTTGATCTATTTAATCAACTTAATAACGCACTACCAAAGTGAAGGTCTATTTCGGTTGTTTTCTTTTGTTAAAATTTAGTTAGAGTTTATTTAAAATTTAAATTCTTTAGTTAATCAAGAGAGATCTAATAAAGATATTAATTACATTGGTTAGTTGAATGTGACATTTAATATGTATTTAGTCGATATGTTAACGTCTAAACATTAAAGTGCTTTTATTGTTTAGACACAGAAGTGAACAATCAATTTAGTCAGTGTTTTTGCTATTAGATATTTGTTAATAGGAATTTGTTTATTTGTACTGACACTGGAATTTTAAAATATCAAATACTTTAGCTTTATTTTATACTTTCTTTTAGGGGAGTTGGAACAAAAACTATGTATAATATAAGATTAGTTTAGTTTAATAAATAAAGCATTAATATTTTGATATAAAGTTTACTTTAGTTTATAGTTTTGGTTTAGTTTATAGTTTTGGTTTTAGCGTTAGCTGTTTTTTTCTTTCTTTACACAACTTTATGAATGAAATGAGGGGGATGGGTAAAACAATAATTTAGATATGTATACATTTATATGTTAACATTATTTTATCGATTATTTTATATTTATATAAGTATATATTCGTCTTTAGTGTCTGGTGGAAGCTTAACTGGTAGGGCTGTGTTTTATATTTTATATATTTTGTATGGAGAAATAGGTGCAATAGGTGAAAAAATTAAATAATAAATATTGCATTATTGCCCTACATTTTTATTAAAATAAAAAATGTTGCATGTGTAATCCTTTTTAATTTGCTCTCATTTTTTTTTAGCATCTTCTGTTTCGAATGAAAATGGTGAAGTTATGCTAATTTTTTTAAAATAAAATTGCAAATGTATAATTTTTATTATATTCTTCTATTTGTAACTGTAGATTTCTTAACATTCGAAAACTACAGAACTTACCGCTCCCAACACCTGGGACCTCTCTCAGAGAGGTCCTTCAACAAATGGAGAGATAATGGCGGAATGGATGACCCCTCCTTCAAATGGAGGGCTCATCCATACCGGGGTGTTGGGAGACACCGAAGAAAAAATAGCAACCAAAAGGTTGTAGGGTGTCTCCTATCAGTGAAGATATGACTTTTTGGTTGCTGCTTTTTCTTCGGTGTTTTTTTTTTTTTTTTTTAAATTTTGTATTTTTTTTTAATTTTAATTTTTCGGTGTTTTTTTTTTTTTTTTTTAAATTTTGTATTTTTTTTTAATTTTAATTTTGTAATTTTTTTTTTAAATATATATTATGTTGTATATTTGATTTGTTTTGATCTTTTTTAATGAAAATTTTAATTGTTTTCTCACCAATTAAACCTGGACTTCAAAATATAGTTATACTGATTCATTATCCAATTATCATAATATAATGATGCTGCATTCTATTGTTAAAAATATTTATTTGGTAGTTTTATTTATTGAACTCACAGCTTTAAAAATTTACTAAAACCCAAGGCAATATATTTAGCTATATAAATACAATTTATTTATATCTCGATTCGATTCTTTATCTTTAATGTTTATAGTTTGGCTCCTTGAAGCATTTTATGTTTGGCTTTTTATAAAGAATATTTTAAATCCATTGTGATGTCTTTAAAATTAAACTAAAGTGTACAAAAAGCCAACATAAAAATAACGTTTTTGAACAACACCGACAAGAACTACTGCATCCCTACAGCAACTGCTGCAGTATCACAATAGGTTACCAAAAGCAAATATATTGTTTTCCAGTTGCTGTTTTTATATATATATATATCTACTTATCTATATAATACTATAGTACGATTGTTTATATCTCATTCATTTTTTTCTTTATCTTTAAGTGTTAATAATTTTGTTCCTTTGAATGAGATTAGTTAAACAAGTCGGCTTTCCATTAAAGATATTGGTTTCAAAATTGAACACCATGGCCAAAATATTTACAAAATTAGGTAGTTTGTAAAATCTGTTTTCTATTTAGTATATTTTTTTTTTAATATGCTTTTACTAATTTACTTTTCTATAACAATCCTACTAATATGGAATCACGTAGCTTTTTAAATATGCTTAATTGTCGTCCCTATTGGTAATAAATATTTTTAATTATTTAATATGGTTGTCTTTACAATAGGCTATGCTTGGCTCCTCGGTGCTCTAAATGGTGGCTTCAACTTTAATTGTTTTTTTAGGAAAAATGTGTGTTATATATGCTTCTGTTTTAAAATATTTTTGTTACATATTAAACTATATATCATGTAAATAAATTTCTTTTAAAGAAATGTAAATTTAAGACTTGCTTTTTTACGGATTTTCAAAAAGTGAACAAAGGTTTAAATATTTTTTTTCAGTGTCTTATATGGTTTTATCAATTTTATTAAAGCTGAATAGTTACTTCAAAAATATTGAGTAAAATGCAATTTCTTTTTTTATTAACCTGATCTATACAAAAGATAATGAAATAAAACTAATAATTTTACGCAAAGTTAAGGCAAAATGTATTACGGACATTTTATAAAATTAGTATAAATATGGATTGGATGTATGCTGAAATATATATGTTAAACACGTTAGCTATAAAGTATATCGATATATTCCTTTATCGTTTTTTTATAAACAAGTTTCTGCTGGATTATTAATTAAAAGAAGATTGGTTTAGTAATAAGCTTTATCATATAATAATATAGGATCCGAATCCAGGGCTTTTGTTTGGGTGTAATATTTTAGGTGTTTTAAAAATATTTAAAAAGTATATTAATAATATTAAAAAGTTTAGGTGCAATATTAGTGATATTTTTAAGCTCTTCACTCAGTAAAATGAAAACTTTGGAGAAAAAAGAAACGACCTCGCTTAAAGCAAAATTAAGAGTAAAATATATTCCGAATATTTACCTACACAATTTTACGGAATCAGGAAATTTGACATCAATGATCTATGCATATAATTCAAGTCATATATTAACTTTACATGGTTGTGATTTGCGCATTCAATGTCTGAACATTGCAAAAGAAATGATTAACTTTAATGAAGCTAAGAGTTCTCTTAAACTAAGAAGCCAAGAAAAATAAAAGTGAGCACAACTAAAAAAATGTATAAATGAATTGAGTAATATATAAATAAATTTCATTAGAGAAAATAAATAAAAATCAAATTGTTAGTAATGAATTATTTAATACTAACCCGTATTTCGGGTTGCTTACTGCTAGTTAACATAAGTAAAGTAAATAATTAATTATAATTTTAATAATATTAATATACAAAATAATAAGAAGAAAAAGCAAGAAATTTGTTTAACAAATTGTCATCTATGCAACTTGATGATTTAGATTATATTATGTGTAAAAAAAACTATTAGCAGAAATTTGTCATGAATGGTACAATATTGACAAATCCAAGACAATTTTCTATGATGGCAGAGTAACAAAAGTCAATTTAAAAATTCATGGTTTACATTTTTTGTTACTTTCATAATGTTTATATAATGCATTATATAACCATAATGTTTATGCATTATATAACCAGAATGTTTACAGAATGTATTATAACCAAAATGTTTAAATTCCATCTGGCTCTCTGGATGAGCATTATATGCACATGACAAAACGAAGTAGATATATTTAAAAATGACTTTATGGTATACTTTAGCTCCTATATTATTAAAGCCTACATTAACTAGTCTATTTTTTGCTTTTTTAACTAAAGCTTTATATTTTTCTTCTGTTCTACTGTAAAAGCCGTTTTTATTTTATTTTAATAATGCAACAAAATATTAAAAAAAACAAACGGTAAAATGAAAATACCAACCTTCTTTGGAGTTATGTTAACGCCTGCAATCCAGTTTATAAGTTTTTACTTTACCTGATGTTATTATACCAATTCCTAACAAAAAGAATACAATAAACACTTTACAAAAGATTTGATAAAGAATAAATGGTCTTTAATACTGCTCTTATAAATATATGTAACAATCATTTATATATAATAAGTTATAATACCTGTAGTTTCATCACATTTTAATTAAAACTTATACTAACCAACTGTTGTGCTTTATTGCAATTTTTTATTGCAAATTTCACATTTCAATTCGGACAACGGACAAAACCAATCTTTATTTAACTTGATGGAATTTCATTTATACAAACAACATTGTCTTTTGACTATGCATACTGGTCTACACTACAGTTTCATAATTATAATAAGACTTTGACTGTATATTATATATATATATATATATATATATATATATATATATATATATATATATATATATATATATATATATATATATATATATATATATATATATATATATATATATATATATATATATATATATATATATATATATATATATATATATATGTATAGATATATGTATATATATATATATATATATATATATATATATATATATATATATATATATATATATATATATATATATATATATATATAAAATAGCAAAAAGCAACCCGTAATACGGGTTTTGGTCGGTCTGTTACATAATAATTTTATAGTGGCTGTTTTCCACTATTTAATGTTGCAAAACCTTAACTAATATCCTTTTAGAAAATTGTCTTCAGCTTGAAAAAATTAATCCATCTGTAAAATTAACATAAAATGTATGAGGAGGTAAAATAATTTACCAACTACTACTTAACATTTACTATTACTACTTAATATTATTTAAGTAATTTAAAAATGGCATAGGTCATAACAGTGTAAGGCAGAACCATTTTCATCGACCTTCCTAAGTTTAACACAATACGTTTTTAGTTACTGACACAAAATAGTAACACTTGGTCATGCTTTAAATTGACGAAAGTATCAACTAAATCCTTGTAATAATTTTTATAATACGAACCATTAAGATTAAAATGAAGTTAACTTATATTATACAGGAGTTATCAATTTTTTGGTATCCCCTTGATTAATTCTTTAGAAAAGAAAATTGTTAACTTAAAAATGTTAAATGCACACATTAATATAACTTTATTAAAAATAACAAAGTTTATTATAAATAACTACGCAACTGAATACAAATACCTTTCAAACGAAAAAAATTTAATTTACGATCTAACATGGGTATAAAAAATTTTTTAATGCATTAATGCATCATACGACAAACCTAAAATAAAAATTATAAGAGATAAGTAGACATAAAAATTTGTTAACCAAGCTGACCCGACCCGGGTCTTGTTAAGTCTGTTCAACACAGTCCATTTCTATATTATTTGTTTTGCCTCTTTATTTCATTAATTTTTCAGTAAATGGTATTTTGCCACCATTTACTAAAAATTCCTTTTGTAACTCGAAATTTAGTTTTCCTAAATATTTTGACTCTAATAAAGAGGTTCCTCCCCTCTTTTTGCTTTAATGGTGCCAGGTGAATAGAATAAAATAGTAAAATGTAAAACAATGATCAATATATATAAGAATGTTTTCTGTCTTTCCTCAAAAGTGTTGCAAATACAGACTAAGCTAACTAATTAGTTAAACACATAAATAAAACTTAAGTAACTCGATATTAATGCGCTAAACTACAATATTCTCCATGTTTTTAAAAGTTTTTAGTTACGACCCCCCATTTACAAAAATCCCCTTAAAATACGTACAACAAATTATTAGGCATAAAATAGATAAAATATAAAATTAACTAATAGCATATATTTTTATCTTTTTAACTAACAAAAATTTACAATAAAAAGAACTCAGGTTTTTTTTATTTTATAAATCTTACAAATACGTACAGCATATTATTAGGCATAAAATAGATAAAATATAAAATTAATTAAAAGCATATATTTATATCTTTTTAACTAACAAAAATTTACAATAAAAAGAAATCAGGTTTTTTTATTTTATAAATCTTACAAATGCGTCATAACGTAATTCTAAAATAAAAAAGTAATGAATTTATGATATCATAATTACAAAGAAAAAAATATATATAAACCACCACACATTTACCAAAAATCGATTTAGTTATTTATAGTAACATATTTTGAAATTGCAGTTAAGGATTTATCAAAAATGTAACTATAAAACCTGTTTCGAAGTACCAAAGCATTAACAATACTAAAAAAAAAAAATCAAACTAAGATATAAATTGTTGTTTTGGTTTTTATAATTTAAACATATATACAAATATAAACAAATATGACTTTATGCAACACGTATAAACACATTTTACAACTATTGAATGATATATATATATTTACCAAAAACTATGAAAAAGTATAAATAATGATAAATAAAGTTATACATACAAAATGTGCTCACAACCTTTAACAGTAAATTCTCGAAATGAAAATATAAAGACTATTAATTAAGAACATTAAAAAATATAACAATATTTATAATACAATTATCTAACTATTAAATGCTATAGTTCTTGAAAATGCAGCATATAGTTGACCATGAGAGAAACACGGTTTTTGAGATATTTTTTTTGTCTATATGTTTGATTTCACGTTACGTAATACATGGTGGCCACAAAATTTTAAAAGTTAAATTCCAGGACATTTTGTTGCGTTTTCCAGGACATTTGGACATTTTATATCTTATTAAATGAATGTTATCAATTATCTTTACGTTATATTTTTTTCATATTGACTGAATTATAGATTAGAGTATTATATTATTACATTATTACTACTATCTTATTTAAAATTAAATTCAAACCATTTATATAAAAAAAAATTTCGCATAAATAATTTAATATTACTTCAATATTATAAGAAATTTTTTAACTTGACTCAGAAAAAAAAAGTTCCAGGACATTTCAGGACATTTTTGAAAAAAATGTAATTTATCAGGTCACTTGCGAAAATCCAGAACCATTCCAGGACTGTGGCCACCATGGTGATATATAGAGGATTCCTAAAAAAAAAATATTTGAAACTAAAAGATTTTATTTATTACAATATTTGAACAACCAAGGGACAATTTAAAGATTATATCTTTAAATAGCAAATTATCAATCGCAGTATAAAAATACGCAAGAGGCTCAGTATTTACAGAGTTTAATCAGAGCTCAGTAATTACAGAGTTTAATCAATTTTCTCTCTACAATTCTCAATACTAATTCTTATTAAGTCTCATCTAAGAGAGAGAGGAAGTGTTTTAAAAACAGCATGTTAGAAAAAGTATAAAAGTCATGCAATAAATAACAGTAACTGGTTTTATTATGCTTCCAATAAACAAAATTATTTTTACCTTAACTAAAAGTTAATTTCCAGCATTTCTTAATTAAGTTCTAGCTTCTCTCTAACTGTTGACAAATGATTAATATAGTAAACTTCACATCATATTAAATTTACAAAATTAAAACCATGTTTCAACAGTAAGCAAAATAATCAAGTGATGACAAAGACCACTAAAAAAAAATGAACACAATTATGTTAAAGATTACAAAAAAAAAAAAAAAAAAAAAAAAAACCATTAAAAAAAAAAAAAATTAAAATCATTTAAAATTGAAACTGTTATTATTTGTTACTATAAATAGTAAAATTCATACTTTGCTTTATTTTAAAGAGTCTAATGTAAAGTCAAATAATAGACATCAACACCGCTTGACACTGAATTCTGGCAAGTAAGTTTTCGGTTCATCAAGCAAAATTTCTTATATTTCAACGACAATTAATTTCAACACGCCTAGATCTGTTTCTTTCATATAACAATAATTTCAAATCACCTATAACCATTTACACTAATAACTTCTTCGAGCCTAATATTATACATCTGTTATAATTAAATATATATTACCAGTAATTATACTACTGTTACAACTGAATAAATGAATGTTTTATATTTTTACAACTAAAAAATATAAAACAAAATTGATTGATATTATTTTAATTTAGCAAAGAATTTAGAACACAATGCAAAGTTTTTTGCATTGTGTTCTAAATTCTTTGCTAAATTAAGAAAGCCTTCAGGCACAATCTTAATGCACAAAAATAATAAATGCAGAATCTTGTATAAAAAATGAAGCAATGTCAGTCTAAAGTAATATATATATATATATGTATGTCTATATATTCAATTTTTTTTCTATTCTTTTTAATTTTTTGAGATAATATTCATATAAATTCAGAGAAATAGAAAATATTTTGATATATAGGCCCATTTATGTATATAAACTTACTTGTCAAAAATTACAATCAGTTTTCCATGTTAAATACATAAAATATGTATCTAATATAAAATTAAACAAAACATTAATCTTACTCAAATCAGTAACATTTCGACTGTCTAAATTATTTTATTATTAACCCTTCTATTTAAAAAAAGAAACAATTAATTTGAAGTGACTAAAAAGCACTTTAGCTCTTTCCAATTGCACTAAAAAATAAAATAAATCTTGCTTTGTTAAGTTGCCTAGTTCTTAAGAATCTGAAATAAAATAAGAAAAAAACCAAGAACAAACAAACATTTGTTTACTAAAACTACTCTATTTAAACAAATTAAATTAAACAGAGAACAACATTGATACTCCTTGAAAGCTAAAAAACTTTTCAGCTCAAATTTCCTTGCAGACCTTGCTTATAAAACCACTTGAATAAGAAAAGCATCAAAAAAGCCTAGAAGCTACTTAAAAATGGTATATGCAACATTGAACTTTAAATGTTGATTGGAGTAGATATTTTTAAAAAATTGAAAATGATTTGTTCTTCTATAGCAAATAAATACACCATAAATCTAAAGTTAAAAAAGTAACGAATAAGTAAATACAAAGAAAAACATCATATGTGAATTGAAAATCAATGTACCTAATAGGGATAAGCTGTTGTGATACCTGAATAGTAGTTGCTAAATATTGTTTTTTCATGATAAACAAGTTATATTTATAGCGAAATGATGTCAAAAATAAATTTTAGTAAAAAAATAAAAGCAGTGAGTTCTAATAATGAAACTACCTATTAATCATTTTTAACAACTGACACCAACGTAAAGATAAGCCAAAGGTAACAACATTACGCGAAAAATTATTAAAGATAATGCAATGTGTTTTCAGAATAGTTATATTAAAGGCTAGGCAACACTTAGACCTAAAGCAGTAACATCGCATGACTGGTAAGGTTGTTAAATCTTGCTCTACACGTTAGCCAAGTCACTCCACTTTAAAATCATAGAAACAATATTATATAAACATATATACTAATATAAAAAAGCTCTCAAAACAAATATATAAAGAATCCAAACTAATGCAAAATAAAAATAATTTGCCATCGTCAAAAGTAATACAGGTTTCTTAAGTTTAATTGGATAGAAGTTAAGAAAAACCTGAAACCATATTAGCAAAAACTTAATAAAAAAAAGTTAAAATTTATTCTGTTTCTAATAAAGAAAAAAAAATTTAGAAACAAACAACATATCTTTGCAGACAGCGTCATAAGGCATGCGTTGGGAGAAAACGTTGAATAAAACGGTTAACAAAACTTATTAACGCGTTATGTACAATAGAAAACGGGTTATTAACGCAGTTTTATAAATTTTTTTCCCCCAACACACTATTATGCTGCCGCAACTCCAAAGATATACATAGTTACATATATATATATATATATATATATATATATATATATATATATATATATATATATATATATATATATATATATATATATATATATATATATATATATATATATATATATATATATATATATATATATATATATATATATATATATATATATATATATATATATATATATATATATATATATATATATATATATATATATATAGAACTATTTATTAGCGAAAACATATGAAAACCAAAATTTTTTATATAATATATATAGTATATTTGGTAAATAAACCTCTACAATTTCTTTGGTTCAACAACTTGATTATGACTAATAAAAACTTTGTAAATAATAATTTTCTAATGATCTAAATCTTTATGAACTAGATATTTTATTATATATCTTAATTATAAATTAAATAAACTATATTTATCTTAACTATAAATTAAATCTTTATAAATTAGATATAAATAGAAAAACAAACATATAATAACACAATTATATCCTATACCAAATTTCAATCATGCAAGGTAAGTTATTGAATTTTTTGAAAAGAAAAAAAACATATTCTTTTTTCAAGATCCAAAGTGTTAACAATACTATAGATAAATTTTATTTATAACAAAATGTTGTCATAACTTTTATCCCATATGTTAAAAGCATTTGAAAGCATGAAACTACCCATAAATATCTTTTAATTGTAGACACCATCTAAGAATTATAGTAATCTATATTTTCAATATTAACATGTATAACACGAAGCTTTAAAGTTAAAAGTACAATTTAAAAAAGATTACAATAAACTAATTACTTATAAAATTTTAAAAAGATTTTATATATACTCAATGTCAAGTTAGACATTTTGAAAAGATTCCGATTTTGAAAACTTGAAACTTTAAATTTCAATTTTGAAAAACTGAAACTTTAATTCTACCTCAAAGAAAACAGATATATATTGAAAAGTATTTTTATTTCTTTTTAAAAATTTATAAATGCTTTTAAACTTACTCCCTCCAATATTATTATATATTATATATAGTATATATGATAAATAAACCTCCACAATTTCCTTGGTTTAACAACTCGATTATGAATAATAACAACACTGGAAACATGAGTTTGCTAATAACCTAAATAAATTATAAACAATTAAACTTAAATAAAAGTGTATGCAAATGATAAATGCTATATTAAATACAGAAAGACAAACATAAAATAACACAATTAAATCCTAAACCAAAATTCATTCATGCAAGACAAATTAATATATATTTATTGAAAAGCCAGAAACATATTTTTTTTCAAAGAGCAAAAGTATTATCAATACTAAAGATAAATTTTATTTATAACAAAATTTTCAATAATAATTAAATTAAGATAAATTTATAACAAATTGTTGTCGTGGCTTTTATCCCAATAACCAAAACTGTGTGAAAGCATGAAACTACTTATAAATATATTTTAACGCTAGACACAATCTAAGAATTAAAGTAATCTATAACACGAAGCTTTAAATTTAAAAGTACAATTTAAAAAAAATTACAATAAATTAATTACTTATAAAATTTAAAAAAGATTTTAGATTACCTATAATTTTAAGCTACTAAACATTATCTACTTAATGTCAACTTGGACATTTTGAACTCGTACCATGAAAGGTTGAAAGGAAATCTTTAAGAAAGCACGCGGTAAAGAAAAGTCTAGAAACTACTTAAAAAGTCTATTTTACAGATACAGAACCGTACCGTAACTATAAAACAATATGCGTTACTATGCGCACTATTCATTAGAGTATATATATATATATATATATATATATATATATATATATATATATATATATATATATATATATATATATATATATATATATATATATATATATATATATATATATATATATATATATATATATATATATATATATATATATATATGCAAAATATACAGTCAAAGTATTATTTTAATTAAAAAATTTTAATTTATCTTCATATAAAAATTCAATCAAAATTTATATAAAAATTTATTTGAATTTGCAGTATACGCAAGTTTTGCATTTTTATGTAAAATATGCAAAATTTGCGTATACTGCTAATTCATATAAATTTTCGTAAAATTATACATATTTTCATAGCAAAAATATCTTTTAATATTTTCACTTTTATTACATTAATTATTTTATTAAAAGTTTTTAAAAAACTTTCCCACGCACAAAATCTATGTGAAATATTAAATTTTATTTGAAATTATTAGTACATTTGCGTCAGAAAACTCTCGTATCTTAATTTCAAAGTAATTTCAACGTTATTTCAACGTTTATTTTTTAACGTTAATTCAAAGTTTGTTTTTAGTTGAAAATCAGTAAAAATTTCAACTTTTTTTTTTTTTTAACGTGAAACTAACCTAGAGTTCGCCGACGCAAATGTTCTAATTCGGAATTAAAATAAAATTTATTATTTCACATAGATTTGTGCGTGGGAAAGTTCTTTAAAAACTTTTAGTAAAAGTATTAATGTAATAAAAGTAAAAACATTAAAAATCAAATTTTTTATGAAAATTTGTATAATTTTACAAAAGTTTATATAAATATATAGTATACACAAATTTTGCATATTTTATATAAAAATGCAAAACTTGTGTATACTGCAAATTCATATAAATTTAAAGCTTTAGTTAAAAAAGCAAAACATAGACTAGTTGATGTTGGCTTTAATAATAGAGAAGCTATAGTATTCAATAAAGTCATTTTTAAATATATTACTTTGTTTTTTCATGTGCATATGAATCTCATCCAGAGAGAGGAGCCAGATGAAGTTTAAATTTAGTTAGCATTCTGGTTATATAATGTTATATAATGTATGTCATTATATAAACATTATGAAAGTAGCAACAAATGTAAATTATAATTTTTTTAATTAACTTTTATTACTCTGCCATCATAGATAAAGGTCTGGGATTTGTCAATATATTACCATTCATGACAACTTTCTGCTAATAGTTTTTTTTACCTATAATATAATCTAAATCATTATGTTGCAAAGATGATAAATTGTTTAACATATTTCTTATTTCTTTTTCGTATTATTTTATTTATTAATATTAATAATAATATAATAATTTATTTACTTTAATTCTATCAACTATTTCTTATTTTCTTATTTATAGTATCTATAAAAAAGTTAGCTCTTATAAAAAAAGAAAAAATTCTTGAAAGTTGCTAATAACATGCTCAAAATAGAGCTAAGATTTCTTAACGGAGACTTCAAAATAGTAAAAAATTTATTAAAAAGAATAAAGTTAAGAAAAAAGCTGTTTACAAACAGCTTTTTTTTTAACTTTCTTCTTTTTAATAAATTATTCCCTAACTTTCTTTCTTTTTTTTAATATTTCTATATATCCGTTGAGTATCAAATCCCATTTGTATAGACTAGTCTAGATGGATTTTAAATATTTAAAGAAAATGGGTTTTAAATATTTACAAGGTGTTAGTGGTATGTATATCATATTTCTTTGAAATATTTATTTCGTTTTGAAAATAATTTAATTTTGTAAGTTTTTGTTCTAAAAATGTATAAATTATTTTTTTCGTTTTATTAGCTTTCAATAATGACTTTTTAATTTCTATATTTTTGTTACCTGTGTTAAAAAAATAGTACAGGGCAGACTATTTGTTATATATAAGAGCAGTTAGTATTATTATATAAAAAAAATTAATAATACTACTAATAATGATAAATGAAAGCTGTAAAAATTGAGAACAAGATGTGCAGTATATTAGCATAAGATATTGCACTATGACAGCTATTATAAGTGTATGAAAAATTATTGTTTCTTTTCTTACTCATAACAACACAATATTGTACAAATTTTTTTTTTTTTTTCGGATTAAAAGAGTCACGGCGCAAAAAGTTGTATTTTTAAGGTTTTTAAACTCATGTATAAGCTTGTTGAATTAATGTTAATCTAACGTTGGTTTTTCAACGTTGATCTAACGTTTTTTTTCAAAGTTGATTTGTATTTACATTTCAACCCAAAATCAACCATTATTTAACCATATATTTCAACGGTTTTTAAACGTTGATTGTGTTTGCTGGGATGCAGGTGTTGTTTTAAGGATGGACCAATTCAGTATAAAATCATCAATATTTTTATCTTTTTATACCCATATATATTTTGACAGCATATTGTCTTTTAAATACCTTTTCTTTAAAAAGATTGTTTATGATTGGCAAAATGTTTTTTCCATTCACCCTCTGTTATGCCAATAAATTGTTTATTGAGTACATTCTTAAGGGACACAATACATTTATATACCACATCTTTTGATAAACAACTTGGACAATTGTTTTTTATTTTTTGTTGTTTTTTTATTTAGGAATTCCTTTTTATTTAACAAGGCGTTATTGTAACATTATAATTCTTTCCATATTTTTTGTGCAACTGTATCTAACTTTAATTGTATTTCGAATACAAATTTTATGTAATTTATTAGAGGGAGGGAAATGCTTATCGACAAATTTTAAAAACACTTTTCCTATGTTAGTGGAAATATATTTGCTATATGGGGCGTTGAACCAAACTACATTTCAAGTATTACTCCGTTTTTTTGTATTCTTATTTTCAGGGTCAAATTTTAGTTCAAAATTTCAAAACCACTTTTTTTAAGAGCATCTTCAAATATTCGTTTAGAGGAATTAAATACATTTTTATTAGAGGAGTTTTGGTTGAACCTGTTATTAAATGAAATCGAGATTTTATTTAGAATTTTTGGTGGATGATCTGAGTTAATATTAACATACAATAGTTCATCGTTTGGTTTTTTGAAAGACTTATATTGATTTTCAGAGAGGTTAAATAAAATTGAAGTTTTATTAATTTGACCATTCATTTCTGATGAGTCTTTTTTGATAAAACACAGTGTAAAATAAAATAAATTTTGTAAAGTATTTTTCTACTAGTTTATATATATATTTATATATATATATATATATATATATATATATATATATATATATATATATATATATATATATATATATATATATATATATATATATATATATATATATAAATTATTTCAACATTTATCAATATATATATATATATATATATATATATATATATATATATATATATATATATATATATATATATATATATATATATATATATATATATATATATATATATATATATATATATATATATATATATATATATATATATATATATATATATATATATGATCAAAACAGACTACTTTAGAGCTGCATAACTTTGATGACTGATTCAATGTCAAGGATTTATACATATTTATATGCGAGCTCAAAACACATAATTTTATAAACAGCGAAATAAACTAAAGTAATACAAACAATTTCTAGAAATGTCGTTAAAAGTTTTTTACTTAACATTGAAAGTAATTTTTTTTTAAATAGATTTTACTTATTATAATAAAATATTTAATCTATTAAACATATTGGAAAAGAATGTTTTACTATGGTTCATATATCTAATAGTTTATTATACAAACGTTTTTCTTAGAGCACACAGTAAATCTATGCATTAAAATGTTTTAGCTTTAGAAAATGGTCTCTGATTGAGCTGTTTTTTTGTACATAACAACGCTACGTTCAACGTCTATAGTAGAGCCATCTTTTTGAACAACTTTCTCAACATAAGTGTGCAAGACTTTATCTACAGAACTGCTATAGAAAAAGTTTGAACTTTTTAATTTAGGATTTCGCAAAATGCGTCTTGTTTTATTTCCATACAAAATAAAGAGCAAAGAATAGCACGAAAGTATGTTAATCGATAAAAATGCCACTGTAGATTTATGTGGATCAAGACTAACGTATATCGGAAAATATGAAATCCATAAAACGCAAACAGTAAACATTGCATATACAATACTATGAGTTTCTTTATAATTATCGGGTAATTTGCGCGCCATGAAGGCCATGCATCCACTTGTAATAGCCAACGCCAAAAAATACGTCAATGAAATCCAAGCAACAGTTTTTTCATTATCACAGACATAATAAAACATATTTTTTAAAGAGTTCGGAACAATTTGGACGCTAGTTGGATTATAAATATGCCAAATTACAATCACTACTCCTTGCAATGAAACAACTGAGAATATCAAAGTGATTTGAAATTTGTTATCCAAAAATTGTGAAGCTTTTTTAAACCTCGAGTTAAAAATCCGAAGCAATCGGTATGTTTTTATTGTAACAACAGATAAAACAGTAGCGAGCAAAATGCCGAATAATGATGTTCTTAAAACACAAAAACTTGGAGTGGGTTTCAAAAAATATATAAATGAAGTGCAAAACAAGAGTTGTAGAGAAAATAACTGGATACAAGACATTTCTCTATTAGAACTTCTAATAATTGGATTGTTTGGATATTTAAAAATCAAAATCAATACAAAACCTGTGCAAGTTGCACCTAATGATGATCCAATAATAATTACTATACCAGAAGTGCTAAAAATGTTTAGGCTGATTTCCAACATATTATTGCATTTTGTCTGATCTGAATTTTCCAATGACGTAAGTGAGCACTTTGTACATGAGTATTGGTTCACGGAGCTTGAAATTGAGCCATGTGGACATTTTACACAAATCCAGCAACATTTTGATAACGTAGAGTTGACTTTATATGTACCTGGATTGCAAATAGAGCTGCAAACAGATTTTGGTCTTATGTTGTTTTTCCAAACGATGGTGCTTTCATTTATAAATACATTGGTTGGATTATACTCCCAGGATCCAAACTTAATTAATCCTTTTTGATCAACAAACATGTACTGGTACGCAGGAAACAAAAATTCTCCATTTTTATCAAACTTTACTGAATAGTTACTATTGGGAACATTAAATTGAGCATTGATAATGTAGTTATAAAGTAGCTCATAATCCAATGAGCCAGAAACTGTAACGCATTTTTCAGATGAGCAGTTTAGGTAGTTATGCAAACCGTGCGCAAAAGCATAGACAGCACTGTATACTTGACTTGTATAGCCTTTAGATATTGTAGCTGCAAAACCTGGTATACACTCTGTGTTGTTCATAACATATTTTCTTAAAAGTTCCTTATACCAAGGATTTTCGCAATTTATTTGACTTTTTTTATCTGCTTTTAAAATGTCATTATTAATTGCAGTAATAGGATAATCCTTAAGTTTTAAAAATATTATATTGTGCGAAATATTTGCATTACAAAATTGGAGCACTTCATTTTTCCATGTTTCAGTTCCTAATAAAATAAAAGTTTCAGTTACTCATTAAAACTCAGTACTCAAAAAATTCAAATTGTCTATATATGTATATGCGTGTGTGTGTATGTGAGTGTGTCTGATTGGGTATTTACATATTTACCAAAACAAACCTTTTGGATGATTTAGAGTCAAAAACATAAAGCTGTTAAATTTACAAATAAAATGCAAGTTGAACGGAAAGTTAACTTGACAGGAAACCGCAACGTTTCAACTATTTTGATGTTTTAAAGTGCAATAAAGATGTGCACAATTATATAAACTTGACACCTTTCTCAAAGACTGTCCAGAAAAATCTACCAGAGTTAGGTGAAAGTACAATATCACTATATTCTATATATGTGAGTCAAGTCAGACTACTACGCCAAAAATATAAATTATGTTTAATTTTTCCCTCTTTTGCACATGTTAGAAAAACAGGTTTTCAAAGTTTTGCATTTTTACAGTACGCAAGAGATAAAATGAATGTTTGTAAATGTTATAAATACATTGAAAAGATACAGTTTAATGTTCTAACGCCAAAAACTCTTTTTGAGATGTTACGCCAAAAAAAATCTTATGCTAAAACATACATTTTTTAATGATTCAATGGTTGCCTACTTTAATGATAAAACATTTAATTAGTTAATTAAAATATTTAATTTCTTGGTATCAATATTCTAAACCGGATTGGTTATTGAATTTTTTTATAATTTAAATTATTTTTTCCGGGCAACGGCGGGAATGTTTGGTTTTTATTTATGTTTTGCTTGGTAATAAACAATTTTCAAAATTCCAAAATGCCAAGATTTTATGAAAATAACAAAACAAATATGTGTATGCTCTGCATAAAAAAAAGCTCTAGGCTCCTTGCAACATTTCTGACATAAGCAATTGTACATATCTAACAAACCCTTAGTAATCTTCTTGATGCTAGTATACCTCAAAGATTATGTAATGCATGCCGGTTCTCTGTTGCAGGAAAAAGAGAGAAACGACATCTCTTTGTGTGTAGTGTCTCTTTATTTTTGGAGAAGACATTTTAATTTAGTGCGACTACTTTTCGAATCTTAAGCAGCTTCTTTTTAACGATAGCACTGCAGCAGATCATATTGCATTGCATTTCACCTCAAGTAAAAAAGCATTGTCTTATGGAACAATGCAGATCTTTTAGCCTAATGAAGGCCATCCAATGAAAAAATATACTGTTAAAGTTTTGAAAACAATTGATATTCAAGAACTTTTTATTTGATTTTAATAGTTCTCTAGAAATTCGGCAATCTTAATACTACAATTTTATTAGCTCTCCAAGTAATAAGACATAATAATATACTAATTTTGTGTAAGATTCTATCAATATAATTTTATCTTCTTCTTCGGGTTATAAACCTATTTTTTTTAAGCATCAAAAAAATTTTATCCAAATTTCAAACGATGGCCCAGAGCACTCCATATAAAACAAGATCCATAGTATTAAAGGAATTTAAAAAAAAATGATTTCCAAAAACTTTTCAACAACTTAAATTTATTTGTTTTTGTTTATTTTAGTACAAAAACCGGTAAATCTTTTTGATTTTGGGAAAAAACCTTTTGCTAAATGCTGGCACGAAAATAAGTTTCTCCTAAAAAACTATAGAATACGCAAGCTCAAATAATAGTTACATTAAATCCCCCCTTTTTTAAAAATATATTTATAAAAAAACATAGATAATCATGTGTAAAAAATTCTTTTTATAAAAGTGTCAAGAAATTCCACAAATGTGTGAAAATTTACACTAGTTAAAACATTTGCGACTTCCTGTAATTTAATTTTTTGGAGTAAATTGAAGTTTTATTAATTTGATCATTCATTTCTGATGAGTCTTTGTTAATGAAACACAGTGTAAATTTAAAAAAATTTTGTTAAATGATTTATATATATATATATATATATATATATATATATATATATATATATATATATATATATATATATATATATATATATATATATATATATATATATATATATATATATATATATATATATATATATATATAATCGTGTTTTAACTTTTTTTAATATACTAAGCAGCAGAGTCTCCTTATAACCATGATCTGCAAAGGATTGACTGGCAGAACTTTTTTTTGTTAACACAAACAAAAAAACTAAGATAACAAAAAAACTAAAGAAAAGTGGAGAACATGATTATGCTTATCTTGTATGTTGGGAAACTTATTCTGAAAGTCTACCTGAAGAAAATTGGATCCAGTGTCAAGGTTGCAAACAATGGTCTCATTCAAAATGCGTTTCACATTTTGGTCAAAATTATATTTGTATTAACTGCAAAATGGAAATTAAAGACTAATATAAAGTGTTTAGTTATTGTTTTATAATAATATTAACAAGTTTTAATTTAAAATATTTAAAAAAACTTGTGTTTAGTTTTAAGATTAAAAATTTTTGTTTTTGTTTTTATTTTAGTATTAAAATTATTAGCTACATAGCACACGAATAAGGAAAAACTGAATACTTTACTGTTACTTGTGGTGTTCCGCAAGGCTCAATTCTGGGTCCACTTTTATTTCTTATTTATGTAAACGATTTCCATAAGTTTTCAAACGTTTTAAACTCAGTTTTATTTGCAGATGATACGAATTTGTTTTATTCTAATGGAGATATTAACCTTTTATTTAAAATAGCAAACAAGGAATTTTTAAATCTAGCGGAATAGTTTAAGGCAAACAAATTGTCCTTAAATTTAAATAAAACTAAGTATACTTTTTTTCATAGGCTTCACGATAAAGAAAATATTCCATTAAAACTTCCTGATCTTTATATTGGCAACTCTAAAATAATAAGAGAGTCATCATTAAAGTTTTTAGGAGTGATACTTGACAAAAACATGACATGGAGAGAACTCATAAAAACAATTGAAAATAAAACTTCGAAAAATAATGGCATACTATACAAAGCTAAGCAAATCTTAAACCAAAATTGCTTAAAAATCTTATATTTCTCCCTCATACATTGTTATATAAACCATGCAAATATTGCATGGTGCAGCTCTAATGTAAGTAAAGTTAAAAAATTGCTAAGTAGACAAAAAAAACGCTGTCAGGATTATTTCAAATGCAGGTCGATTCGCACATTTTAAAGAACTATTCAAAAATCATCACATACTCAATGTTTTTCATTTAAGCCTTTATCAAATTCTTATATTTATGTACAAACTACATAATAAATTAACTCCTATAATTTTTAATACATTTTTAAATAAAATTAGTTACGTGTACCCTACAAGATTTTCAAATTACAATTACGAGCCACCTAAAATACACTATTTGGCTACTAAGTTTTCTATTGCCATCAGAGGAAATAAATTATGGAACACTTTATTAAATAACCAGCTGAAAAATTGTTCTTCACTTTCTCTATTTAAACAAAAACTCAAACAAAAACTTTTTAATGATGTTAATGAATTAAATTCTTTTTAAGATTCCTTTATCTTCTTTTTTAACAACTATTTTATGAAATAGTCTAACCAACTTAAGTTTTCTTTAAATTATCCTTTTAACTTATTTTCAGTTTTTAGTTGTGATTGCATTTTTTTTTTTTTTTTACGATTTTCTTTCGATTATAGATTAGTAACTGATCTTAACATATTTGTATATATTTGTTTATAATTTTTAAATGGTACAAAGTAATTTTATGTTTTATGTTTACATTTTAATGGTTATACACGATTGCTGATGAAAGCACGTCGGGATGTAGTGATAAGGCATATATTGTCTTCTTTTAGTCCCAGTCATGTAGAATTTATTTATATAACACGGCATGGTATTCTTTTTTTTTAATGACAAATTAAAAAAATTAAAATTAGTTTTGATATTCATATCTTAAATAATTTGTTAAAATTGAACATATATATTTAATTTAGAAGGAAGCTATGTTTTGGTTTTATAACAGAGTTAAAAGTTGTCTCAGAAATGCATTTATTATTTTATTGCTAAACTTACCCCATGCAATTGCTCAACTTACCCCGCTAGGGTAGGTTGAGCAGCCTAATTAACTTTAGACTATATTTTCTAAAACAAATCGAAAAACGTTTTTTTTGTCTTGACCATTTTTTAGCAGATCAAGTTATCTTTCTTATAATAAAAAATTATGTTAATCCGATGCGCGGTTCAAGAGATCTGTTAGATTTAGTAAAATTCGCCCAACTTGCGCCGTTCTACCCTATATATATATATATATATATATATATATATATATATATATATATATATATATATATATATATATATATATATATATATATATATATATATATATATATATATATATATATATATATATATATATATATGTATATATATTCTCAGGTTTGATTTATTTTTTTGTAGAGATCATAAAAGATAATTTATTTTTTTTTAAACATATAGTGTTAAGAAAGTTCTTCTAATTTATAACTTAATCAAAATGTCTAAAACAAACAACTTTAAATCGTTTACTTTTAGTTTTTCAAAAATGAGACACTTCTTATCTAATGAAAACTTAGATCCAGATATTAATTATTTCAATGACGTTATTACAGATTGTTCATATTATTAGCCTAACAAATTAGAAGAGTTTTCTTATAAAAATACAAAAAACAATAATTTTGATCAACTAAGAAATTTTCATATAAATATCAGAAGCCTAAATTGCAATTTCGAAAATCTTCTCAATTTGTGACAAGAAACCAATAATTTTTTAAAGTATAATTTGTTTAACTAAAAGTTGGATAACTGAAAATGATTTAAATACTACCTCAAATTTTAATCTTCCTCACTTTGAGCTAATTTCTTAAGAAAGACTTGTCAATAAACGCGGTGGTGGAGTTCTTATTTATGTAAAGAAAAGTATTGCACATTATGTTAGGAATAATTTAAGTATTTCTGACGGGGACAAAGAAATTTTAACTATTGAAATTCTTAACAATCAATCGAAAACCATTTTACTAAGCTGTTGCTATTCATGATATTCATATGAACTCCTAACGTCCGCAAAATTTTATATTCGCCCTGATGGGTGGCAAAAAGCTATAAACAATCAAAAGTCGGCAAAAATAGATCTGTAGAAAATGATAAGGTTGTAGCTTTCTTAGCAAACTATGCCATATCCGAATTATAAAAGTCTTTATTTATAAGTATTATAGGATATTATAATAAAAATTAGCAGTTCTAGAGATTAATTTAGACCCGTATTATTTATCAAAAGACTGTACAATTAATTAATTCTTAGAGGCAAATAGCCTAATCTCACTTTACTGATATATTTTATCTAATAAGTTATCTTTTTAAATCAGTTTACAAACTCTAGTTTTAAATTCTACAAACATCTTAAATCTTACAACTTTGTAACCTGTTGTCTTGTCCATAGCATTCCTTTTAAACTTATTTTTATTCAAAATAACAAACAAGTTAAAACAAGGTCTATACACAGTAACTGGTCGAATAGGTCAGAGTACTTTTTCTAAAACCCCAATGAATTGATGGGTTAGCTTTCAAGAAATTTGAGAAATTAAAAATGCAATTCAGTTAAGTCTTTTCTCATGCAAGAGCAGCATTTTATTACATGCAAAACTATAATTTTGAATATCTGAAAATTAATCAATAATATATTTTAGATTATAATTCTTACATTTAAGGATATACTATAAGAAATTTTAAATAATAAATACAATATTAAAAAAAAACTGTTGTTATTAAGATTATAAAAATAACAATAAAAAGAATAATAACAAAGTCAGGGGCGCACAGAGTCTTCTTGATGTACAGGGTAGATCATTAAAAATTTACTAGATGGCCCAAACCCTACCACCTCAAAAATAATAATAATAATAATAAGAATAATAAAGCACTTCTAGTAATTTTCGTCGTCTGATGATCTTGGATCTTCCACCCTTTGTGCAGGGGTGCACATAGGGTGGAATGTTCACAATATAGAGTCTATATTGTGAATGTTCACAATATAGACTCTATATTGTGAACAATGTTCACAATATAGAGTCTTAATTGTTCTAATTAAAATAAAGTAAGAAACTTTTACAAAAAAGAACGAGAACTGTTAAAGTCAAGAACTTAAACAACTTTTGAATAAAATATTTTCAAATATAAAAATAACATAGAAATATTTTTTAAATAAAGACTACATCAATAAAGATGAATTTAAATAATTTCAGCACTTAAAAAAATAAAATATTAATTAAGTTGGATTTTAAAACTGCCTTCTAAAAATTTATTATTGCAAAGTTGTTATCCATAAGACATTTTTTTCAATTTTTTGTTTTGGCTCTAAATATTAAAAGTATTTATATAAATTTGTTTAAACCTTAACCATCAAAATATAAAAAATATTTTTTTGATTATTTAAAGTTTTAATTTTTTTCTCAGTTTTATATCTGATTTAATTATCATTTAAATATTTTACATACTTTTTAAAAAAAGGTTAGCCAGAATACTTTGTAATAAAAAAACTTTTCAGGGCTCTGTATGAAATTATATTTTATTTTTTTAGTAATACTAAGTTTGTATAAACCTAGAGTGTTGTTTTTATTGAATTTTAAAACCAATTAAAATATTTTGCTTTTATTGCAAAAAATATTCAAAGCAACCCCATTTGCGAGGTAACTTTGAATGATTAAGTAAATAAATATTATTCCTAATCCTTTGATTTAAACATTATTTTAAAGTTGTGATTTTTAAGAGCAAGTCATAGCTCTTATATGCAAAATAATAAAATTCAAATATTGTCAGTAGTAAAAGAAGGGCATATAAAAATATCTAAAAAATGTTCAAAGTGACCATAATTTACGGTAACAAAATAAATTGTTATTATAATAAAATTTTTGTGTCTTTTTTAAATTTTTATATGCTCCTTCTTCTATATGATTATTCAAGCTTTGTTTTTATTGATAGTTAATTTTTGTAGTTAAAAAATGCGATTTTTCCCCTTTCATCAATTGTTGCTTTGCTGTCATCATTAAGTTTTGAACAGCTGTAAATTTACATGTTACAACTAAGTTGTAAACTAATCTTTGCTATGTTCATTAAGTTTTAAACTGAACGTTGCTTTCTTGATTTCATTTTAAACTGAACTTTGATGTCTTCGTTACGTGTTGAAGTGCAGTGTTTTCTGTCTTCATAAAGTTTTAAACTGAACCTTGGTGTTTTTTTAAAGTTATAAACTGAATTAAGCTGTCTTCATTTAGTTTTAAACTGAACTTTGCTGTATTCATTAAGTTTTAAACTAAATTTTTTAGTTTCTTGATTTCATTGTTTAGTTCTCATAATTTTCACAGTTTTCTCAGATTCTTTGACAATTAAAAAAAATTCTTTCAATCAGCTGTTATTATTATTTTCTTCAATGAGCACTTTTGGTAGATCTCTTGTTTAAACGATTTGATGTATAATATACAATAATTTTTTTTTAACTTTTTATATAAAGGTGTTTAATCGAAGAAAAAAAGTCAGCATGGTTTTTATCAACACTTTTTCTTCGAAGCTCGAGTGTTCATGTGTAAAATTCACAGTTCGGCTAAACTAAAGTCTTTTTTTAAAACCGCTCGTCATAACGTCCATTGCTCTTCTTTTTTTTTGAAAACTTTATAAAATATTATTTACTGCATTTAAATTTTCTGTTTTCGCAGTTTGGTACGCAACAACTTGAGCTGTAATGCCAAAAAAATGTCAAAGATTTTGGCGGATACAAAATATTGCGGACGTTTGGCGCTCAGATGAATATCATGAATAGGCCTCTGAACGGTGTGACTGAGAACATGAACATGTAATTTGAGAAAAACCTTTTCGAAAAAGGCTTCTTTGAAAAAAAAAATATTGTAGGGGATTTTAGTATGAATTGCTTCTAGTACTCTACGGACATTAAAATTAAAAGTTTTTATAATTCTATTTTTGAAATGGGAGGCATTCCTTTAATAAATCGCCCTACCAGAGTAACTCCAAAATCAGCTACTCTAATTGATAACATTCTAACAACTGATATTTTGAACAGTGACATAAATAAAGGTATCTTAAAAACAGACATATCTGATCATTTCCCTATCTTTTATACCATTAACTTCAACTCTAAAATAATGACAAAAACAAACATAAAACTTAAATTACGTAGCTATACTCAAAAAACGTTGAGCAATTTAAAACACAATTATCATTACTCCATCGGAAGAACATCGGCTTTACTGATAATGCAAACAACATTTACGATAATTTCTTTAATACATTTTACTCTGTTTATGATGCTAATTTTCCTTTATACGAAAAAACAATAAATCAAAAAAGCATTAATTCTCCCTGGGTTACCAAAGGTTTAAAAAAATCATCTAAAGTTAAGCAGAAATTATAAATAAAATATCTAAAAAACAAATCACTCGCCAACGAGAAAATATACAAAGATTGCAAAAATCTTTTTGAAAAAATTCGAAAAAATATTACTATTCTAAAATTCTCAATAAAGCAAAAAATAATTGTAAACACTTAAGGGAAATAATAAAAGATGTAAATAAAAATCATGCTCAGGTTCTCTGCCACACATGATCAAAGTGGATAATAACAATATAATTAATTCTGAAACAATAGCTGATGAATTCAATAAATTTTTTGTTGTAATTGGTCCTAAACTATCTAAATTAATTCCTAATACAGAAGCCTTATTGAAAAGATTTCTTAGTACCGATGGATAATTGCATTCACTCGGATAAGTTACCTAAAGAGTTATTATTTAACGAGTTCGAAAAAGCCTTCAAAACACTAAAAAAAAAATAAAGCATTTAGGCCGGATGAAATCAATGGTAACATAATTTTAGATTGTTTTGAACAAATAAAATATATTCCTTTTTAAAGTCTTTAAATCATTAATAGAACAAGGAGTCTCTCCTGATCAATTGAAAATTGCTAAAGTCATTCCACTTTTCAAAGGTGGTGACAAACCTAATATAAATAACTACCGGCCTATTTCTATATTATCTATATTTTCAAAAATACTAGAAAGAATGATGTTCAATAGAGTATTTATTATTTTGTTTTAAATAATTTATTATACAAAAAAGAGTTTGGCTTTAAAAAGAATAACTCAACTGAGCATCCAATTATTCAGTTGCTGCGTGAAATTTTCAATTCTTTTGAAAAATCTCAATTTACATTAGGAATTTTTATCGATCTTTCAAAAGCATTTGATACTGTCGATCATGATATTTTGCTTTATAAACTTAGTTATTACGGAATAAAGGAAAGAGTAATTAAGTTGTTTCAAAGTTATTTATCGAACGGAAAACAATTTGTTCCTTGTAATGAACTTAACCATAAACAGTTTTTAAATTAGACGCGTACTCATTTAGATAAAAATAATTTAACTAAACTTTACTACTCTTTCATCCACAGTCATATAATTTATGTAGTTAATGCCTGGGATAGTACTCATCAAAGCAAGTTACAATGTCTCTATCGCCGTCAAAAACATGCGATCCGTTTAATCAATTCTGCGGATCGGTTTGCACAATCCTCAATATTTTTAAATCAAATGAAAATCCTAGATAAATATAAACTAAACGTATATAAAAATTTATCTTTTGTCTATATGTGGAAGCATGATTTATCTCCATTAATTTTTAAAGATCTTTTTATTTTGAAACCATTAAGCAAGTTTAACATGAGGAATAATAACTATTTAAATGAGCCATTCTGTCGAACAAAATTCAATCAATTTTGCATCACTTATCGTGCAGCTCATCTCTGAAACATAATTATTTTGCCTAACTTCGATTTACCCCTAACTTATATATAATATAAGTTAGATGTTTTGCGGTATTGCACCTCCGTCACTGGATTTACTATTTGGAAGGAGGCCATGCTAAGGAAGGCTACAAGACAATATTCAGCGTGTTTGAAAAAACGTTGAAGAAGATCCTCCAGTATCAACTTTAAAGCGGTCCTAACAGCTTAGAATATCCTAAATTTTGCTGCAGATAGTTCAATGAAATTCTGAAACAGTTTCCCTAAAAGAAACAGATAGTGCAGAAACTGGTACCAGCAGATTTTTATGCACAATTAGCATTTGCTACCCATTTCCATGAATTGCAAAGCTAGAATCTGAGTTTATTAAAAAATTTTTAATGGGAGACGAAACATTGCACGGCTGATGCTTCTTTTTCTAGATTGAGCACTGATATAGTGTTAAGAGAAAAATGGAAGATATTTAAAAGATGTTGTTTTCAAAATTAAACAAAATTTGTTTTTAAGTCGGTTTTCTGCTTATAAAATAATAAATATGAATGGAGGAAAATAATTTTTTTTTTCAATTAAATGGTGTAGTGAGATTTGGGAAACCCCACTTAAGTTGCAAACATTAACTCCAAGGAAGTTAATTGCATAACAATTATTGCAAAATAAAAATAAAAATTTAACCGATTCTTGAACTTTAAACTGGATTTAAACGAATAATAAAACAAATTTGTTTAAAAAATAGTGAAGTAAGTTTATATATATATATATATATATATATATATATATATATATATATATATATATATATATATATATATATAAACTATTACCTATCCAGGTGACATTTTTTAAACCACGTGCTATACTTTTTGAAATTATAATTGATCCAGATGGAGGTTCGCTCCATAATACTACAACGCGAGAATTTTTTTCAATCTTTTCCAAGATTACATTAACTTCATCATCAGAGAGATTTAGATCAAACATTTGATCAACAGAAAAACAAATGTTTTTTTCCTTTGCAGCTTTGAGAATTTCATCACGACCAAAACGACCATATTCGTCATTAGAAGTAAATAACGATATATATGTCCATTGAAACTTATCAATCAAATCAATAATAGCATTTGCTTGATAGTTATCAGTAGAAATTGTTCTGAAAAAATTGCGATATACGGTGCGGTCTGATAATGATATACTTGTTGATGCATACGAAGCTTGAGGTATATAATCAGATAGCAACATGGTACTTACTGCTGCACTTAAAAAACTTGAACCAGGTCCTACTACTCCTATAAGAACAGAGTTTTGTCTTTTATCCAACAAGAAATCCAAGGCATGATTGCATGAGCACAAAATCTCGTGACTTGTATCACGAATCTCAAATCCTTAAATTTAAATAAAGAAATTTTTATTGCATGTTTGTAGAATCAAATTTTAAATACTCGTATCATTTAATTCAAAATATATCAAAATGTTTTACCTAAATTAATTCCTGGCAATATATTGTTGACTTCATTTATTTCTTGAATTGCAAGAATCATCGATGATACCAACAGAATTGGCGCTTCGTTAAGAACATAAGATCTGCCCTCTTTAGCATGAGTAGAAAAGAGACCTCCCAAAATATATGATGCATTTGTTAAGTGACGTAACACTAAATTTGAGTTTCCACAGTTTTGAATTGAGGAAAGAGTTGCAACGGAAAATACTTGAAAAATCTGATAAAGTTTAATAATAAAAGTCATTCATAATTCATAAATTACCAGAATTTAAACGTATTCAATTAAATGAAATGATTCATATGCTTTTCAAAAGACTCTAAAAAAAAAAAAATTATTAGAAACTTTAAATTATAATAATAAAATTAAAAAAAAAAAAAAAATTCAAAAATTGATACGAATCGAGAAAAAAATTCCCTAGTTTGAAATCACGTTAGCTTTGACTTATATATTGCTATAAGCAGTTTTTGTTTTCAGAAATATAAACCTTATTTCAGTTCAATACTCGTCCATATGCTGCAGACAAGGTAAGTTTATTACCATTGACTGCCCATAGCCTGGTAAACACGGATGTAAAAATAGTTTTGTAAGTAAAACCGTTATTGTGCTTATTATTAGCAATGTTAAAATAGATGATTTTTGTTTTTATATTCTAAAACTTTAATTGCATAATTCAAAAATAAATAAGGAAACTTAAAGTTATATCAGAAAAATCCTTCATGAAGACCTAAAAAAATAATAAACCATAACCTGTGAAATTAAATTAAAAAACTGGGTCCCATATGGGATTACTGGATTGGGTTCGGGCTGGGATTTGTTCTGTGTGCCATATGGGTCCCATATGGTGTAAAAATAATGCTGCAAATAAAGTCCGGGTTTTTACTGGGATTGGCATGCGACTTCCGTAAATGGTTTCCGGCTGGTTTAAAGATGGGACGCGTGTTTTAATGGTTGCGTGTATTTTCTAATTAAAGCAGTTTTTTTAGCATCGTTTTTATTAAAAAGTTTTGTTGAAATAAAATTACAAAACTCTTTTTAAATGTCATATGCAGTAAAGCGGCTTGATTTAAATTGAATATATACTTGCATTTAGAAAAAAAATACAAAGGAACTTTGTTTGGTTTTTTTATAGTAACTTTGTAAAAAAATATTTACGTATCATTGTTAATTCTATATTAAAAGTGTAAATATGTTAAAATCAATACTTAGTCATCCATTTAAAAAACTATTTCACACACTAAAAAAAAAAAGAAAAAAGACTTGCTCTTAAATTTCTTACTTACCCTGCATTTAAAAAATTTGAGAAATTAAATTTTATACTGAAATCCAGGCTGAATTTCTGCGCTGTTAATAACTTTGAGATATATTAACTTTTACTTTTTTTTAGATTTCTTAAGTTTTTTATTGAACTGAAAGCATATTCTGTAATTATGCAATAAACAGATATTAAAAAGTTTTAAAAATGTTTTATATGATTTAGTGTGCTTACAGTATTGGCTTAGTGTGTTTAGTTTCAATTTTTTTTTCAAACAAATCTCATAGACTTTTTGAAAAACCTTTGAATTCGCTATGTTTTGTAAAATGACTTTTTCAAATTTTTTTACAAACATAGAAAAGTTTTACTATGTAACACTGCCGTATGTAAACTTTACATATTATTCATTTTCACATAAATCATTTAATAAATGGTTTTTGTATTTATACATAATATGTAAGCTTTAAATACTTAAGAAAAAAATTAAAATCATGCATTTATTAAATGTAATATTTTACATATCTTAGAAGTAATATAACTAATATATTTCTCATAGTATAAGTAATATATTATCAAATATATAACTTATAGAAAATGTTAAATCTTACATTTATTTTATTCATTTACAAATGATATCTAAAATTTTTACATCAATCAGTATTTATTTCTCAAATATTTGGTATTACATTTCAAGGTTGTTTACAAATAGTACAAACTACTAATATCATGTAAACGCCTAATGAAAATGATTAAAATAATAACGGTAATAGTAATAAATATAATATTTATAACAACAATAATACCAATTTTAAAAGTAATAATAATAATGATTATAACATGTTATTTTAACAATAGTAATAATAATATAGTAACTAAAATAATTTAAATAAATCGGTATAAATTTTTATACAACATTCGTTCATACATACAAAGTTACGGTTACAAACAGTAATAAACTGACAAAACATAACAACTAACGATGACATAAAAACTGCTAAAAAAATTATAAAGATTTAGTAAATATAATTTTCTTATAATATAATAACCGAAACATATTACAAATAATATGAAAAAGTAAATAATTAAAATATAAACAGAAAAACTCTGCGAAAATCAAAACAAAACAAAAGTTATAACAAACATTACGAGCAAAACAAAATATTACGTTAAGTTCTTTTGGCAATAAAAACAAAAAAAAAACACATCAACAACAAGAAGAAAACAACATAAATTAAAAAAATGAATAAATAAAAATAAAAATAAAAAAAAGTAATAATAATACACGGTAGAATAAAACATTTATAATAAATAGTTAAAAAGGAAATAAAAACAAAAGTTATATCACACTATAAAAAATTAGATATAACTATTTAAAAATAATTAATAACTAAAAAATTAAACAATAAATGACTAACAAAAAATAATAAGTAAATTTTTATAAATGGCAGAATGACTTAGTAAAACCTTACTAATAGTAATATTATCACTTTGCAAAACATAGTAATACAATGTTTTGTAACGTAATAATATTTATACTTTGAGTTATATTATAAATATTATAACTTAAAATTTAATTTGTAGCATAAAGTTTTATTTGAAAAAATATTTAAATAATTTATATTGCGAATTATTTTTAAAAGTAATTAATAATAAAAATGAGAAACTGCCCAGTTAACCACGACAACCTGCGTCCAAGCTGAGATGTAACTAGATTATTGGAACTGAGTTATGGCTGGGATTTGAACTGGGTAAATGATGGGTACAACGATTGCGGCAAAAATTATGCTTGAAAATATGATAAAATCTTTTAAAATGACATATAAGCAGCAATAGCAATATTTAGACATTCATTTAACAAGCAATTTTACAAAAAAATAAATAAATAAAAACGTGTCATACTCTTAAACATCTTAAATGCTCTAAAATTTTTAGCCTTTTATAAATTTGAAAGTATAAACGATTAGTTTTAGAAAAAAATGTTTAAATTATTTATATTGAAAATTATTTGTAAATAATAGTGTAACAAGAATTGTTAGGTGTTTTAACGTTTAACTTTATTTGTCTGCAATGATAAAAAAATTATCACATTTTTTTGAATATATTTATTTATTAATTACATTTTTACAATTACAAATTAATGTTATTCGTGTTTAAAAGAGAAATGCAATCAGATTATTTTATGAAGTAAGTTTATGTTTACTCTACTTTATAAAGTTATTAGGATATTTAAACAAACAAAATATTCTTTTTCATTTTTATTGGCTGAGATTAGCAGGCTCTCTGGGGAAATAAATTGTTTGAAAATTTTTGAACTTTGAAGTTTTATCTTTTTGTCATTAGTTCTCATAATTGTTTATATTAATTAATATTCTTACTTTAAGAGTTTTGGTTTGCATTTTTTTCTATGCTTTCTTTTTTAATTATGCATTTCAAAGTTATATTTTCATTAAAGTTTAAAAATGTATGCAAAAGATTTGCATTTTTTTCGCATTTTTTCTTGTATACTAGTATTGTAACTTCTTTAAATATTTTTATAAAGGATAATTTTATACTTGTTTACATATTATTAAATAATTATTAAGTTGATATAAGATTGATAAACATTTTTATTATTGACATTTTTTTATTAATTAAAACAGCTTTATAATTGAAAGACTTCCAAGAATGTAAAAACTGGTACTACTGTGTATAAAAATCTACAAAAAAGTATTTTAGAAACTACAATTAGTATATTTAAACAGACTGTTTAAATTCACTGTTACAATATACTAGGATTGAAGTAAAGTGTTAACAGAATTTTCTATTTTTACAGATATCAATGATTTTATTTTTATTTTTTTATACATATGTTGGTGTATATCTCTAAATTATATTTATTAAAATCTTTTTTAATGTTGCATGTTCTAAAACTAAAACATTTTGTAGTTTGTTTTCCCAATACGATAGTTTGTTTTCCCGATACCTTGTATCCGGTTATAATAATCTGATACATGGTATCAAATTATTATAAACCTTGATGTTTGGGTTATCTACTTAAATCCAAGTGATATGAAATCCCAAACAAGTATTGTGAATTTCAAAATAGGTACGACAGATGCAATGACTTGCAAAATTTGAACTGCAAGCGTCGTGGTTTGCAAAGCTTCTTAGTTTTATAGGTTTTTATTTTTAAAAATGCACTAGCAATTTTTGATGATGATGATGATTGTTTCATTTCTGGATAACCTTTTTCATTTAGCTTATATATCAGTTTCAGAAATTCTTTTTATTCATAATAGTTAGTCAATTTTTTTAGACATGGGTTATATTTATATTTTTTCAAAAAATTTTCAAGTAGCCTTCGTAAAAAAGAAAGGATATTCAAAATAAAAAAAATAATGTATTTCTATTAGTTTTGGTAAATACTATTTGTTATGAAAATAGCAATAAGATGAGACCTTTCTTAATATTAACCTTTTTATTTATTTTGAATAAATTATGATGTAGATGTATTTAGTAAATCTATTGGTTTAAGGTTGAGTTATTATATTGGTTAATGACTAAGTTAGTCTGTTGATTTACGATTAAGTTAAGGTAAAGGTCAGCTATTTGATCCATTACAAAATTAGGTTTTTTGTTGTGGATTAAACGCTAGGCGGTTCAACAAGCTATGCACAAATGGTGTTTGTAGATATTTGAATTAAAATTTACTAATTGAATGAAAATAGAATATGTATAATAAATTGATATGACAGTAGTATTTTTAACTTTTGTTTTTCAGGTATTAATAAGCTGTATTTGACGACTTTCTTCAAAAAGGTTAAAACAGTACGTTTTTAGATGGTTTTAGTTATATTAGATAATTTTTTTAAATAATTTTTGGAGTTTAATGCTGGTTTTTACCAAATTTTAATTTTAAAAAGTTATTTCGCATATAGATTTTTAGATTTTTAATAACAAGTTTTTATTCAGGAGTTTATTTATAATTGGAGTGACTATTTTTTGGAATAGTTTTTCTGCAAATATCAATTTAACATTATATTATGAATGTAAGAGTATAATATCAAGACATAAATAAAAAAATAGTTTGATAAAGTATATAGACTTATGATCTTTGTTTTCTTATTAATGAAATACAAATTAAGCACAAAATGTAACAATAGAAACCACTTGTAGAAAACTTTCTATATTGATTGGTCTTTTAAAATTTTATACTTATTTTTACATGGTTTCTACTTACATGACTGTGTGAAAACACGTGCAACCTGGAATTCGGATGATTTTTGGACAAAAGTTAACGTTGCGTTAGTTTTATGCAACGCTAATGTAATCCTAACTGATAGCCTAGCAAAATAAAAAAATTTATAGAAAAAATTGCAATAAATATGAACAAATAAGAAGTATTTTTTTTAAAGAATTACTTTTTATTACCATATTTTTAACCTCCAAAAAACACTGTATGGTTCTCAAAGGTATTTTACCACGTCATAAATAATCACTTTTTTTTTTTTTTTTTTTCTTTTTTTTTAGCTATTAAGCACCTTCAAGGAGACCTATAAAGATTTTAATGAAAGGCTCCATCCTTTTTGTAGTTGTTTTTTTTTTTAAGGCCAATACGGTCATTGGACCTTAGTTCTTTAAACTCATATGTCAGTGCTAACTAATTGGCCGCAGTTTCATATTTATCAATTTATAAATTTATTTATTTTATGTTTTTTTTATTCATATTAACCGTTTGATAAACTTTTAGTAATATTTAAAAGGTTACAAACTAAAACACTCTGCAAAATATAATTAAATTTTATGTTGTAATAAATAATCATGATACCTGGCACTGGTAGATTTTCGTTTGCAAATAGCTATCCTGTTTTCAGACTTTTCGAAGGGATGAAAGTTATCGAAACGTTGCACTACTTTACTTAAAAAATAAACTTTAAAAAGATTAAGAAAAAGCGTGATGTTTAAAAAATAACTGAAAAACCTTTATGAATAAAATTTAAATTAAATATTGAACTTTTTATAGGAAGTATCTTTTTTATATGAATTCCAAAAGAAAAAGATTTGTTAAACAATAGTTAATTATCTATAAAATTTATGCGCATATGTATTTAATCAAAAAAATTTATTTAATCATAACCATCTGTTTATTATTTAAAATATTTGATCATTAATAAATAATTATCGTTGCCATAGGATATAAAATTTGTTGAAATATATTCATCCAAATTTATTAAAACCATCGGAAAACGTTATTGTTAAAAAATAATAAAACGAAGCCCTCTATATAGAACCTATAACAGTTTTATAATATAATGTTTTAATATAATTTATAATGTTAAATAATATAATCTAAAGTATTTAAAATGTTAATTTTTTTCTTTCTTTTTTTTTCTTTTTTTTCCTATTTTCAACCTCTGTATAATGTCATAAAACAATAATAGTAATAAAACAAATCTATAAAAAGAATATATTTAAAAATTACAAAAGAAGATTTTTTCTTGTATATATATATATATATATATATATATATATATATATATATATATATATATATATATATATATATATATATATATATATATATATATATATATATATATATATATATATATATATATATATGTATATATATATATATATATATATATATATATATCTATATATATATATATATATATGTATATATATATATATATAAATATATATATATATATATATATATATATATATATATATATATATATATTTATATATATATATATATATATATATATATATATATATATATATATATATATATATATATATATATATATATATATATATATATATATATATATATATATATATACATATATATATATATATATTCATATGTAAAAAAAAAGGTCTCCGAAACAAAAGTATTCCGAAACCTGTTTGAGAAACCGCCTGTCGAAACAGTTTATCATTCCTTAAAATAAAGTTATTGCTACCTTTTTGCAAAGTATAAATTGATGAATAAAAAAGTCTATTGGTTAATATTTTTATTGTTTTCTAGGAATGAGTGCAAAAAAAAAATCATGATTGTTCACGTCCTCGACATTTTGATTTTACAAACGTATTTAGTTTTCATTTGCATGCTGTTATCTCTCAATAATTGTTTCGGTCTGCTTTACTGAGCATTTTTCTTTAATTTTTTCTAACAGTTCTAATGTATTTTAGTTCCATTTTTTATCCGAAAATCAGCAACTTTTTTGCCTACAAATAAAGTGGGGCCTGGGACGATCAGTACTACGTTCAGCCATTTTGTCTTTCTTAACAACATTAAAAAGAATAACAAACTAAAACATTTTACATTTTATTGGATTCGAAGGCTAATAAACCAAATAATCAATCAATCAAAGTACCATACATAGTTTAATATGTTTAAACTAGAAAATAGCAGAAAAATCAGAAAAGAGGCTAGACCTACATTGCAAAAAAGTTATGCTGAGAAATTAAAATAAAGCAACATAATGTAGTGACCTACAAAACTTTATCTTAATACATCCTAATATTTTTTCAAGTTAACAATAACATTTCCAGATAGCACTTTAATCGCCACAACGTGGATTTGGAAGTTGGCGCAATGTCGCAGCCAACCGTTGGGCTAACATTAGCTCAACGTCGACATCCGACGTTGGCGGGCGTTGCATTTTAACGTTGGTTCAACGTAATATTATTATATATAGAAACCTTTACAATTTTGATTCATCTGACAAGCACGTGTTTACTATTTCTTATTTAATGTTTATTAAAACTATTACATTGATTTTTTTCCCTCTAAATAAGCTTGAGTAGTATTCTTTCGTAATAAACAAAAATTGATTTTTATATTGATAAATGAAACAACTTGATTTTATAATAACACAGAAAACTAAAATTGTTGTAATAATCATTATTATAACGTTAAGATATTTATACAAATTATATACATATTAATATATAAATCTATAAATATATATATATATATATATATATATATATATATATATATTATATATATATATATATATATATATATATATATATATATATATATATATATATATATATATACATATATATATATATATATATATATGTATATATATATATATATATATATATATATATATATATATATATATATATATATATATATATATATATATATATACATCTATATATAAATCTATATATACATATATATATCCATATACAGGATGGCCACTTTAATTTGAGAATGAAATTCCATGGTTTTACCATGTATTTTCCGTGACTCTTCATAAACTTTTTTGATAAACCACTAATAAGTAAATTATTCAGTATTTACCATACACTAAGCATTTGGTAGAAAGCTCTAAAATTATTTTATTATACTTTTATATTATACTATTATATTTTTATTATACTTTTATATTATACTATTATATTTTTTATTATACTTCTTTGATAATTTATAAAAAAAAAACATTTTTCAAAAAGGACTTAGACTAGACATACAAGTACTTTTGTTTGCATCATAAAAATATCACAAGCAGAAAAAAAAAGATAATTTATAAAGTTCCATGAATATTTCATGACTTTTTTAAGAAAAATATGTAAACAGAAAATTAATGTAACAATAAACTAAAAATAGATATTTAAATAGTTATTAACTACTTAATTAAACCTTTACCATAATCAAAAATTAAATACTACATATATGATAATATACAAAATTTAACAAGTTTGTTTCATATTTTTATAATTGACTGTTATATCTAAAATACTCTTGCTTAATTTAAATATAGAGCAATAAAAGTCTATATAAACGCACACACACACACTCTCTCACTCACACACACACACACACACACACACACACACACACACACACACACACACACACACACACATACATTTTCTGCCCTCTTCGTTTTGTAAGCATTTAGACATGAAAAATAAAACTTTTTTTAAATAAAATTCATACAAAATGTAAATGTTTTTAGACCAGCATAAAAAAAAGTCTTATAGAGACCAATAGTCTTGGAGAGAACTATTGTCTTGATTCTCAAAGAGAGCAACAAAAGTGTGGTGTATTTATGGAAATAGCCGGTTTTTTTGAAGAGTTTAGCTGCCTAATAGAAAAAATTCCAAAGATGTATATAATCTTGTTAAAACATTGATCTTGTATTATCTTGTTAAAGCTCTCTGTTTCGAATCAAAAATTTGCAATGATAAGTAAAATAAAATGAATCTTTTATATTTAAATATAAATGATAACATAAAAATTATAGATATAATGATAGTTCAATCGTGTAAAATTGGTGGCGAAAAATCCATGAGCAAACATGGATATTTCGACGCCAAAACCATTTTAATTGAATTAAATCTTTTGTTGACAATGCTATGCCAGCATTCTAAAGGTCTGCAATTACACCGAGGATTGGAATATAAATTAAATTAAACTAACTTTAACTTCTCTAAATCACTATTAATATAACAAAAGTATTTTAATTGAATTAGATCATTTGTTGACAATGCAATCTTAGCAGTCTGTAGGTCTGCAATAACAGCGGGTCAACGCACCATCTGCTCCACAGTTGTGCGGTGTGAAGTATCACTGAAACGATATCCTGTGTATTCTCCAATTTTATGGAGTAGCAGTGGCGTTTATTTGAACCCTAAACTTGATGAGTAACTTTTGGAATTTCTTGAGTTTTGTTTATAGATTGCAATTTCTCATGTAATATCGACATATCATTCTGCGGGACTTGAACTTCTGCATTTTGTCAACAAGTTGCTTTTGTAATATTGCTGTTAGAGAAAACAACTGGTTCTGGGATAACGCTAGTTTCTTTTCCAAAAAAAGATTACCATTTCGAAGTTGCTTTAAATTTAAGTTAGAACAATTTTTATTTAACTTCTCATGCAGCTGATGAATTGCTATTTCTTTTTGAGCAATAGTCTGATTAATTTGATTAAACCTATATGGCTTTAATCGTATTTTTTCTCTCAAAATATTTAAATCCTCTTTATGTTTTACCTTTTTTGTGGCAACTTTATTTGCCAATATAGATAACCTCTGTTTAAGGACTTTTTTTCTTGAAGTCAGTTGGTCATCTCTTAACTTGGGAAACAGTAGTTGTGAATCAAGAGATTAAGTATCAGAACTTGAAAAGTAATCAGCACATGGTTCAGCTCAGCTATTTGGTTCAATAAAAGTTAAATAATGCAAAGAATTGAATGTAAATGATGCATTTTAGACCTGTGGTGGATCCAGGTCTTTGTCCTAGGGGGTAATGTGACCAACAAAAAAAAATCCGCTTTTTTTTCTCCAGATAAACCACTTTTTTATTTGATTCTTTTGAGTGTTTTTAGAAAACTGGTAGGACTTCCAGAAGATCCCAAGATTTTATCATGAAACCATTTACAATCTATATCACGAGTTTAAAAACTAAATAAATTTACAAATATTTAAGACAATTTTTAAATGGGTTTGTATATTATAATACTCTTCAGATGTTAAGCAAGTAATAACAATATTTTATAATATATGTGAATATATATAACATAATAAATATATATATAACATAATATATATAATATAATATAAAATAATGCTTTAAAATTTCTCAATATTCAATTTTATGCAAAAACAAACAAACAAGGAAAAAAAAGCAAGCAAAAGCTTGAAAAATTACAAATTTCATCAGTATATATGTAGTGGTAATATATAATAATATATAATCTGAAAATATTGTTGTTCAGATTAAATTCCTAAAATATTTTGTGGAGTAGGTAATAATTTAAAAATGTAAGAATATGCAAGAATATGTAGTTGTTGAGTGTGTATCAGTATGCATGAATTGTTTACGATTATTTAAGTAACTTTTTAATAACAATATGACTTTACCAGTGATACCGTAATGTTCTAATTTGTTTATAAGAATGCCATGATCAATAGTAATAAAGGTTTTAGGTAGGTCTATAAAAATACCTAAAGTAAATTGTGGTTTTTCAAAGGAGTCAGTAATAATTCTTGTAAGTTGAAGTACTGCGTGTTCGATCAAATAAAAATTTTTCAAGAATTTAGAAAAAAACTGACAAAATCGAAATTGGACGATAATTCCTAAAACTTGTTAGCTCACCACTTATATATAAAGGGGTCACTTTTGCAACCTTCATTTGGGTTTGAAAAAATTCTTGACTTATTGAACAATTAAGAACTTTAAATAGAGTTTAAATAAATAAAGTTTGCATTAAATAAAGTTTGCTAATAAATATATTGAATGTATCTGTATAAGAATAACTTAAAAAAATCAAACGTTGAAAATAAACATTAAAAAAATTGTTGTTTCTTTTACAAGTTTTTCGATATTATTTTGAAGTTTGATATTTCTTAGGGAAGGGGGTAGTTTCCCCGTTACCCCCTACCCCCTCTTTTGTATTCGCCACTGTTGTAGACTGTTGTTGGCACTGTAGCAGCTGTTATGTCAGGTAAAACAGTTAAAAAAATTGAATCAAAAAATACTTCTCAGCAAATTTTTTGAAACTTTTTCATATCTCTTCATATTGTTTTTTAATCTCTACTGGTACTGCTACCTATTAAATGCCTAACTTGATTTTTACTTGTAAATACAAAATCTTTTAAAAATATTTTCGCTTTTTTAGTAGCTAAAAATTCATTTTGAATATATAAATAAATAAAATGTCCTTTTAAACATAGCTGATAAAAAGTCAAATTTTCAGAAATAGGTAGTTTGTCTTAAGTGGGCTGGAGAAATCAAAAAATATAAATAAATTTTTCCACATAGAGTACAACAACAAGGCTTATATTAACTTGTCAAAGATAATTACATCAAAAAATCAACGATAAAAGATGTTTTTTATTTTATAAAATTTTTGATTTTTTTAAAATGCTTTTAAAAAAAAATCCAATCTTTTTGCTAAATGTTATAAACGATGAGTTTGCAATTCTAAAACTGGCCATTATTAATTTTAAACAAACAAAAAACATAAAGCTGACTTTTTAACGTAACCTATAGTTAAAAATAATTACCATCAAATTCAATCTAAACAAAAACCAAAGTGCTCATATTTCTCAAAAGTTAAAGAAAAATTTTTTTCTTATAACTCCATAATAGAAAATAAGCTTTTTAAACCAATTAAATTTTAAGAAATTATTCTGTGATCAGCAAAACTTTTGATTATAACACAGATGATTATACACAGATTTAAAATGCGAGAAATCATTAATTTTACAGAAATACATAGTGTGCTTGATGACTCTTGAAAATCAATATGCGCATAACAAATTTACTTCAAACTTTGAACATCAGAAGCTGAATAATATGTACACAATTATACTTTTATCAAAAAATATAAGAGTTATGGTCTTTATACTAAGTTTAATTTGATTATAAATAAACAAATTTCACAAATAAAAAAGTGACGCTAAAATAAATAAAACAGCATTTAAAAATGGCCGAAAACTTTATCTAAATTAAAACCTGTAACACACTATACGCATTCTAAAATCAGTTGTATTACGACGTTGGCCGACGTTGGTTTGACGTTCGCGCGTAGTAAATAAAAATGCCCAATGTATTCGGCGTTGTTACGACATTGGTCAACGTATGGGTGCTAACTGGGACAGCAAGTGTATGGTACAAAATATGACATAAAGCACTTCGCCCTATTGAAAACTTACTAATTACGATACAAATTTTATGCAAACTAAGTTCAATAATAAATCTTCAATAGCTATTGTTTAACGTTAAATATTGGATCGTAAAAGTACTATTTTTCTGATTTACTGATAAGGTTTAAAATTGTAAATATTTAAAAACAACATAATGTGAAGTTGCTGTCTTCTACAAAAAAGTTAAAGTGAGTTGTTTAAATCCCAACTGTAAAGACTTCTATACAAACAAGTCCGTTAGACAATAGACCTTTTCATAAAGCATTCCGTGAAAACGAGGCAGTGTTTGTAACAATCAAAACAAATCGACGATGTTTAAAAATAGCGATATTGTCTGGGTTTGCAATGTGCTTTTTATTAATGTTTTTCAAATAGCTATGATAGGTAATGTAAATGGAATTAGAGTTCCAACAAATATTTTATTTTTTACATTTTTAACTGTAGAAAGATATATTTGGTGTAACTTAATAAAAAGACAAGAAAATAAAGATAGTTTAAAGACAACAAATCTACATGATTATGTCAAAAGCATTTCTTACAAGAAATGATCCATAAAACCCCATTTGGTACACAAATAAAACTTATAAAAGTTTTTAGGACAATATTGCATTCAAGAAATAAACTTTCAGTGTCAGATACATCCAGAAAACCACAAAGTTTCAGACAATGTTTGTTTGAAAATGTCGATGACGATTCGTCTGCATTAGCACAATTTTCATCGCCACAAAATGAAGTAGATATATCTTTATCGACATTATTGTCAGCGCCAACTAGAGGAAGTAGACTTTAAAGTAAATGTTGCTGAAGGTAAATTAGTAGATTCATTTATCCAGTATAGTTTATACTGGATTTCCATCAATAACCAAGCTGTTTAAGCATTTTTGATGCTGGAAAAAAAATGGAAAAAACAGTTTTTCATAACAAGCAATAAACAAAAACAGTTTATCTACCGTACGACCAAGAATATTAAAGCCACTTGATGCATTTATTTTAACATTTTCTAGTTTACACGGGAACTTTGGTCTTTGTTTTATTTATTTTTATACAATATTTCAGAAGGAACAGTTTAAAATACTGTAAATACATGGATAAATTTTATGTATAAGACATCTGCATATGGCTCGTATGGACTGAGTTAGGAAGAAAATTTCCTAATGAATGCAGGAAAAGCTCCCTACTGTAAAATACATCATTGATTGTGTAGAGTTAAAAGTTAATAATCTTAATTATTTATACACAAAATTATGTAATTAGATAATAAAAATCATACATTAGTTAAAGTTTTAGTAGGAAATGCACCCGGGGGAGGATTTATGATTATTACGTTAATCACGGTAAAACTTTAACGACTGACTGTGGCTTTACAAAAGCAGAGTACTATAGACCACTTGATATTAATATTGTTTTACAATCGTTTGGTCAAGGGTAGAGAAAAATTTACTATTGAGAAAACAGTTTTAAGCCAACAAGTTGAAAACTAAAGAATCCTTATGTAGAGAATAATATAGAATTTTATAAAATTCAAATATTAAGTCAAAATATTATAGTTTGTACATGGTGAAAATAGTATATATATACTAAATATATATATGAAAAAATATGATTTGTCAGATTATTGTATAAATTTAAGCAAATTAGCTATTTTAGCAAGTAAAAGAGTGCTGATATGTAAAGTGAAGAGAAGAAACATAAAGATGTTGCATTCTACCTGTGTCTTTAGAGCTATTTTGTGAAGAATTCAAAAAACAAAGAGAAAAAGACAAAAATACAAAAAAATGCAATTAATAAAAAAGTTGATAAAAAAAAAAAAAAATTAATTAATCAAGAAATAACTCCTGATGTTGAAAATTTTAAATACTTTTTCTGATTTAGTGCAACAACGCTTAGAATTGGTTTTTACCTAATATTACTTAAATATTTACTTTTTTCATTTATTGATCATATTTATATATTTTATTTTATATTTAAGTTGATTTTTTATTGAGTAAAAATTAAAACAAAAAAATCTATTTAAAAAAATTACATAACTGCCAATTACGAAAAAGAAAAGAATCCAGAAATGGAGAGCTAATCTTAGGCAATAACATGACAATTTATAAATGGAGTGCAAAGTCCTATGGCTTACCTTCTCGTTGGTGCACTTCGTTAAATAAGTTAGACAAGTAGAAAATGTCTTATTAATGAACAGAATAGCCAAGGCAACATTTTTATTAGTTTTATTTAAGATGAGTAATTGAGACCAATGCTAGGTAAGTAATAAAATAATACCTTAAAATTTTGTTGCTTGATTCATAAAATCTTTATTCATCACTGTAACAGTTAGTTTATGATTCAAAAGATAAACATCTTGCAGACGTTAAATTTTTAAAATCATTTTTATAAGTGCAGTTTAGCTTGTACTTTCTTGACTTTCACATGGCATCATTAAATAGAAAATATAGTAATTAAAAAATAAATTTTAAAAACTATTTTAAAAAAATAACATAACTGCCAATATAGAAAAGGAAAGAATCCAGAAATTGAGGGCTAACCACAATATACAATACTAATACTTTACTCTTTTAAGGCTACAATACTAATACTTACTCTGTGTGTGTGTGTGTGTGTGTGTGTGTGTGTGTGTGTGTGTGTATGTGTGTGTGTGTATGTATATGAATATTTGTATATATATATATACATACATATATAGTTATATATATATATATATATATATATATATATATATATATATATATATATATATATATATATATATATATATACATACATATATAGTTATATATATATATATATATATTTATATATATATATATATATATATATATATATATATATATATATATATATATATATATATATATATATATATATATATATATATATATGTATATATATATATATATATATTTATATAAATATATATGTATATATATATATATATATATATTTATATAAATATATATATATATATATATATATATATATATATATATATATATATATATATATATATATATATATTTATACACAAGCACATATTTATACATGCATTATGTATACATTAATGTTACATAATGTATATGTAACATCACTGTATACATTATGTATATTAGTGAGCTTAGCAAAAAAATGTTTTTTATTAAAGCTTTGCATGGTTTGTTTTTGTACAAGCCGTAAGTTTGACGACTTTTTGAATGAATGTATTTCCATAGTTTAATTATTATTTATTTTGCTAGTATAAAAACAGTATTAAAGTAATTTGAACAATGTTATAGAAATTGTAGAAAGTAAATAGAGAAAACACCGACACATAACACCTCTAAACCCTACAAAATTATATGTAAACGCAAAGTTTGTTTTGATTGTTACAAACACTGCCTCGCTTTGAATAATCTCCTTTTTCCGTCGCAGATATTTATGAAAAGGTCTATTACTTACAGTTTTTATAATTCACTTTGCATGATTGCAACACTACAATTTTCTCGGACCATACTTCCACAATAACTTTTATTGTGAATTTTTAAAAAAACCGTAGCTCTATAATAACAAAGTAGTTGATACAAAAGTTTAAACGGTAAATCGTTAAATTTAATAAAGTTTATATAATTAACTTAATATATATTTATTTGAATGACATTGTACTTATTAAAATATTTTTCTCTTCCTAATAAAAATGGTTAAAAACTATGCCATGATTTAATCTAGGCATCTATAGGCTTTCCTCTCTATATTTTTCCAATGAACCATTTTTACTTCACCAAATCTATGCAAAATCTACAAGAATGGCAGATTGAACGTTTTAGTCAACTGTACTTTAGCGATCCTCTTTTCAAAAAAACATTTTTTTTTTCAATCTTTTTATTAATACCAGATATCAATCGCTGCTCTTGTTTAATTTTAATCACATTTTTTATGTGCAAGATTTATTAATAACATTTCAACAAGTTTTTTAAGTTCTTTTTAACTATTAGTTTGTAACTTGCTGTTTTTAGCATATAAATTTTTGAAAAAGATACTTTGTGCTATTTCCAGCTTTGCCACTATTTTCAATCTAAAAAACATTCAAACTTTAAACTTTGATGTTATAGAAGCAAGATAAAACTAGGTTAGGGTGGTTCTAAAAACAATTTTTTTGAAAATATCTGCTGGCACTCCCTAAATATGTTCTAAATGATAAAATAATGCTTTGAAATACTTTTGAATAAAGATAAATTATATTAGTTTTTTAAGGGCCCTCGAACATTAAATGGGTCCTTAATATTGTTAAAAAAAAGTTTTTCCAAAGTCATGTTGGATTTCAAATGCTCGTTTCATTTGAAATCCAACATGACTTTTGTTGTACCAGAGTTTCAAAAATATCAATCATTTCATAAAAAAGTAATTTCAGAACAGTTTTAGATATTAGTGAACAGAAAATTATATTTTTTAAGTAAAAAAAAATTTTTGATTATAATTTTTTTTTTCTCATTTTTTTCTATATAAAATAATGATTTCATTTAAATTTTTAATATAATTCGTTTTACACCCTTAAGGGCACGAAGAAGATAATAATAACACTACGTAATTAAAATCTTTTCATTGAACCTGCTTTGTCCAATATGGTGGAGTGAAAATAATATTTTTCATAAATATAACTTTTCTACCTTATTTTTACATTTGTTATAAGAAAACTAAAAAAACGAGACCAAAATAAGCAAAATTAGACAAGAATCACTCCCTGCAGCAATATTTGACTAATACTACTTATTATTGGTAGGGCAAATTTTACATTAATTTTTTTTTTTAGTAGAAGTTACAAAATGAAACATTTTTGTTGTGCTTGCATTAGCCATTAGTATTAAGGCCCAAATATTTTTGTATTAAAAAAGTTATTGAGTTTTTTTTAAACATATTTAAAAAAAAATATTTTAATCAAAAAAAAAAAATATTTGGCATAACATTAAATAAAACACATGCTCTATTCAAAGTTTCAGAAGAAACCATATTTTTAAATATTTGAAGTAATATTTTGTTTAAAAATAATAATTTTATTTATACTTGAATGAGAAAAGTCGCGATAAATTATAGCGATTTAATTTTTTTTTTTTAGTAATTACATTATATAAGTTATAGCCTATAGAATATAATATATTTATCAAACATAATACTTAATTGAATATGAATTGTGTTCACATTTTATGTTTCTATATTTCTATGAGTTTTATACTTTGCTATGTTTACTTATACTATGATAATACTATAACATGCTAATTCTTTGCTAAATATATTTCAATAAATAGAATGTAAATTTTTAAAACATATCATCCATTCTTTGGGTATTCAAATCCGCTCTCTGAGGTGAAACTGCCAGAAGAATTAAATGTGATGCGGCATATGGTGTATTTCCGAGAATTTCTAAGCAACCTAAACTACATATCATTGGTTCAAATAATAATAAAGTTAAATATGCAATATAATTTGACAGAAACTATATGGAGAAGTCAACAAAAAAATTGAAGCAGCTTTAACAGCAATACAGGTCTTAAAATTTTTGGAAACATGCAACATACATACTGTGAAATTATTTACATCATTAACATGAGAGTTGGTAACCTTATTGAGCGGAGTAAAATGAGCGTTTGAAAGCCAGAGATAGTTTGAAAGTTAGTGAAGTCAAAGTAACGGATTTGTATTTTGATGGAAAAAAATATCAGATCCTTGAATTTTTTATTAGTAAGAAAACCATAGGGATGGAAGTGCACATATTCTTGATTAAGGAATCTGGAGGGGGCTTTTTGTGACAATACACTTCTCTTAGCGGAACACCTGAAACATTAAAAATGCCAGATATGAACAGAAAAGTGCTCAGTACAGATTACTTTTTTGACATTTGCAAGCTCTACAAAGTGGCACTTGTTGTGTCAATCTGGAAAAACGCAGCCCTGAAAAAATGGCTTAATCTAGATGGCTCACCACTGCAAACAGGATCTTTAGATCATACATTTCTACTACCAATCCTTTATCAAATTTAGTAAATATAGCAACATAAATTAAGCGCATTTATGTCCCTATGTGGTTCATTATCAAGAAGGAGTTTTCTATTTTTTTATGGCAGCAAGTATCTATGCAGCATAAAAGTCCAATAACAGTATTTGCCAGATGAATTACACAAGGTAGTGTTAGAGTAACAAATAAATGCATTCTTTGGTCATCAAGAAAAAATTCTTCCGGCAATGATGTCAGATAAGCAGTCACAAATCTGAGAATTAGGTATAGCACATACAGAGAGGCAAATAAGAAAGAAGTATGAGTGCTAATCAAACTAGTGTGCGGCGATTCAAAGTTCCTATTCTCAATTATGTCGAAGAAAACATGGGAGTTGATTGATTGGAGTAATACGCAGCGATTGGAGCCACCACTAATATTGCAGCTCACTGATAAGCGACTGAAAGAAGAAAAAAAAAATCACGTTAAAATAAATAATTTTTTGGAAAAGCGACCTTGCCAAATGCAAGTTGTAGAGCGTTGTGTAAAGATGCTAACAGTTGTTTCTGCCTCGGTTTGCAGCAAAATAAGAAGAGGTGGTATCACACGTGTCCGCCTGCAATAAAAAGAAAGTATGCTAATATTTAACACTAAGGCATATTATAAGACTATTTAGTAATATTTTTGCATTATTTATGTTAATTTTATGTATAAAATTCACCTGTTTAACTATTTTAAAATAAGGTATTAACAAGTTACAAATAATGGTTTTGAATGAAAAAATACCACAAATCCTTGATTAAATTTAAAATATGGAAAATTCTGAGATTTTAGCCTAATTTAGCCAAAAACTGCTGCAAGAGGTAGTTCTTGTCAAATTTTGCTCATCTTAGTCTAGATTTTTTATTTTTTTTTATAAATAAAGTTAAAATAAGGAAGAAAAGTGGAATTTATAAAATAAGTTATTTTCACTCGACCCAATAGTACAAGTTTAAATAATATATCTTTATGGTAAACTAAGTTAGTCAAGACAAAATAAATTTATTAAAAAAAAAAAATTATGAAAAATTTTTTTTTTTGTTTGAAACGTAAACGTGTTAAAGGATACATTTACGTTTATATTTAAGGATACATTTACGTTTATTTATATATTTACCATAAGTTTATATTCCTTTTGGCAGTCATTCAATAATTACTCGATAAGATATAAAAAATTCAAAGAGCTCATTATATTTCAGGGAAATTATAGGTGTTGTTTCTGTTTAATCTTAGATTATACTTTTTTTTTTAGATTTATTTTAAACTTATATTTGAAGTTTGCTGGCAAAAAGTAGTTGTACTATCTTTACATAAAAATTAGATTTTGATAGATAATTGTTTCAAATATATCCATTGTTTTTATATCTTTCATAAGAGTTTTTATTCTTGTTTATGCTTAAAGAGTATGATACAGCAAACGTGCTTTTGTAGCTTTTTGATTGTATACAATTTATATGGGGAAAACAAGGTATATTCTTATATACAAGAATTCCTATAGAACTGCATTGTATCATTTAAATAAAGTTCACGAAACTTTGAAAGAATGTTCAATTCATGTTTTGTTTTTTTTATAAAATATAACATAAATCGTTTTCTCTACATCAAATGAGAGTGTGTTTGCCCTACTCTAACTATTTACTTTATTTAGTTCCATATTTATATTCGTATATAGATGTTTGATATCATTATGGGTGAGAAACGAATTTGTATTGTCTGTATTCTTTATAGAGTTCAATTTTCATTTTGCGTAACTAATGTCGTTAATACAATTTAGGAATAGGACCTCTTGAATATAAATTACAAATTGGACACATTCGAATACAGACCCTCTATGCTATTCTGTATTCAAATATTCTATTATCGATTACATGTTCAAACAACTTGAAAAAAACAGAAAGTAATGATATTGGTCTATAGTTTGTAATATCTGAATGATCGTTGCATTTTCAAATTGGAATTTTTTTAGTTATTATAAGCGCATCAAAGAAACACCAAACAATGATGAAAGTTTCAGTATATAAAACAGAGTTTTTTGAACTGGTTTTTTTAAAAGTTACTATACTGTTAGAGGTTTCATTATATCCTGGCGATTTTTTTTTAAAAAAAGAATATGCTTCTTTGAATTCTCTAAAGCTTAGTTCAATGTCATCGTCACACTATTGTTTCATTAGAAGGTTTTATACAGATTTTTAACCTATTGTCACCTCACCTAAAGACATGGCAGAATTGTTTGCCAAGAACTTTTCATCAATATCATCTCTTGATGCCACTAGTTGCGTTCTACCTGATATAGCCGTCAAACAGGTTGATCCATTGCTCGACATTTGTATCACTCCAGCTTCTGTATCTAAAGTGATTTCCCGCTTAGACTCTTCTAAAGCTTGCGGCCCGGACAACATACCTGTTATAGTCTTGCAGAAGTGTTTGCCGGAGCTGTTGTCTATCCTTTCGAAACTATTTAACAAGTGCTTATCAGAGTCTTGTTTTCCAGCCTGCTGGAAATCAGCATCTGTTATCCCTATTTTTAAAAATTCTGGAGAGCGATCTGATTCATCTAACTACCGTCCCATCAGTCTTTTTCCAATCATAAGCAGGGTTTTTGAATCTTTAATTAACAAACACTTAATCTCTTATCTCGAATCTCATAACCTACTTTCTGATCATCAATATGGATTTCGATCGTCTCGTTCTACTGCTGATTTGCTATCAGTAATAACCGATAGGTTTTATCGCGCATTAGGTAAAGGTGGAGAGGTTAAGGCCATTGCTCTTCACATTTCTAAAGCGTTTGATAAAGTTTAGCATGCTGGTCTCCTCCATAAGCTTTCTTCTTACGGTGTATCTGGAAACATCTTTAGGATTATTAATTCCTTTCTTTCCAATCGTAGTATAAAAGTTGTCCTTGATGGACAGCACTCTTCTTCTTATTCTGTAACCTCAGGGGTTCCCCAAGGTTCAATCCTTGGCCCTATACTCTTTTTAATTTACATTAACGATCTTCCAGATATTCTCTCATCTAAGGTGGCATTGTTCGCTGATGATACTACCATTTATTCTTGTCACGATAAGAAGCCAACTCCCTCTGATTGCTTGCAGGGGGCATCTGAGCTTGAAAAGGATCTCACTTCTGCTACAGCATGGGGCTCACAGTGGCTGGTGAACTTTAATTCAAATAAAACTCAATTTTTTTCGGCCAATCGTTATCGCAATAATTTAGACCTTCCTATATTTACGAACGGTAATGTACTCGATGAGTCTCCTACCCTTCGTCTTCTAGGATTAACTCTTACTTCTAATCTTTCCTGAAAACCTTATATCAAATCCGTTGCAAAATTAGCATCTGCTAAAGTTGCTTCTCTTTATCGAGCTCGTCACTTTCTTACTCTGGATTCTAATCTCTATCTCTATAACTCTCAAATCCGGCCTTGTATGAAATACTGTTGCCATATCTATGGCGGATCTTCTAATGATGCCGTTTCTCTTTTAGACAAGATGCAAAAACGCATTGTAAACATAGTTGGACTTGCTCTTGCATCCAACCTTCAACCACTGTCACATCGTCGTAATGTTGCTTCTCTTTCTCTTTTCTTCAAATACTATAATGGGCACTGCTCTAAAGAGCTAGCGTCACTTGTGCCATCTACTAACCCTGACTAAAATTTATTCTCATGTTACTCGTCATTCAATTAAGTCTCATCCTTTTTCTGTTACTGTTCCTAAGTGCTCCAAAAACTCTTATTCGTCTAGTTTTTTTCCTCGAACATCAGTTCTTTGGAATTCGCTTCCTTCATCTTGCTTTCCTGATTCATATAGTTCGCAATCTTTTAAGTCGTGTGTCAATCGTTATCTTCATCTTTTCTCTTCCAGTAACTTCCAACACTAATTAGTGGTTGCTTGCAGCCTTGTTGGAAGCAAAGATAACTAAAAAAAAAAAAAAAAAAACTTAAGTGTGACAATATTCCAATAAAAAAATGCATTACATTTTTGAAAACATTTGAAATTATTAATTTTGAGAAAACGGCTTACTTTATATATTGTCAAACTTAATAAATTTGTTTTGATATTTTGGTACCAGTTTATAACAAATAAAAAATACTTGCATATTTTTTAAAGTTATATCTATGTTTTAAAAGCACTTTGAATTTAATTTGCACTTATTATAAAGGTATACCCTTGAAATATGTGTTTGTTGATCTAAAGCAACACCATGCATTCTAGATATTAAAAAACCTAAAAACAATACATATACGTATTATGTAATTTTCAAATGTTTTAGCAAGATGTTTTAATTTTGTTTCTAGATGAATGTTAAATGCTTTTATGGAGGTTTACCTTAGTCGAAACTTAATCATGCTCCTATAAAATTTAATAAAATACATTTGTGTTTTACAACTAAATCTAAATCTGTTTCACAAGTAATTAAAAAGAAAAAAACTATTTTTAAACTTTTTTGTTTTCCTCTATTGCATAATCTTGCTTTAAATTAACATACCTTTTTATTTAATTTTTATAGTTAAATGGTAAATTATTATAATTACAAGCAAAAAAATTTAATTTTCATATTTTTTCCTAATTCATGCAATATAGGGTTAAAGATTCTGTTGTTGGTGTTATTTTGTTTGCAACGATTGGGCTAAGCTTTGTGAATTTTAATTAGTGTTTGGTAAAGTTTTTGATTTATTTTGTAATTTTTGTAATTTTTTTCATTTTCTGTGTTTTAATTTTTTTTAAACTTATTATACAGTTTTTGGTTGTTCTTTTGCTGCATTTCTATAACGATTTATTCATCCCGGAATAAATATCTAATTTTGTCCTAATTTTTATAATCTCGCATGGGCAGGTTCAATGAGATCCTCCAATAATTTATTTAAAATGGTAACAAAAGCTTCTTTAGTGTCTTGACATTTTTTAAATTTATAACATTAAAATAATTATCAGACGCAGTTTTTTGATAATTTTTTTTTAAGAAAATAGAAAATTAATTGCTGATACCTGCCTGAAATATTTCGGTTTCAAAAGTTGTTCCTAGGTAGTTTTTGATGAAGATATTGTCAATTGCTACGGCTGAATTTTTTGTGACACGTGTGGGTTTACTAATGATTGATAAGACATTGACTTTAAGAAGTAAATCAAAAAAAAGATTTTGTTTTAAGAAATTTCTGAGGAGTCAGAGCATAAAGGTTTATGTCTGCTTGAATTTATAGGTTCATGTCATTAATTTCGCGAATAATATACATGCTTTTACTTTCTTTATAAATTTTAAAATAGTTGTAAATAAATTTTTCAAATGGTTTAATTTTACCATTTGGCGGACGATAAACACATCCTACTAATACATTCTTACATTTAATTTAAATAATTTTAATGTAAAGCCTTTTATAGTTGGTATTTGGGAAGCATTGTAAGTTTTTTTGTTATTATAAATATATTTATTCGAGACCTAAACTTCTATCCCTCCACCTTTTTTTCAGCATAATCTTCGTTGACTAACTAATTTCTAAGATAGCAAATTATAGTTAGAGTTTAACTCAACGTAACTTTTTGCATCCTGCTTGGTCTCCGTAAAAACTATGATATCAAATACGTAACTTACAATGCTTAAAAAATTCTATTAACTTTTTATAATACTGCTGCATGCTTCTTACGCTTATGTGTACCAAAATACGAAAAACACTTATTTTATATTAGGGACACATTTAATGTTCGAGAGTCCGGAGGAACCTCTAAAATTATTTTTTGTTCAAATTTTTTTCAAATTCAGTCTTATTTTATTATATATAAACACATTTAGGGTGCCAGCAGACTTTTTCAAAAGAAGTTGTTTTGAAAACCTCCTAACGTTGGGTAGACAAATTTCACCTTTTCATCAGAATATTTTATTAATTAATTAGATTAAAAATGGCTACTCAGATTTGAAATAAAAAGTCGAAACAATTTAATCAGAGTATAGCTATTACGAGTCTCTAGTCTGGACAGATAATTGAAGTTGAAACATTTTATAATAGAAAATAGCTATTACCAGTTAAGGGCAGCATTAAAATCTGTTTTAAATTAAATGTAGAAGGATTTAAGTTTAGTCGGGTACTTTCAAAACTTGATATAGGTCACAAGCTTTCCGAAAATCCCATATATATTAAAATTATACAAACAACTTTCAGACCATCCCCTGCTTATTAGGACCAACGCCCCATTTTACTAATTTTGAAAAAAATAAAATTTGAATAAAAAATCTTTTATTCTATAAAAAAAAAATGATGTCTCCTTTAAGTTTACTTAAACGAACAGAACTAATTACTAAAGCACATTAATAGTAGAAGCATGGTTTTTATGAAATACGCGTAACAAATTTCTTTCCGTGTTTTGATGTTTTTAGAAATTATAAGCTTTTTTAAAAGTTCTATTCCTTTCATTTTTTATAGTATATATCTTTATATATGTTTTCTGTGTAATATTTATAAACTTTAAAAATTTCTATTTGTTTTAGAAAATTGAAAAAGATTTAGAAAAATTAAATTTGCAAGCAATGCACTTCAGGATCATAGCGAGCTAATCACATCGGTTACTAAGGCATCCATTTCTATCCAACATGGTTTAAATACTATATAACAAACAAAATAAGGAAATATATTTTTAAAACAGCAAATAAATTGAAATTAATGAGATATTGCATAATGCAATTTTCAGCTACACTCTAAAAACAGTCTGTTAAAAAAAGTAACGGATTGCGCTTTTTTGTCAAATTAACGGATTAATTCGTTACCAAAAACCAGAAAATTAACGGAGTAAAATTAACTATTTACGGATTCTTTGAAATTTAGTTAATTCAACGGATTAAAAATTTTAATCGTTCAAAAAAAAAATTTCAGTATATTACATCTTTTTATTTTGAAAATGATAAAGTTTTGAATGCGTTTTTCTCACATTTACATTTACATCGTAGATAAAAGTTGGTTGCAGTAAGTGTAATATGCCATTTTTTAAAAAGCTTTACATTTAGTAGACAAAGCAAATTCATAAATATAATTTAAATTACGCTATGTTATTTCGAAGGTTATTTAACTTATTTTAAATTTTTTATATAAAGCTTTATACAGAAAATTTAACAATAAGGTTTATTTTATTTTAAATTAAAAGCCATTAGTATTACTAAATAATATATAATAACATATATGGTAAGTTAGTACATATAATATATGGTAAGTTACTACATGTCTAAATCTAGAAAATTATGCAAGAATATATGCAATCCATATAGTTAATATTATAGAAATAAAAGTTCAACTAATCCTTTACTAGTAGTAAAGGGTTAGTTGAACAATTATTTCTATAATATAGACTAAATGGGTTATTTAAAGTCTTGTTTAACTTTATATTTTAGACATATGACAAGTAGTAACATACCATATTAGTTTAAATCAGTTGTAAAATTAAAAATGTTAACATCTTTGATATGTATATTTATTTAGGTTAGTTACAGCTAAGTTTACATGGCTAGTTAATATGCTTTTATAAATTGCAATTTTTATTAATTTCCAAATTAAACATGTGTCATCCAATATCATAAACTAAGATTATACTGGTGTGTTTCCCAGTAAGCACAAAGACGTTTAAAAGACGTTTTAAAGATGTCTTTAAGGAGGTCTAAAAGGCGCACTTGTAGACGTCTAGATCATAAGGCTAAAAGACGTCTAAATGAAGACGTCTTTATAAAAACGCGTTTTAGACGTATTTTAGACGTTTTTTTCAAGATAAATTTAAGTACATGACGTTACATTTTTGCGTAGTATGTGGCATATATTCATTGTATTTATAAAATCATATATTGTTATAATTTCGTTTATACAAAATATACATAGGAACCAGCAATCAAAATAATAATGCTGTAATCACCACAAACGGTTGATGCATCAAGGATGAAAATAATATATAACAATAATAAATATATATCAACACAGGTATTTAAAACATTTATAACTTACCCTTAGTTATAATAAAATTTAACATACGTATTGCTAGCTAATTTTTGAACGCATACTTAAATTATTATATGGCTTGTGGGTGTATAAAAACTAAAAATACTGATATTTAACTTATCTATTATTCTTGCCATTTTCACTTATTATCATGATCAGTCAACTATCTATTAAAAAAGCAAAATAATTATTAATAAAAAAAAGATATACGAATATTATAGCAATTATTTTAGTGATTCCTGTGACAACAATTTTAGCTATTGTGTAAAAAAGTAATTTAATTTAAAGTAAGTTACACACACAAGTTAAAACTTAAACAAATTATTGAAAATAATAAAAACTATGTTTTTACTTTGAATATACGACATCTACTTAACGCGTAATGACAAAGCCGTCAAAAAGAAGTCATAATGACATATTTATAAACAGGTCTCAGAAAAGACGTCTTTTAATGCGTCTTTTAGACTATTTATTATGCGTCTTTTAAACGTCTTTTTAAACTTTAAAAAGACGCATTTTAAACGTCATTTTAAAATTGCATTCATTAAAGACGTCTAGAAGATGTCTTAAAAAAGATATCTTCTAGACGTTTTTTTAACGCTTAAATAGACGTCTTTCAAACGTCATTTTAAAAACGCCTTTATAAAAGACGTCTAGAAGATGTCTTAAAAATTGACGTCTTCTAGACGTCTTTTTATCTTTTAAAAAAACGCCTTTTAAACGTCATTTTAAAAACGCATTCATAAAAGACGTCTAAAAGATGTCTTCAAAACGTCTATTAAAGTGCGTCTTTACCCAGACTAGTTTTAGACGTCTATAAGTATTCTAAAATGCGTCTTGTGCTTACTGGGTTATATTATTTTAGAATTTTTTGTTTTAGACACATGGCATTTGTTACCTCACTGTAAGTTAAAGCTAGTTGTAAAATTAAAAAATTTATATTGGAACTTCTTTTTCTTTTAACATTCATGTTTATTTATTTATACTATCTTAGAATTTGCTGCTTTAGAGGCATGGCATTTAGCGTCACATTGTAGGTTTAAATTGGTTGTAGAATTTATATTGTAACTTGCATATTTATTTAGTTGAGTTTAATCTAAGTTTATATCCGATGTGTTTGTATTATTTTAGAATTTACTGTTTTAGACACGTGGCATGTGGTATCCCACTGTATGTCCGAATTAGTATATTTAAAAAAAAATTATATTTTAACTTGCATTTCTTTTGACGTTCATGTTTATATAATTAGATTACAACTAAGTTTGTGGCTTGTTTATATTATTTCTAATTTTGCTATTTTAGACACTTGGTATAAGATGTCATACTGTAAGTTTAAATTAATTGTAAAAGTTATATTGTAACTTGCATTTCTATCGGCGTGCATATTTATTTAGTTGAGTTTCAACTATTAATAATAATAATATTTAAAAAAAATTTATATCTGGGGTGTTTATATTATTTTAAAATTTACTGTTTTAGACACGTGGCATGTGCTATACCACTGTAAGTTTGAATTAGTAAATTTAAAAAAATTGTGTTTTAACTTTTCCTTTGGCATGCATATTTATTAGTACAGTTAAGACTAAGTTTATATCATACTTTTTTAACTATTATTCTACTATATTCTATATTCTCTATTATTTTAGAATTAGCTTATTTAAACATGTGACAAGTGGTATGACACTGTAAGTTTAAATAAGTTGTAAAATTAATTTTTTTATATATTTACTTGTGTTTTTTTTTGGTCTGCATATTTAATCTTGTTTTGATTTATCATAGTTTTTAAAAGGTTAGAGACTTTATTTTTTGCTCCTGATAGGTTTTGATGTATGTGAAATGTATAGAGTCTTTCAGTTATCAGATAATGTCAAGGTAATTTTATACTTTTTTTTTTAATTTACATTTTAATAAGGATATAATTTACTTGTTCCATTTAACTTTATCTTTAGAAAAATGATATCAGGGATAATTAAAATAACAAAATTTAGAATAGAAATTTATATATAATGAATTACCAAAAACATTTTCTATGTGCTATCAGTAACATTTTGTTTTGGTTCTATCCTAGGTATGTTATTAAGTTTCCATATTTTCCTTATTTTATTTTATATTAATCTTTAAGGAGTTGACAGCATTGTGTCCGACTCAAAGTGCGAACCTGTGTACGAGTAACAACAGTATTTAAAACCAAAACCTATTTAAACCAACCAAACCAAAACTAGCAACCAAAAACTATCTTGGCATTGGTTTATTTTAAACATCTTTTATATACATGTGTGTTTTTTATATAAATGTACTAGCTTGAGTATAGTGTATTAAAAATTTTTTTCATATATTTTTATTGTAATTTAAAGTATATTGGATTAAATATTATAAATATTTGATTAGTTTTCAATTTTTGGTTAAACGTTTTAATGTAGAATATCGAAATAAAATAATGCAATTAAATAAAAATGCAAACATTAACAAATATAAGGATTATTTGGTTATGAAGTCACAATTCTGGCCTCTCTAATTTTAGATTTTAGTGATTTTAACGAAATAATCACTAAAATAACTTATTAACACATTTATTTCATAGGAATAACAACCGCGGAAAATTTGCTGCCTAGTGTAATAACTCCTTAATTTTAACGGATTATTCATTGCACTAACGAAATAAATCCGTAAATTCAACGGACTATTCCTAACGGACTTCAATTCGTTAAAATTTTAATTCATTAACTTAACGGATTTCCCGATAGTGCAATAGGGACAGATACAATTCGTTGTATATAACGGATTTTTTCTTTGAGTGTACATTGCTTTATTGATGTATATTATGACTATGTTTCTTTGTTTTCGTTTAGAGTAAATGCGTGCTAACACATGTCACAGCAGTTTCTTTTAAAAGAAAATGTGAACAAACGACTATGTAAATATCTAACGTACATAAACCTAAGTAATATTAAAACAATTTGAAAGATTTATCAAGTTTTACAGTTTTATTTTTATTAAAAAAATTGCAGTGCGTCAAGCTCTCCTTAGTTTTGATCTATAACATTTATTTCCGTTAAAAAAAATCATTATAACTTTTAATTTAAAAAAATTTTCGTTTAACAACGTGCCATCAAAACACCCCGAGAAAATATTTGTTGCATGTGTGTCATGATTGAGATTATGTAATTAACATGCTTAAGTAGTTATTCCTAATAGGCTTCGGACGGTCTTAAAAAAAGTTGTCTGAGACTTAATAAAGAAAAACCTTTTGAGACAGCCCTGCTACTCCAGAAGATGCTGCTGTGGGGGCAAAAAAAAAAAAAAAAACATGTAGCTAGAAAAAACTTAAAACTTTCTTTTGACAATTAAATCTTTTTTTGCTACATTAATTTTTTTACTATAAATATATGCTGCAGACTTTTTCAAAACGCCTTAATGTGCTTGTTACGAATTTTGAGAAAAAAACAATTAAAAAAAAAGTTTTTAGGAAAAACTCATTTTAAAACGTTTTTTGAAACGAGCAATTTTTGCTCGTTTCAAAAAACGAATATTTAACTTTAAAAAGTATACAAATATGACTAATACAATATGACTATAATGACTACAAATATGACTATAATACAATATGACTTCTAAAGGTCGCCAATCAACCGAATCTGAAATTCAGAACTTTATAGATGATTTAGATAACATTGAAGATAATGGTTGCGAAGATAAATTGCTGATTTCCACTGATGGTATTAATATTCTAATTTATTTTTTTTGCATTAGGATTTTTAAAAATATGAACTTTTATGATATTTTAAGTTTATAGATTAACTTTAAAGTTGTGATTTAATTCTTAACCTTTTTTTATAAACATTTTATTATTTGTCAAACTTGTGCATTACAATATTATAAAACTCTATGTATAATAAATATGTAACCTTAAGCCAATCCAAAAATGCATTTAACAACCTTAGATTTATTTGAACGTACATCTAAAACTGAGACGTCAGAAGTAGAGGAAGATTCGGATCATGAATTTATTCAACAAGAATTAAAAAAAATGTTTCTTCAAATAATTCTAAAGTTAAAGATTATAGTACTAACAATAATATAGTTGCTAGTAGTAGTTGGCTTAAAACCACAGCTAAAACGTTTTTGTAAGACCATTCTTAATTAGATTGGTAGTGATAACGATTGTGACAATAATTTTATTTGGGATGATATTCCTAGGCAATATAGAGAATTTCTTTTTACTACCTTTGATGGACTTTGGGTGTATATTGCTATAGTATCCATATTAGGAATTATAAGTAAGCCTCGTTATCATATATTTTGGACTAAAGACCATTTATTTTCTATGCTTATTTTTTCTAGGCTTATGTTTCGTGATCAACTTGAATCTATTTGTGCAATGTTGCATTTTACTTATCCTGAAAAAAAAATTAGGAGGATAGTTTGTGTAAGCTTAGGCCTTTTATAGATAGCTTTTATAGATATCTTTTATAGATATCAAAATGTTTTTCAGAGAATTATACACCTGAGCAAAATCTCTCTGTTGAGGAGTATCTCTCTCTTTGAAAAGGTCGTATGATGCTCCGTATTTTTATGCCAACCAAACATAAACTCTATGGAATCTTATTTTACATATGTTGCGAAAGTAAGAAGGGGTATTTGTATCGATTTATAATATATACTGGTTCAGATACAGAATATCAAGCCCCCAGTAAGATAACATTTGCCAAAGCATTTACTGGTTATGCATGTTATTCATAAGTAATTTTATCTCTGATAAATGGATTGTATAATCAAGGTTATTTTGTGACTATTGATAAGATATACACTTCACCTGAAAAATTGATGGCATTATTTCATAACTAGACTGAATAATTTAGCACACTGCAACAAAAAAAAGGACTTCTTAAGGACTTTTGGACTTGGAGGCCTTCGAAAAGTGTAGTTCAACCAGTATTGAAAAAGTTTTCTGCCAAAAAAAATTATGATAATGACCTCATGATCCCTAAAAGATCAAATCAACAAAGGTTGTTTCAATGATGAAATATTTCAATGATTTATAGCATACATATATGTATCAACTTTTTTTCTTTTTTTTTCTTACATGTCTATTTATTGAAAAAAGTACATAATTCTAATTTTCATGACTTTTTTTTTTAGACAAAAGCTGTTTAAAAGTTGTCCAATATGGTGTCAACCTCTACTAATTAGTTAGGTATACCTTGGAAGTATAAAAGAGATGGAAGTTCATCGAGCCGCAAACATCAAAGCAATTTCAAGTCGTGTCTGTTGCATGCTTGCAACCGACAATAAAAAAACAAAACAAGTTTCACCGGATAAAAAACAACAAAGTTCATTGAAATGATTTTTATTAAAACATCAAAAAAGATTTATTCTAGGGATATGCTGCAAAGTTTTAACCATTAGTAATTGCAATTATTCAGCAAAAAGTTTATTATAAGTCAGTAATTAAATAGAACCACTTGATTTTAAAAGCAAATGTTAGTTTGAGCTTCTTTTCATCCTTCAAGTCGTAACACGACACTTGATTAAAAATACAAATAAAACAATTTTTAAAAATTCAAAAAATTGTTTTCTAAATAGCTAAAGTTTCTTTTTTAAACATTTATTGGTTGGTGATTCTGCTGTAGAAGTAGCATTATCATTAACAAAAACCAAAGAAGTAGCAAACGTAGACTGATGTTAAGATAATAAAAAATCAACTTTATTACTAGCTTCAAGTTTTTTAACAATTTACTCATCGTCGACAATTTCAGAAATGGAAGAAGAATAATTTATGACAGGAGGTGGGCGAAAAGTTGGACATTTTCTTTTCAAGTTCTTTTCAGTTGAAAAAACAAAAATTGAAAAAACATCATCAATCTTTAAGTAAGATCTTGGAAGATTTGCACAAATATGATAATAGGTAGGTAAAAAAACTCGCTGCAAAGAACCGAGTTCTTTGATGGAGTAAACTTCTTACGTTTTAATGCGATTTTCTACTTTTTGCATAATTAATGGTTATGAAGTAGGAACTTATGAAAAGATATGTTACTTCTTTTCATGTATCTATTTGAGCAACCATAAGAAGCACAGTAGTTCACTATCTTATTATTGAAAACCTTTAAAACACAAAAATTGCTATCCATTAAGTCGTTCTGACGTCAAACAAAAACAATCGTAGCAACAGTTATGTTAAATCGGGGTATAGGAATGCGCGTAGCAAGAGTAAATCCTTAAAGAATTTTTAATACTTAAGTAATTAATAAACACATCTTTATGAACACATGCCAAAATATGGTTTTGACTTATTAAATTACTTAAGGAATACGTAATAATATTTACGTAATACATAATTACAGCACCGCTTTGTTTTTTGGTATAAAAATCAATTTACGATATGCTGTTGTCCAGTTAAGTTATGCGAAGAAGTGGTAAGGTTAGCATTACAGAAAGATAAAAAGATTGTATCACGCGAAGAAGTGGTTGTTAAAGAATCAAAAATGATTGTATGACAGGAAGAAGTGATTATTAAAAAACCAAGAAAGTTTGCATCACGAGAAGAAGTGGCTTTTAAAGAAAAGACAAAGATTGGAACACCAAAAAAAGTGGATTTAAAAGAAATGAGGAATTGTTAAGAAGTGAATAACGAGTAGTAGCGTTCAAAATAAAAACTTGTCAATAATTATTGGTGTCTTCAAAATGACGAAAACCTGTTATGTTTAAAATTGTTCAATCAACAACAAAAAAAGACTAAAGTTTTTTTATCTTTCAAGAGATAAAACTTTTCAAAAGAAATGCTATTAGTTGTGCTGATATTAAAAATGTTACAAAAATATGACCTCCCAGCTCTAAGAATGTTTGTATATGTTCTCCACATTTTATTACTGGTAAGCAAATTTTTTATCATTTATAATAATGTCATAGATTTTTAATTTTTCATTAATATGTTTGTATTTTTTAATACTATGCTAGATAATCAATTTTATTTAGATTAAATATTAAAATATTTTTAGGAAAACGAGATTTATTCACAAGTTCTCCAGACTATGTATTATAATACATCTCTCCACAGAGCACCTCTTGGAAAATGCCATTATCACCTCATCGTCGATCAAGCATGAAACGTGTTAAACAATCAGCTAATCGTTTAACAAAGAATAAAAATAAAAAAGGTGATTGTTTATTTTTTTGTTTTTTCATTCTTGCACAATCATTGTTTTTTCATTTTGTTCAATCATTTTTATTAAAAGTTTTTGAAAAAGTGAAAAATAAATTAAAATGAAATTAGATGAAAATTACTTTATTTTCTAAGAGTTTTTACAATCAGATAATTCTTATTAATATGTTACTTATTAATCAAATAATTTTTATTAAAATTAATAAGTAAGTAATTTTTATCTAAATAAAATGAAATAAAAATTAATATAAACAAAAATTAAACATGAATATTCTGTTTGAGTTCAAAAGAAGTTACTTTTGACAACTATGCCAGAAGTAAATGAATATGATATATATCAAATAGACTTAAACAAAAGTGTTGAAGTTCAATGCTTTAAAAAAATTGTGAATCTTCAATCCCCACTTTGTGCTACCGAAAGAGAGCTTGTTTATAATGAAATTAATAGCCTAAGAAATGATAAAAGAAAGCGATTGAGCAACTTGAACTACAACGTTGTGCATTCAGTTCATTGAAGTTTTCTTCTTTGGAAAAACATGCAGAAAAATCTAATATGCTTACAGGTTTAAAATTTAATGGGTTATGTAATTATGTTATGTTATTAAATATATTTTGATGGAGAAAAAAAAAATCCTCAAACTCAACCGCATAAGATGGTCCTTGAAGATCAAATTATATTTACTCTTGTTAAGTTAAAACACAACATGAATTTTGAGTTTTTAGCGGGTTTTAATGGAATATCAAAGACTACTGAAATTAAATATTTCTAAACTTGGGCAGACATTATGTTTTCAAAGTTATCTCCTCTTATAAGAATGCAGGATAGAGAGAAGATATTTAAAAGAATTCCGGCAGTATTCAAAAGCAAATTTCCTGATATATATGCATTATAGACTACTTTGAAATATTTATTGAGTTTCCAAGAAATCTGCTTGCTCAAACACAATTTTATACCCACTATAGCAATCACTGTACAATTAAAGTATTTGTTTTGTGTTCACCATTAGGAGGAATTAATTTTATATCTAGATTTTGGGGTGGAGAAGCATCTGTCATTCAATAGTGCGCGATTCAAAGTTTGCATCAAAACTCTCATATGCTGGAGATCAAATTCTTGCAAATAGAGGGTTTACATTAAAGGATGATTTTGCAACTAAGAGATGTTCCGAATGTTAATTCCTTCTTTTAGTAAAATTATTTAAAAATTGCTTTAGTAAGAATTCATATTGAAAGAGTTATTGCGCAGATAAAGAATCGGTATTTGATTATAAAATATATTCCTTCCTCTGCGAGCAGTTTAAAATATAGCAGATGAATCATTTGATTCACACTTATCTAACTGTGATAAGATTGTTACTGTTTGTGCAGTTTCAGTAAACTTACGAAAAAACATTGTCTATAGGTAATAATGTAAAATTATTATTAAAATTATTTATAAAAGTATCTAACGACTTTGACAGTGTTTCTTTATTAACTTTATTTTTTAATATTGTCATAAAACCAAAACTTGTATTGAAAAAAGTATGATTTAAAAAAGCCTAAGAAAAAATTAAATATTTTTTGCTTTAATTTTTTTTTTTTTCGTTAAGAATTAAGAATAAAGTTGGTAAGAATTTTTAAATAAAGTTTAATTTTTATTAGGTGGCACGGTTTATACTATTACTTATATTCTTAACCAAAGGGATCGTCCGTTAAGGACACCACCATTTTTAAGGCAACTTTTGACCCCCTCTCCTTTTGTCACTAGTTGTCCTTTTTCCCTAACTCCCTCTCCTTCCTTGAAAGGGTGTCATAAAATCCGTAACAAAAATTTTTTTCATTTAGTCTCATAATGATGCTTGACACAGCTGCTACGCCTTTGGAAAATAAAATTTAAAATATTTTCTTACATTATCTTTATAAAAACACGTTTACCTCCTCTCCCACTCCTCTTTTCCCTTGTCCTTTTTCTTTTGACTCCTCCCCTTATTTGGATGACGTCTTTTATGGACATTTTAAGGATTTCTTTTCTGATCTAAAAATATTATTGAGAGAGAGTGATTAGTTAATATTTATTATTTAAAAATTAATTAATAATGTAATGTAACAAATTATTAGGTTAAATTTCAAATTAGTCTGTCGGAATAAAAAAACGAATTGTAATTGACTGACTTGACTGCATTTTTAATAAGTTTGAATTTAAGTCTAAAATTATTTTTGAAAGTTTTTTTTAAAAAATAGCTGAGCTGCTTTCTTCCGTTTTGGGCTTTTAATAAAGTTAACCTTAATTACTAAAGCTTAAATAACAAGCATTGCTGTTGAGATTTAACGCTAAAAAATATTGTTAAATATATTATCTCCTTTAAAAATAATATTATTAATTTTTCTTAAATAAGAATTTATATCTGTTCCAAAAGGTATATTTGTAGACAATAAATGACAGATATAATAGTAACAATGGGGTGTGTAGGGTGGTTGTAACACTTCCACTGTACAATAATCAGGGTCCGCCCTAGGTCTGAAAATCTGGACATTCGTCCGGGGCGGCAAGTTTAGAGGGCTGTTACTATGATAAAAATTGAACCAAAAATTTGTTACAAAAATCACAAATTTGTTTCAAAATCCAATAAGCAATCATAACTCAACAAAATGAAAACCTAGCAGAAAAAATTTTTGCTACTTGGTTAAATATTTTGTAAAATGCGGGTGGATATTAATCCTTTTGTCCGTTTTTGTTTTAGCTAGCTAAAAGCTAGACCGGGCCCTGTCATAATAAATAATTTTGTATGTTTAAGTAACGTATGAACCAAATTTTTTAAATTAAACCAAATATTAGGCAGAAGGTAACACTTGAGAAGAGGCTGGATACAGTTCCTATATATATTTTTAACTAGAAATTTTGTTTAAAATATTGTAAAAACAAGGCTAAAGTAAGTCAACAATTTATATTGTATATATCGACTTACAAAAAGCATTTGATTTTGACTCGCATCCCAAACTATTATTTAAACTTGCATCGTGCAACATAAGAGGTAACCCAGTCAACCCATGAGGTCAATATGATATTAATTTGATATAAAAAATTTCTTATGTTGCGATATCAAATAATTATCTCAATATGATATCATATAGATGTCATAACCATAGATATTAAAGTCAAGAATGGTTGTGAGATCATCATGAGATCATATTGAGATTAGGATTTGATATCGAACCATGAGAAGCTTTTGATATCTAAATTACATCACATTGATATCAATTTTTGACAAAATACCGCAACCTCGAGGTTGTGGTGTTTTGTCAAACATGTTGTAATTTTGTCATATGTGATGTAATTTCGATATCAAAAGTTTCTCATGGTTTGGTATCAAGTCGTAATCTCAATATGTTCTCGAGGTAGGGCTTGGTAAAAACTGGAAATTTTTAAAAAACCAGTTTTCGTTTTTTTTACATTGTAAAACCAGTTAATCCGTTTTACACCGGTTTTTTATAATAAAATCGAATTTTTATTATTGCCGTATAAATCCAACGTATACCAAAGCCTGCCAACTTGAATAAAAATCCATATATTTATGTGTAATTGCCAGTACATTGAATTATGGGATATCTTGCGGGACCATATTATAAAAATATAAATTTACTATACATCTTTATTGTCTGCTAAGTATATTTTAATATTATTAGATTTCGCTTATTAAAAATTAAGTTTTAGCCAATAAGTTTTGAACAGCTAAACCTATCTAACCAAGATCATAGGGATCATATCTTCAAAACCTTAAAAGTTAAACATATTTATATGTAATCTATAGATATATTGAAGATTTAGCATAATGCAAAGATACAAACAACATACAACAAGACAACTTACAAATATTTTAATATATAATTTAACAAATACATTTTATATAAATTTCTAGTAGAACTTTGGAACGCTGTCCATAAAAAAATATTTTTAAAATTACTAATAAATACATGAAGAGTAGAAAAAGAATCAAAACTTGGTAACATTATTTTATTTCGAAGACGAGGTGCAAAATTTTGAGATTTAACAATCTTAAACTAAAATAGTTAAACACAAAAAAAATGAAACATGAAACAAAAGTATCAAAAAATTGACAGAAAATTTAAAGTGTTACTTGATTTTCCTGGATTGTTTTGATTTATAATAAGTATTTTAAAATTTAAATATTCCTAAAAGATTCTGTCAGTATGTAATCTATTATTAATTCGTAAAAAAAAAATATTGACATTGACCTAATGAAATTGTATAAAGATTATGCTCATTCGGTGCTGTATTGTTTTGTAAGCAATTCAAGAGTTCACTATTCAGATCATTTACTTATGTATAATTCTCCCTGTCTGAAACATTTAGCTTCTGCAGTAGAAAGATATTATTGTTTAGATGGAGTCACAACATGTCCCTTTGAAAAGAATATGTGTGCAATAAAATGGTGAATATGAAGGACTTTAAAATATACTTTCTCCGGTTGCTGGATATTTTGCAGAAATGAATAACAGCATTTCCCATATTTTACAAAAAAAGGAAAGTAATGCTCCTATTAAAAATGAATGCTATTAAATATATATATCTTAAAAATTTGCTTCATTGACTCTGTTAATTTAGAGAATCAAACAAGTCTTGGGCAAGTCTACTCAAAAACTGAAAACTTTTCTACTTCTCCTTATAATTCAAAACATTTTGGTATTCATTAAGTGCAAGATTGTGACCCAAATAAAATGCTTCTATTTTATGATGACATGTACGTAAAAGTGATAAAAATACCACTTTTGATCCTGATAATCCCACATCATCAGTTGTATTGTTTATTATCAGTTGTACTATTTATTATTATCAGTTGTACTATTTATGTAAGAAACATAAATAATGAATCAATCGTTACTTTTCGCGACCTCCTACAAGAAAAAAACTTGGAACTATTGACTGATTGCAATGATGTAAATAATGGCTATGATTTTTTTATTCGCGTGTTTACTAAGCAATACGAAAAAGCCTTTCCAAAAGTTAAAAAAATTATTAATTCTAAAAATTTGCTTTGTCTGTGGATGACGAAAGGACTCATTAAGTCATCAAAAAAGAAAAAAAATCTTTACCAAAAATTTTTAAAAAAAAAGGAACTACAAAAATGAAGTAAAATACAAAAAATATAAAAATTCTTTCGAAAAGTTAAAAAAGCAATCAAAAAAAAATTTCTATTCCTCATTGCTTAATAAAACATTTGGAAATGCAAGAAAAACATGAAATGTAATCAAAGAAATAACAGGCGTAGGAAACGTAAAAACTGAAAATTTCCCAAAAAGATTGCAAAGAGATGGTAATATAGGAGATGCTTTTGTAAATAAAGAAATTGCAGAAACATTTAATGACTTTTTTATAAATATAGGGAAAAAACTAGCCAGTGCAATTCCTGAGGGGAGTAAATCGTTTGAATCCTTTTTGAAAAAATCAGATTCCATAATGGATGAATCGGAGCTTCTGGTTGATGAACTTCGGCTAGCAATTAGTATGTTGAAAACAAATAAGAGTGTGGGTCTAGACGAAATTAACCCTAATGTTGTAAAAGCGGTCTCTGATATTATTGAGAAACCTCTTTTTATAATTTTTAATCTTTCTCTAAGAAACGGCATTTTTCCTGACCAACTAAAACTAACAAAAATAATTCCAATATACAAAAGCGGCGATGATTCGATAAAATCTAACTATAGACCAATTTCCATACTTTCCTGTTTTTCTAAAATACTAGAGCGTATTATGCACAACAGACTGTACAATTATCTTGAAACTAATAACATTCTTTATCATAAACAGTTTTGTTTTCGCAAAAACTATTCCACGGAGCATGCAGTAATTGATCTGCGAACCAAATTCTAAATGGTTTTGAAAACAATAGTTACACTCTCGGAATATTTCTGGATCTATCCAAAGCCTTTGATACTGTCAACCACAAGATTCTTATCAACAAACTATGTAATTACGGAGTAGCTCACTCTAACTTAAAGTGGCTGCAATGTTATTTAGAAAATCTAAACAAGTAGTACCATTTGATTTAACATGCTCCCCATTTGAGTCAATAAGTTGTGGAGTTCCACAAGGGTCAATACTTGGACCTTTACTGTTTTTAATTTATATTAATGATATTTATTTGTCATCAAAAATACTTAATTATATTATTTTTGCTGACGATACTAATGTTTTCTATTCTGATTCAAATTTAAAAAATATTTTTTGTAATGTAAACACTGATATTTTTCGTTTATACATAGTCATATTAACTATTGTAATATTGCCTGGGCAAACAATCACTCATCTTTCCTAAAAACTATTTACACAAAACAAAAGCAAGCAAGTCGATTAGTTTCGGGCATGGATAGATACGAAAGTGCCGAGCCGTTACTCAAGGAAATAAATGCCTTAAATGTATACAAATTAAACATCTACCATAACTTGTTATTTATGTTTAAACTTCAAAACGAATTAATTCCAAAATATTTTTAAAAAAACTTCTCTCTTATAAATCATAAATATAAAACAAGACACTCAATTAATAATTACTGCATCCCACTAACATTACTCAAAAA
>NC_061169.1:10704915-10752415 GCF_022113875.1 Hydra vulgaris | reverse complement strand
TTGTTTGTTTCTAAGTTTTTTTTTCTTTATTAGAATTAGAATAAATTTTACTTTTTGTATTAAGTTTTTGGTAATATGGTTGCAGTTTTTTCTTAACTTTTATCAAATAAACTTAATTAACCTGTATTACTTTTGATGATGGCAAATTAATTTTGTTTTGCATTAGTTAGGATTCTTTATATATTTTTTTTGAGAATTTTTTTTTTAATTATTTTGAGTAAGATTTTTTTAGTTATTTTTTAAGCTTTTTATTTTATTGCTAACTTTAGAGTAGTAAAAAAAAGAAATAATTTGTGTTGCTTTGATAAGTATGTTTAATTAAAATGATGACATTGAAATGAATGATAGGCTAGATGAAGTTATGTATTTACGAAATGATGTAAGTGCTGTAAGGCGTGTTGAAAATAGTCGTAGACAAAATGAAAGAAATAGACTTCGGCGAGATGAAATTATTCATTTACGAAATGAAAGAAATAGGCTTAATCGAGAAAACGTTAATCGTCGCCAAAACGAAAGAAATAGGTTCGATCGAGATAATGTTAACCGTCGCCAAAATGAAAGATATAGGCTCAATCGAGATAGTGTTATTCGTCACCAAAATGAAAGAAATAGACTCGATCGAGATAATGTTAATCGTAGCCAAAATGAAAGAAATAGGCTTGATCGAGATAATGTTAATCGTCGCCAAAATGAAAGAAATAGGCTCGATCGAGATAGTGTTAATCGTCGCCAAAATGAAAGAAGAGCTGTTGGACAAGGACGAATGTATTCTATAGCGAGAAGTAATGCTATTCCAGATTATAATTATTTAGGAGAAATGAATCAAATTTGTCAGCACTGTGGTGCTAAGAAATTTCCAGATGAAACACATTTTCTATGTCGCCATAATGGTAAGGTAGCTTTGCCTCCACTTTCACCAATTACACAAGCTTTACAGGATTTGTTTACAGGGAGTTATGTAGATTGTAACGCTAATGCTCATTTTTTAAAACATATTTGAAATTATAATGCCTGCTTTTCTTTTGCTTTTTTTACAGCAAATGTAGTTCAACCAATGAATCATGGGCTTCCATGTTTTAAAACATGTCGCCAGATTTTTCATCGTGTAGGAAATCTTAGGCCAGCTCAAGAAATTCCATCAATATATTCTCAACTATATATTTATGATCCACTTGCTGCACTAAATTTTAGAATGCAACACTGTGGTAATGATCTTTGTTAATGTGATTTAATTTTTCAATTGCAAACTATAATTATGGAATTAAGTCCTTTTGTTATAGTCTATATTATAGTTACACTGAGTCGTAGAAAAAAAATTAAAGTTTATTAATAAGGTAGTAGATTATTAGAGTAGATTAAATTGTTTGATCTATTAATCAACTTAAAAACGTACTATTAAAGTGAAGATTTATTTCGGTTGTTTGTTTGTTAAAATTTAGTTAGAGTTTAAAATTTAAATTCTTTAGTTAATAAGAGAGATCTAAAAAATGTATTAATTACATTAGTTGAATGTAGCATTTAATATGTATTTTATCGATATTTTAACGTCTAAACATTAAAGTGCTTTTATTGTTTAGATACAGAAGTGAAGAAGGAATTAAGTCAGTGTTTTTGCTATTAGATATTTGTTAATAGGAATTTGTTTATTTGTACTGCCACTGGGATTTTAAAAAATCAAGTTCTTTAGCTTTATTTTATACTTTCTTTTAGGGGAGTTGGAACAAAAACTAAGTATAAATTGTGATTAGTTTAGTTTAATAAATAAAGCATTATTATTTAGAAGATTTAAAGTTTATTTTAGTTTATAGTTTTGGTTTAGTTTATAGTTTTGGTTTAGTTTTGTTTTTAGCATTAGTTATTTTTTTCTTACTTTAGACAACTTTATGGATGAAATGAGGGGGATGGGTAAAACAATTATTTAGATATGTATATATTTATATGTTAACATTATTTTATCGATTATTATATAATTATTTAAGTATATATTTGTTTTTTAGTGTCTGGTGGAAGTATAGCTGGTAGGGCTGTGTTTTATATTTTATATGTTTTGTATGGAGAAATATGTGCAATAGGTGGAAAAATTAATTAATAAATATGACACTTTTGAACTGGTTGCATTATTGCCCTATATATTTATTAAAATACAAAATGTTGCATGTTTAACCCTTATTAATTTGCTCTCTTTTTTTTTTTTTTTTAGCATCTTCTGTTTTGAATGAAAATGGTGAGGTTATGCTAATTTTTTTTTTTTAATAATTACAAATGTATAATTTTTGTTATATTCTTCTATTTGTAACTTTATATTCCTTATCATTCGAAGAATACAAAAATTACCGCTCCCAACACACGGGACCTCTCTCAGAGAGGTTTTTCAATAAATGGTAACATAATGGCGGAATGGATGAGCCCTTCTTTAAATGGAGGGCTCATCCATACCGGGGTGTTGGGAGACACCGAAGAAAAAACAGCAACCAAAAGGTTGTAATGTCTTCTATCAATAGAGATATATATGACTTTTTAGTTGCTGCTTTTTCTTCGGTTTTTTTTTTTTTTAATTTTGTATTTTTTTGTTTCGGCATTTTTTTTTTAATTTTGTAATTTTTTTAAATATATATTACGTTGTATATTTGATTTGTTTTGATCTTTTTTAATAAAAATTTCAATTGTTTTCTCACCGTTTAATCCTGACTTCAAATTTAAAGCCCTCTTAAATACCCCTCCCTAAAATCTAGTCGAAAGTTGAATTGATTCATTATCCAATTATCATAATATAATGATGCTGCATTCTTTTGTTAAAAACAGTTATTTAGTATGTCTCATTTATTCAACTCACTGCTTTATTTACCAAAATTTACCAAAATCCAAGGCAATATATTTAGCTATAAAAATACAATTTATTTATCTCGATTCCATTCTATATTTTTTATGTTTATAGTTTGGCTCTTTGAAGCATTTTTTGTTTTGCTTTTTTTATTATGAGTATTTTAATTCCGTTGTGATGTCTTTTAAATTAAACTAAAGTTTACTAAAAGCCAACATAAAAATTACGTTTTTGAACAACACCAAAAAGAACAGCTGCATCCCTACAGCAACTGCTGCAGTATCACAAAAGGTTACCAAAAGCAGGTATACTGTTTTCCAGTTGTTGTTTTTTTTCATATATATCTACTTATCTATATAATACTATAGTACGATTGTTTATATCTCCTTCATTTTTTTCTTCTTTATCTTTAAGTGTTAATAATTTTATTCTTTGAATGAGAATAGTTAAAGAAGTCGGTTTTCATTAAAGATATTGGTTTCAAAATTGAACGCCATTGGCAAAATGCTTACAAAATTAGGTAGTTTTTAAAAATATGTTTTCTATTTAATACACTTTTTTTTAAATATCCTTTTTTATATACTTTTCTATAACAACCCTACTAATATGGAATCACGTAGCTTTTTAAATATGTTTAATTGTCGTCCCTATCGGTAATAAATATTTTAAATTATTTGATATGGTTTTCTTTACAATAGGCTATGCTTGGCTCTTTGGTGCTGTAAATGGTAGCTTTAATTTTTTTTTTTTAAGAAAAATATGTTTTATATATGCTTCTGTTTTAAAATATTTTTGTTACTTATTTAAATATATATCATGTAAATAAATTTCTTTTAATGATATGTAAACTTGATACTTGCTTTTTTACGGATTTTCAAAAAGTGAACAAAGGTTTAAATATATTTTTTAACTGTCTTATATGATTTTACCTATTTTATAATAGCTGAAAAATTACTTCAAAAATATTGAGTAAAATGCAATTGCTTTTATTATTAACCTGATCTATACTAAAATTAATGAAATAAAACTAATAATTTAACCCCAAGTTAAGGCAAAATGTATTCCGGACATTTTATAAAATTAGTATATATATGGATTAGATGTATGCTGAAATATATATGTTGATACACGTTAGCTATTAAAGTAAATTCATTTATTCCTTTATTGTTTTTTTATAAACAAGTTTCTGCTGGATTACTAATTAAAAAAAAGGTTGGTTTAATAATAATCTTTATCATAATAATATAGGATCCGTATGCAGGGCTAAAAGGGCCTTTTTCGGAATTGCGATATAGTTTTCAACTTAGAGTTTTTTCGGATATCCAACTTCTATGCCTACAAGTTTGGGCGTAATTTTTTAGATGTTTTAAAAATATTTAAAAAGTATAATAATAACACTAAAAAGTTTAGGTGCGATAGTGACATATTTTTAAGCTCTTCACTCAGTAAAATAAAAAGTTTAAAAAAAAAAGAAATGACTCAGCTTAAAGAAAAATTAGGAGTAGATTATATTCTCAATATTTACCTAAACAATTTTACGGAATTTGAAAATTTGACATCGATATTCTGTGCATATAATTCAAGTCATTTTTAACTACTACGTGGTTGTGATTTGCGCATTCAATGTCTGAACATTGAAAAATCTCTAATGAAGCTAAGAGTTGTCTTAAACTAAGAAGCCAAGAAAAATAAAAATGAGCTCAACTAAAAAAATGTATCAATAAATTTATATTTCATTAGAGAAAGGAAATTAAGATCAATTTGTAAATAATGATTTATTTACTACTAATCCGTATTACGGGTTGCTTTCTGTATAAATAAATTTATATTTTATTAGACAAAGTAAATAAATATCAAATTGTTGGTAATGATTTATTTACTACTAACCCGTATTACGGGTTGCTTTCTGTATAAATAAATTTATATTTTATTAGAGAAAGTAAATAAATATCAAATTGTTGGTAATGATTTATTTACTACTAACCCGTATTACGGGTTGCTTACTGCTAGTTTATATTATTACACGTAAAACATTGTTTTTTACAAACATAAAAATATTTACATATTAATAATAAAGATGTTCAGTTCTTATAATAAATATGTTTTATTAAATATATATCATTACTTGTGTGTTTTAATTTAAACCCTGTTCATTAAATTAGTTCATACGAAATTGATCCCTAGATACAATGTGCTGACGTAAAAACAAAATATTGGAAACAAATATATTTCGAGAAAACTAGTCAAAATGTTGAGTTTCATTTATAAATTCAATGCAAAGATAAAATCTAAACTTAGAATCCTAGATTAAGTCGATAAATTAAAGATAAATTTTGAATCTTGCTATAACTTGATTTTGATGTAAAGATTGTGTAGTTTGCTAAAGAACAGTTTCAAATATATTTTATATATTATTTTTTACATTTTATAAACTTTAAATATTTATAAACAAAAAATTTCTAAGTGTTTTTTTGTTTAAAGAACACTTTTCGAATTTGTTTTAATAACCTATAATTACACATTATAAATTTATTATAATCATAAACATACAACTTCTTTTTGTGTTTTCCTTGTTAATTTTCATTCATTTTATATAATAATAACTATAATAATTATATATATATATATATATATATATATATATATATATATATATATATATATATATATATATATATATATATATATATATATATATATATATATATATATATATATATATATATATATATATATATGTATATGAAAGTGCTATAATATCTTATATATACAGTAGTGTTGTAATTTTTGAATAAAAAAATTGAGTATAAAAAAACAATATATTTTTCTTGAAAATTTTAAAATATGATATCAAATTTACGGTCGAGGTGACATCAATGTGTGATTTCATTTTGACATAATCATGATACTATGAACTTTTCAAAATGATAACAAAATCATTTTGAGAAGTTCATAATCATGATAAGTTCATGATAACAAAATGACATAATAATCTGAGGACAAGATAAAATCAACTTTTACTATCATAAGTATCTCAAAATATGATATCAAATTTGAGCTCAAATTAATATCACTATGCGATTTCAATTTGATATCATATTGTTCTCATAAACGTATCATGCTATGATATCATAAATCTCACAGTATGATATCAATATGATATAATTATGATATCAAATGGTTGACTGGGAATATTCTAAATAGGATTTTTAAATAGAGTTTTGTTGCCTTAACAAACTTTAGGAAGTTTGGAGGATGGGATATCGCCTGTTGCCTCGTTAGCGTATATAGTTATGTCCTACTAATTTTGAAACCTAATAAAAATATGAAACTGAAAAAACGACTCAATTTTTTTTACTTTGTTTTATTACTTTTTATATTTTGTTTTATTTGCTCAAAATGAAAAATATCAAATATATATTTTTTTGATAATATTCTTTTTTAAGTTTGTTAAAATCCCATAACAAAAGTTTATTTGGCACATCAGTGCAGATTATGTTTAAGCGTTTTAAACTTAAAATGTTTGGATATAATAAAAATGAAATAAAAACAACATTTACATAGTGCATTACATTTTTTTACTAATTTATTTATTTTTCTTACATATTGAACAATATCTTTCTTTTTAAAGAAGGTTGTTTTTTTAACTTTAAACATATTGCATGAAACCATTTATCACAACTGTCACAAGCCACCATATCCCCCTCAGCAGTCAATGAGTTGCATACAAAATATGAATGAATGCTGTCAGACTCAGCCGATTTTAGGAAATTTGCTTTGTTATTATAAGCATCATTAGCAATTCTATTTGTTAAAAATTTTGGTAGAATATTTAAACGGCAAAGTTTAGTTATTGTATCTGTAGCATTTTTCTGATACGTAAAAAACAAATTCATCTGGTGATGTAAGATGTTCCAATAGCATTCATTTGGATTTGCATTTGTGTAAAGTAAAGATGATTTTTGCTTAACCTTTATTTCTGATTTTCAAGTAAAATATAAAATTTCGTAGAACTAATTTCCTATTTAAGAGATTTTTTCCGTAATGAAAATGGATGTTTACCCTCCAAAACGCCACAATATTTCACATCAATCACAAATTATTATGAAGTAATGAAAAATATAATCAATATAAAAATATAATATTTGTCTAAGTTAGCAGTTACCCAGCAATGCAATCACAATATTGAGCAAAAACATTTCCATCTTCTTTTAATGCAATCCAAGGATTATGTGAACTCTCTGTAGCCCTATAAAATGGTCTAACTTGGCATCTAAAAATAGTCACTTTATTAAGAAGGATCATATGTTCAATGGTTTGTACCCAACCAGATATAAAGATATTATGAGCTTCCAATGATTTATAGTTTTCCATAGCCTCTGAACTAAACACACCTTTAACAAACAAGGTATATTAAAGGAGTGACACAAAATGTCATTTTTAAACTTAATTTATAGTTTTATTTAATAAATTTTAACAGTAATTTTTTTTGTTTTAAAATTTGCTACAGCATTTTAATAATTGAGGTTAAAGACAAAAATATTAATATAATTATTAAATTTCTAGATAAACGAAATAAATATTTGTGATGTTATCTTCAAAACAACAAATAATACCTAATATAATCAATTTACTAGGAGTCTTTATTATGTAAATATAAAGCTGAGGATGGTTTAATGTAGGCCATTTAGTTAGGTCAACTTTCGACCAAGCGTCGTATTTTTTATATAAAATTAAAGAGTAAAGGTGTATATATATTAAATTCGTTGTGTCAGGCCAATAAAATGTATAAGTCAAATGAATATTTGAACTGACATAACTTTTAAGAACCAATTAAAAAAACATATTTGAATTTCATAGTATTTTAAGCATCAAAAACTAATATTATAAAAAGATTTAATGCAAAACTGTTCTACGATAGTAATTTACTGCCACATTAGTTCTCTCATATTGCCACCATACTCACTGCAACATTAGTTCTCTCATATCGCTACCATAAAGTTTATCGTTACACTTTAGTGCTTTCATTCACTTTTATAATAATTTAACAAATTAAAAATAAACATTTAAACACTAAAATAACTTATAGCATATATATTTACAAAGTAAAGATAGAAATATTTATTGATAATATTATATAGGGCATACTATGCAGTGTGCCATACTATGTCATATCTTGCATATAACTAACAAACACTAGACAAACAAAAACACGCGTCCAAATCACAAGCTAACTTAATACAGTATATAAATTGATATACGCGTTATAACAACAGCCAGATTAAAGTGGAGGCTTATTCAGTTGCCAACATCTAATTTTAAAGTTTTTTCAGATTTTCTTTTTAACAGGCATCTCGCAGGGAATCTAAAACAATGTTATTTCACGATAAATTTTTGATGTTATTAATTAGGTATGACATAAATAGACTTGTAAACAAAAATAATATAACATGACTAATATGTAAGCATTTAAAGTTTAAAGTCTTGACTCAAGTTAACCTGACAAACTCTTAAATCAGTTGGTGAGGTTTTAATTTCTTTTATATAATTTAATAAATGCAAAAATAATCAATATCATTAATTTAGATTGTATCTTTTTTTTAAAAAAACAAACACCTTCGCTTCCAACAAGGCTACAAGCAACCATTAGTTAGTATTGAAATTTTCTGGAAGAGAGTAGATGAAGATTGTAGAGCAAGGTACCGATTGACAGACGACGTAAAAGATTGCAAATTATATAAATCTGAAAAGATGAAGGAAGCGAACTCCAAAGAACTGATATTCGAGGAAATAAGCTAAACGAATAAGAGTTTTTAGAGCATTAGGAACAGTAATAGAAAAAGGATGAGACTTAATTGAATGCCAAGTAACACGAGCGGTGCCGGACAGAACAATTTGGGGGCCCTAGGCAGACATGGATGTGGAGGCCCCCTCCCCTACAACAATTAATTTTTCTTCAATTTACTACGCGACTGATACTACGACTACGCGAGAATAAATTTAATTAATAGAATTTTTGAAAATTATGGCATATTTCCTTAAAATTAAAATGTAATGTATTTTTTTTAACTTTAATTTCTTCATTTTCAACATTAAGGGGGCTGTTAAACGTTAAAGGCTCTAGGCGGCTGCCTAGAGCGTTTAACGTTTTTTTTAATATTATTTTTTGCTTTATAGTACGGTCCGTAACTGAACACGAGAATAAATTTTAGTAGATAGCACAAGAGACGCTAGCTCTTTGGTGCAGTGCCCGTTATAGTATTTGTAGAAAAGAGAAAGAGAAGCATTATTACGACGATGTGATAAAAGTTTAAGGTTGTTAAACTATGTTTACAATGCGTTTTTGCACCTTGTCTAAAAAGGAAAGAACATCATTAGAAGATCTGCCCTAGATATGGCAACAGTATTCCATACAAGGCCAGATTTGAGATTCATAGAGATAGAGAATAGAATCCAGAGTAAGAAAGTGTTGAACTTGATAAAAAGATGCAACTTTGGCTGATGCTAATTTTGCAACGGATTTGATATATGGTTTCAAAGAAAGATCAGAAGAATTAATCATAGAAGATGAAGGGTAGATGACTCATCGTCATGAATCATCATCATGACTCATCAAGTACATTACCGTTTATAAATATAGGAAGGTCTAAATTATTGAAATAACGATTGCCTGAAAAAAATTGAGTTTTATCTGAATTAAAGTTCATCAGCCACTGTGATCCCCATGCTGTAGCAAAAGTGAGATCCTTTTGAAGCTCAAATACCCTCATTGAGCAATTAGAGAATTTTGGCTTCTTATCAAGACAAGAATAAATAGTAATATCATTAACGAACAAAGCCACCTTAGATGTGAAAGTATCTGGAAGATTATTAACTTAAATTAAAAATAGTCTAGGGCCAAGGATAGAACTTTAAGGAACAACTGAAGTAACAGGATATGAAGAAGAGTGCTGTCCATTGAAAACTTTCATACTACGATTTAACAACTTTTATACTTTTATACAGGTAACTTTTATACTACGATTGCTTAGAAAGGATTCAACAATCTTGAAGATGTTACCAGATACACCTTTAGAAGAAAGTTTATGGAGAAGACCAGCATGCCATACTTTATCAAACGTTTTAGAAATGTCAAGAGCGATGGCCCTAACCTCTCTACCTAATTAAACGATGATCATTTTAGGTTATATTATTACTTGAAAATAGTTATTTGCTACAATTTAATAAATTAAAAAAAAATTAAAACAATTGTAGTTTTGAACACAATGAATTTTGAATTAAAATTATTTTCACAATAAAAATTTACAAATATAAACAACCATATAGTACTTGCATTAATATATATAATAGTTATATTCATGATTAGTCAAACATAACGTATTTCAATTTTTATGAGCCAAAATTTATTGTTGAATTTCATGTTGTCTTAGAACCTTAATTTTTGATTATATATTAAATTTATTCCACAGCAGATTTTATAAATAATAAAATAAGCAACACCCTAATTAATTGGTTTAAAAAAACATTATACATAAATAACTTAGAACTTATCCATTCACAGAAGCCCAGGTCAATAATAGGAGAAACCTGTATATTTTGCAAATTGTATATATTTTTAATATAAAGAAACTATTTTATTTATTTTATCAAATTCTGTAAACTAATAGTTGAGATAAAAAACTTTCCTGAACTTTCTGAAACAAAAATACTCAAAATAATGTTATCAGATTAAGTGTAAATTTACTAGATTTGAATAAATCATTTTATAGGAAATTTTTCATAATTTTTATTTGTAAAAAACTAAAATTTGTTGAAGTAATGTATTTTCTGTTGTTAATCATAAATCAACACAAACCAACTCTAAAAACAAAACATAGATACTATTGAACCACTTTAATAAGTTTAATAAAATTAAAAAGTACAAAAATAACATAAATAAAAAATTTATTCCCAAAAAGAATTGTTATCTTATTTGCATTAAATCTCGATTGCACAATAATAGGTTTAAAAATTTATTTGCCTCAATCCGTAGTAACAGCTTAATTGTATGAATTTATTTAGTGTTTTTTTACGGAAAGGCTTTTATAAAAAATATCAAGCAGATAAAGCTAACTTAATTGAAATAACTAGATCTCTTTGGCTTGGCCCATTTTTTAACGTCCAAATTTTTTTTTTAAACAAATCCTTATGAGAGAGTTAAAATAATAAGCCATAGTTTTATTTATAATATAAGTTTCCAAAAACACCTGAAGAGTTGATAGACAACTGTCTTATATGCTGAAGGTTCTTTTATTATTTTATTAAGTGGAAAATAATAATGTAATAATTAAAAATACTAAATAGTTCTTAAGTATAGTAAATTAAAAGTTAACCGAAAGCCAAGAACTTCATGTAGTCAGTAAAATGCTAACTACGGACTTTTTAGTAAGCCAAGACATTTTAATGAGCACAACAGTCATAATATTTAAAACTTTTGCTCATCAATTTTTTAAATTTTATTTAAATTAGACTTCTTTTTAATTATAATTTAACAAGCAATAGAATTATGGTTTGCAAAAAGGTCCCATTTTACCAACTAACAGAACTTTAAATTAATTTTTTTTTTGTCGTTTACTAAAATAAGTTAAAGTATAAAGACTAAATTAGAAACAAGTTTAAAAATGGTTGGGTGTGGGTTAGACTTACCACAACCCGTATCGAACGGGTCATGACAGCTAGTATTAAATAATATTGACCAAAATTTCACCCTGAAAAAAAGTATACCAAAAAGAGAAAAAACTTCCAGAAATGTAATTTGGTTTAACCCCCATATACCAAAAATGTTATCACTAACATTGGAAAAGTGTTTTTAAATTTTGTTGATAAGTATTTCTTGCCCTCAAACAAATTACATAAAACTTTTTAATCGAAAAACAATTAAAGATAGATACTGTTGCACAAAAAGTTCATAAAGAATTATAAAAGGTCACAATAATGCTTTGTTAATCATAAAAGAAATCCTTTATAAAAAAAGATAGAAAACTCTAATTTAAAACAAAAAAACAATTGCTCAATAAATGGAAATTGTTTATTAAAAAACATGGTTTATAAATGTGTTGTTTACTTTAAGAATGCACCTGATAAGCAATATATTAGCTCAACAGAGAATGTTTTGCCAATTGTAAACAATCCATTAAAAATAATAGTGGTTATAACCCTCTCTCAACTCTAACCTTAATGGTGGTTATAACTCTCTCTCAACTCTAACCTTAATGGTGGTTATAACCCTCTCTTAACTCTATAACTCCGAAACACGAACCTTGACAAACAAGGCCGCTGCGCGGAGAAACAAGTTGAGCGCGGTACTACCAAAGACGTGGTGGGGATCAAACTCGGAACTTGTCGCTTATGAAGCAAGTGTTTTACCACTACACCACTACCGCATCATTTTCAGATCATTTTCAGCTTGATGAAGTTTTTTAATTTTAAACTAAGTTATCAATCTACTGATTTACTTTGTTTATAAAATAAAACTAGAAAGTTTTCATTAACAAACCAACACAAAAAGACTGTCACTAAAATGTTCGTTTTATATATATAAATATATATATATATATATATATATATATATATATATATATATATATATATATATATATATATATATATATATATATATATATATATATAAATATATATATATATAAATATATATATATATATATATATATATATATATATATATATATATATATATATATATATATATATATATATATATATATATATATATATATATATATATATATATATATGTATATATATATATATATATATATATATATATATATATATATATATATATATTTATATTTATATATATATTTATTGTTTAAACAACCTTCAACTTTTCAAGTCTTCTGTCAACCGTTTCCTTGCTCTTAAACTCTGTTCTTTTTTTTTCCTAGTAACTCCCAACTTATAGTGGTTGCTTGCAGCCTTGTTGGGAGTAAATGCAAATTAAAAAAAAAAAAAAAAATGGAATTATACGGAAATCCTAGAAGCACGAAAAAGAAGATAAAGAAGTTAATAAAAAGTGATAAAAAAAATAAAAAAGATGATGACTGTGAAGTACAAGGTGACTTTGAGTTAAATGACAACAAAGGTAGTTGCAATAATGAAAAATAAATTACCCTCTTTCCCCAACTTGTAAAGCTTTTTAAAAAATACATTTTAGTAAATTTATTAAAAGTGTTATCTTTTAAAAATGTTTAAAAAACGTAACATTTTTGATGTTGAATCAATGTTGATATTTTAACGCCGCTTTCTTGTTTCCAAATCAAAGCTTAAATCAACATAAGTAAATCAACGTTAGTAAATCAACATTAGTTAAACGGTAATTTATTGACGTTGAATCAAAGTTGATATTTCAACGTCATATTTTTTGTTTCCGAATCAACGATTAAATCAAGGTCCAAATGAACGATAAATGAACGCGTTTTCAACTTTGAATCGACGTCAAAATGCTTGCTTGATTAAAAAAACATTGTATGAGAATAAAACTAAGATCAACTAGAGAAATTAGTTAAAACAACTGAAAGACCTTAGTTATTAAAAACTCTAAATGTAAAAATGAAACCAAGATAATCAAACTAAACCCGTCAGGGTTAAAATAAAACTATTATCAGTTAAATATATCTGTAACTAAATGGAATACACTTAATAAAGCTATTGAAAAATAAAAGCTTATGATTGCGTACGAAATATAAAGAAAATACTTAAATATAACAAGTACGTATGATATATAAATTTAGGTACAAATAAACTTTATGAATATAATAAAAATTTTACATCTAAGATGTTTGTTAGTGCATTTAATAAAAAATATAAATGAAAAGTATTCTATAAAAAAAACCCGAATGCAACATTTAAATTACTGATAAAGGAAAATAAATATTTACTGGCCGAGTCTTGCATTTCAAGAAAATTATATATAAACTATTAAAATACTTAAAATTTACAAAAAAAGAAACGGTAGTGTCCTAGGGAACGCCAAATTCCTAGTAACTGGTAAAAACTTTTTGACTTCAAGTGTTTTCTCTTAAACTTCTACAAATTTAGAATTACTTTATGTTTTCAAATACTTTTTCTCAACGTTAAGGTAATTCTATACAGCAGTCAATTTTATACAAGTTTATTAAAATGAAGAAATGTTCAAACAACTTAGGTTTGCCTATTTTACTGAAAACTATTTAGAAAATTGTCTTAAATCTTAAATCTTAAATAAGACAGCGGCGTAGCAAGGGCCTTTGCATCTGGGGCTAAAATATCAAAACAACACTTTTTTATAGAAAAATAAATCTTTTTTTTTTAAGAAAAAAGCTAACTTAAAAAATAAAATTTTTACTTCTATTTCTTAATTTTTTTTGCGTTCCTTTTTTGCTCGTTGCAAAAGTTACTTTGCTACTCTATTGAAAAGAAGAAATAAATATGTTCGAATTTCAACTTATTTTTAAAATACGATATAGAAATTGTATTTAATGTAAGAAATAAAGAATAAAACAAGCGAATAAAAGAAATCAGAGCATTATTTAAAAAAAATGCAAATGAATTATTACCAAATAAAACGCTAGAGCACTTAAATACGTCTCCTGTTAATCAACTTCTAGTTCTTTTAACACTGCTGCTGAAAGTAAAGGCAATGAGGCATCTCTTAAAGATGTGCTTCATTGGTTAGACATTCAATGGGTGTTAGCTAGTTAAACACTAAATTGTTGTATAACTAGCTAACTGTTTTGAAAGAGTAAAATTTAAGTAAGCTAGTATTGCTAGTAAATTCATTTAATGTTAACACGGTTTTAATAATGCTCATACTAGCAGTAAGCAACCCGCAATACGCGTTGTTAGTAAGTAAAATTAAAAAAAAAACGCGTATAGAAAAGCCTAGAAACTACTTTAAAATAGAAAAGCCTAGAAAATGACGTAGTTCGACTAATAGTATTAAAATATCGTATTAATATTATCAGATACGTAAGCTTAGAGTTGTGGAGAAAAATGCTATTATGGTTTTAATAAAGCTCATAATGTCAAACTATGTTATTTTTTATTTGAAGTCTTAATTGGGACAGTGTGGTTAAAGGTTTGTGCAGCCTAATCATGATAATCAAAATTTTCATATTTTATTTTATTTCATTTAATGCAAATTATTCTTGCACTGTATAAAATGTCATACCAAATTATTAAATGTTTCATTAAAATGTTTAAATTGCACACAATTTTTAAATTTTTATAAAGAAATGCTATAAGTTGCGCGACAATACAGATTACAAGCAATTATAAATGTCACGGAAAGTATAATTGTTTAAATGTCACGTCATACTAATAAATTTCGCGCAACGCATTAAATATCGTGTGACTACTAAAAAGTATGAGTTTCCACAGCAAAAAAAAAAAATCTCACATTAATGAGTTTTTCGTGGTTATTCTGTGACTATAATGTCTAAAATAATTAAAATTTCATATTTATCAAGATTTATGTCGGTGATTTTGGCTATAGAAAATAATTTATTGACGCTCAAATCTGAAGTTAAACATTTCTTTGCAACGAGTTTTACTTTTTAATACATTACCATTAATGTTAACAAATTTGCTAAATATACACTCTTCATAAATTGTCATAACTTATGACAGTAAAATAAATTAATAATGGATCTGAGATGAGTACTTTCAATGATATATTATAAATACCTATTCTTAGTTTATAATTGTTGTTCTTGAAACATCATGAGGTATTTTTAGCTCGTTTTACTAGGTTATACACAGTGATAATGAGTTTCTTTACGCAATGTCATTATGTAAGTTGCTATTATTCGCCAATCAATTAGTTATAATTATGTTATTGTTTAAAAAAAAATTATTAGGTTTTTCTGTTGACAGTTTCTGTGTTTGGGTAAGACTTTCTTCGACATTTTCTGTGTTCCGACCAGGCCTCATTAGCATTTAAAAAAATATATAACTTTTAATAAGCCATGTGGTTCAAATAACAAACGAATACCAGGGGCGTGTACAGGAAATTTTTTGGGTAAGTCCATAAAAAAAAAAAAAAAACAATGTCCCCCTCTGCCTCCCTATTTTTTTGGAGAGGGGGAGGGGAACCGGATTTTGACCGGACTGAGTGTATTTTATAAAAATGTTTTTATTCTTTAAATGACTTGTGACATTGATAAAATAGTCACTTAAGCTCAAAATATAATATTTGCAAACAAAATAAACTATTTTTTGAAAATACTCAGTTGTCGTAATGTATAATATATACAAATTAAAATTTTTTACAAGATTTGTCAAAATAAATTACAAGATTAATACAAGATTTTGCTGTGTAAATTTTTTTATATAACTTTATAAATAATATTTAATTATAAATAAACGTTATAAATACTTAAAGTCAAAAAACTTATTGCAATAACTTTACAATGCTAAATGTTTTTACAAAGATGTCAGCTATGAAAATAGCTGTTTACCAAAAAGCAGCTCAAACATTTGAAGTTATACTTTTATCGTATTTGAATTTTATTTAAAACACAACTCATAAGTATTTACAACAAACTTAAAAAGGTTTGTCACTTGTAATGTTTCAGTATTATTAGATTAAAGTTCATTTTTGAATTTCAGGCAGTTAAGTGAAATTCATCTAAACTTCTCACAGATCAAATTTAAGTATAAAGCCTTTGGTTTGGAAATAATAAATAAACCTAATAAAGCCTTTGGTTAAACAAAAGACACTAAAACATATGATTTGGTCTTCCCAACTAGTATAACAAAACATTGAATTTCTGGAATTGTTTTTAGAAGAAACTGAATATTAGAAAGAAGAAATTAAAACACAGGTGCTTATAACACTTCAAAATTGTATCAATCAAACATTGTGTTAAACTCAGTAATCTAGATAAAACTTAGATAGTCTAGCAAGAAACAACGATAACCAAGTTAAAATAATTTGAAATGCAATTTTTAGGCTTGCTTAAAGCATATTTGAAGGTGTTGATTAATAATGTTTCTAACTATAGAGACAAAAACTTTTAATGCTTCAATAAGATTTAAACTATAAAAATTATCATTATTACTTGCTTGCAAAATTGTGTAATTAAAAAAGCTATTTTAAAAACATGTCTTGTTATACACAGTGCATTAATAAAATCAAAAATTGTTATTAACTTCAGTAGAAGAAGCAGTAGCAGGGGCTGCACCATTATTGACATTCTTTGAGTCAAAAAACCACAGGTATAAAAAACTTTCGTAAAGTATCCATGCTACAATTTCACATTTCATAACACCCAAAGAAAAATCAGTAACAGCTTTTATTAAAATACTAAGTAAACAAGTTTTTCTTTTATGCGGTTCATCATAGTTCCTATTACGATTATCATGATTCTCATAAAGGATAAACAATATGGCTAATTAAAATTTATACTTAATAAGTCTAAAATCTTCTTCTTGATTATTAAAGAAAACCAAATACTAGTTTTTATCGATGCAACTATAAACGGCGGACCTGTACACGGCGCACTCTAAACTCGGTGAAGTTCGTTATTTCTCGGAACGAATATTCTCGGTGTTCGCTTTTGGTATTTTACAGAGTAGGCGCTACAATATTACGTTAATTCGCGCCATAATGGTAACGTCGAAAGTAAAAAAACAAAAACTTGTCGTAAATGCATTTTAATAAAAATTTAACATTTTAGAAAAAAAATTAAATTTTACAAATTATCAACATATATACATTAAATATTAGATTAAATAGATCTTCTAAAGGTATCTTCTCTTCTTAAGACTTTTTGTAGCTTATCTTCTTTTAATCGATCATCTAAAGGTATTTTCTCGTAGCTTCTCTTCTTTACATATCTTTTTGTGGCTAATCTTTTTTTAATCGATCTTCTACAGTTATCTATACAGTTATTTATATTAAACAAATTCAATATAAATATTATGAAACATTTTCAATGTAAATATTATATTATAATACTTATTTTACATTACAGAGGATACCTGTCATTAATATGTTTTAAAAATAAAGAAAAATTTTCCCAAACATTTTTATTATAAAAATCATAATCTTCTCTGTATACAGCTTCATCTAGCCTAGACCACTTTAAATCACTCTGTGATCCAAAAACATACTTTAACCTTCGTTTCATCCGACACCAAAACGACTCAACATGATTTGTTGTTGCTCCAGTGTCAGGATCAACAAAGTTTATTGTATGGTTTACAGTGAAATGATTGTAACCTAAGTTATTTAAATTAGTATAAGAAGCCCACTGATCTGAGTGTATTATTGATCCAGGTGCAACCCATTGTTGAATTATTGGCACTAATGTCTGAGCTGTTCGATCCTCTACCCTTCTTAAGTATCCTTTCTAACTAGTTACATCAAATGCCCCAAAAATCCAATGTTTTTCAACGTTATGCCCAACATTATATTTTCGTTTAAAAAATAAAGATTTATCTATTTCTATGATGAGCCCTGGACCACCTAATTGATTAACAGTAGCAACATCCATAGTTTTAAATGAACAAATATCCCGGAAGTATTGATACCACTGAATTACTACCTACTACCTCAGATGCAGCGGTTACAGGGACCTCCAGGATCCATAAAAACATTAATTGAAGTATCAGACTTACACTTAAAGATGTAGAGCTTTCAAAAATTCCTGCTCGAATTGACTTCGTCTTTTTGCAAGTGTTTCATCGTCAAATATGTTTTTCCTTAAATAAAGTATTTTGAAGATACAAGAGATAGTCTGTTTTGTGTAAATAATAATAAAAATGTTAAGTATTCATACTTGACAACGTTCATAATTTTGTACAAGCATCCTTTGACCACATGGACAACGTTTTTGAAGTGGCATTAGCCTTTTTTATTGCAAAAAATCAATCAATTTTTTTTCTTTGATACTTTCAATGAACTCAGCTAAAGGTGTCATCTTACATATTTTAAAGGCGGTAAAAAATTGGCTTTTGAAGCGAGAATTAAAACATTTGAGCTAAATTTTCATTCGTTAATATTAGCCAATCATTAAACGGCAAAATTATTGTTTCGAACTTTACTGAGTTCGTTTACGAACTTCACCGAGTTTAGGGTGCGCCGAGTACAGGTCCGCCCTATAAACAGCTTCTACTTGTAACAACTCTCTGTCTTCTTTTCTTGTATCAAAAGGATATCGTGATATCAAAAGTTCTACACAATTAATATAATATTTGTTTGCTTAACTTTATAGGAAAAAATGCTTTTCTTTAACATACTAACTTTTTCTTTACAATGCTATATTAGCTTGCGAATTTTGCAACATTTTGAAGTAACCCTGACGGCCATGTTATATGTTTAATAAAATTAATTAATTTAATAAAACACAAATTAGGCAGGGTGTATGACAAAAGGGAAGTCCGAAATTTATTTTCCACATTTGAAACCTTTTTTTTCCTTATTTATAACTTCAAATGCAAGTTATTAAAATGATACACAATCTAGTGTAATAAAACAGGGAATGTCAATTGATATATTTTGATATATACTAGTTGTTACAAACTAATTTTACCTCCTGATAATAGTTAAACAATAAAACTTGACAAAAATTTTACTCAGGGTGTTTGTCAAAGTCGAAGTTCAAAATTTATTTTTCACAATTGAAACCGTTTTTCTCCTTATTTATTGCTTCAAATGCAAGTTATTAAAATGATAAACAGTCTAAGGTAATAAAACCGGGGATGTCTATTGATATATTTTAATATATATTTGTTGTTACTAACTAATTTTACCTCCTGGTGATAGTTAAACAATAAAACTTGACAAAAATTCTACTCAGGGTGTAAGTCAAAAGGGAAGTCCAAAGGTTGTTTTAACTAAAATAATTATTTTAATTTTTTTTAAACCAATGAAATAAAAAATTAAAAAAATAAAGTTCTATATAACAAAATAAAATAAGGTATTTCAGTTCAAGTTTCTAATTAAGTTATTTGACTCAAAAGATAGTTTAACCTCCATCAAAATATTGTAATTATAAATTTTTAACAATCGCAAAATTATGAAACCGATATAATATTTTCCGGTTTTTAATATTTTGGATTTTGAACCGTTTTCCGGTTTTTAATTTTTTTCCAACTTTTTCAGATAATTAACCGTGCATAATTTGTTTAGATTTAGCTGTAGTTTGGTTTTAATAGTTACATATAGTAAGATTTTTTTCAACAATATAATCAAGTTAAAAAAACTTTTATTTAATTTTTTTGGATACGTCCAACGACGTAGCGGACATCCCCTAGACACGCCCCTGATATATATATATATATATATATATATATATATATATATATATATATATATATATATATATATATATATATATATATATATATATATATATATATATATATATATATATATATATATATATATATATATATTATATATATATATATATATATATATATATACATATATATACATATATATATATATATACATATGTATATATATATATATATATATATATATATATATATATATATATATATATATATATATATTATATATATATATATGTATATATATATATATATATATATATATATATATATATATATATATATATATATATATATATATATATATATATATATATATATATATATATATATATTAGGTACGTGGAAATCCGCGTTTTACGGAACCGATTTTTGTGCTAAAAAACTGTGCCACGCTTTTTAGAATTTTTTTTAGTTAGCGTAGGGAAGACGTGTGTGGTTGGAAAACTTTTTAGAATTTGATATCAATATAGATTATTTTTAGAAACTAGAATAGTTAAACTTTGTTACTGTTAGGTTTATTATTTTACTAGATAGCTTTTTTATAGAGTTTTTTGATGTCTAAAACTTTGTTGTACTTTGGGCATGAAATTAATGTCGAAGATATGCTCATTCATTTTTCTATACTATTCTTTCATTTAAGTTTTTCATTTATCTATGCACCTGGAAAATTTCATTGAAAAAAAAGTTGTAGCAGGGTGTCTATTTTTTGTCGCACTTTTGGTACCTAATTCTCATTTTGCTGAAATGGGCGCGGGAGACAGAGGGGCTAATCAAACATTTTTTATATTTGATTTAGATTGAATATCATTTTCAGTTTTTTTTTAGATTAAATAAAATGGAAGGTCAAAATAATGATAAAGGTTTTCAATATTGTTTCCTATTTATTAAAATTAAAAAAAAAAAAAAAATTAAAATTTAATACTTTAAACTTTAAAGTATTAAATTACTTAGTAAGGAAACATTAGTTTACTTACCTTACTTAGTAAGGAAACATTAAAATTCATTTAAATTAAATGAATTTTAATGTTACTTTAAAGTTTAAGGAGATTAATATTATAACATATTTTATCTTACATTGTATTACAATGTAAGAGTGGTGTAATCTTTTTTTTTTTAATAGTTGACTGTTAATCTTTCAACTGTAATAAATAATATAAATTATTTATATTATTTATTACAGTTGAATCGTACTTTATTTATTAAATAAAATACGTTCATATATAACTTATATATGTTAGTGAAATTATTCAACTTTTATGTATAATACATGTAACATAATAATGAAAAACATTTGTTATATTGTTTTAGCAACTCAAAGCAGTCCAATGGTGGCAGCCAACAATATTAGTTAGTTATTTTACACATTCCATACCCATTAGTTTCTTTTAACTTAAGATCAGTAGATATAGTCTAGACAAATGTTTGTATTATTTTGTTAAAAAAAGTTTTTCAATTGTTTTTTAGAAGATGCTTTTGAGAGGATAAGTCAGTTTCTTTGTTATGCTTTATTATTTTAGTGTTTAGTTATCTGCTTTCAGTATTCATTTAAAGATCTTTATTACAATAATCCACAAAATTTTTTTACAGTTGTTTATTTATGTATTCCTAATTGTTGCTTTCTTTTTATTGAGTCATTGTTGTTTTTTTCTATAGACAATTTAGAACAAGTAAAGTTTAAACTATTTTAGTTATTTAGTCATTTAAACTTATTTTTTGCAATGTTAGTGTTATAGTTTAATTTTATAATAAAGTTCGTAATTTAAAATTGGCTTTTAGGTGAATTCAGACAGGCGATTTGTAAGTTTGGTAAATTTTAACAATTTCAATGGTATAGTTTAATGATACACGCTAACTAAAGATTATTACTTTATTAATAAACACTAAAGGTGTTACATATCTAATTTGAAGTTTGAACGTTGTTTTTATAATAAAGAATCTTGTCTTTTAAATAACTTATTTAAAAAGATATTCCTTAATAAATAAAGTTTATTTATTAAGGAATATCTTTATGAATAAGTTATTTTAATATAAATTTATTAAACTGTTTCAAATTATTATTTGGCCACTATCTAACCTTTATTTATAACTTAAATATTTCTTTTGCTGTTTTAGATGCTCAAAGTTATAGTGAAGTTGTAGCCGGCAACATCAGCTAGTTACTTTCTGTATTTAATAGCTTAATAGTTATTATAAATTATATATATATATATATATATATATATATATATATATATATATATATATATATATATATATATATATATATATATATATATATATATATATATATATATATATATATATATATATATATATATATATATATATATATATATATCTTGCAAACTAAGATCAAAAAAGAATAGGACTGTTGACTATCTAGACACTCCAGATTTAAGTTTAAGAGAAAAGATTGTTAAATGGTCAATTAATGTAGCACGTAAAAACAAATTTACATATTGACTGAATCGATGCAAAGTAAGAGATGAGATTTGCCAAAGACAAAAGTGGCAAAGTTAATAAAATAAAAAAATGACTTCATTTACACCATTTCTTACTGGAAGAAGATGAAACTGATATTGAAGCTGCTGACTATTGCATGAAAAAGACCCAGCATGCTGCTGATGTTGTTTCTGGTGAGTTACAATTTAATGAATTTAAAATCACAAGTGTTGTGACTTGCCTAAATTATATAGCAAGTGTTGTGACTTGCATGAATAATACAGCTAGTGTTGTGACTTGCCTAAATTATATAGCAAGTGTTGTAATATGTTAAATTTTTTGATAGACAACTCTGGCTTACCTTCGTGTGCTGGCTATTGTTAAAAATAATTAAAATATAGTTTTATTACTGGAATTAATTATATTAATCATTCATCAAAAAACCAAAACAAAAATATATTAAATTATTTTTAAAATAATTAAAAAATTTTTTTTTTAATGTTAACATTTTATTTATTATTTATTTTGAAACAGAATTTTGTTTGTTAACCAAACAGAATGGCTAGCTCGTTAACCATACTGTATTGTCCTTACTTCTTTTAATGTAATAATCACATGAAAGACTTTAATATAGGTAGTTGCTATACTTGGTTATAAAGATGACATGTTTTTTACAGCCAATTGACTTATAATTATAGCCCCACAATAGTAGTTGTATAATTTTTTAAGTAATATATATCCAATTGGTTTGGTTAGAGGCATTTTAATGCCCCTTCCCTTATGATACATTTGGATAGACCCTTCCTTATACTTCACTCTCTTATGACCATGGATGCACCACTAATGTATATTTTAATCTAGTGGAATATGTTTTTTACTTCTTTGTTGTTGTACTTTAAATATTCATTCAGATATTTCAAGAATTAAAAATGTTTTTGATATTATAGTACTAAAACATCATCAACATATCTATTATGAGTTTTACATTCATCTCTCATATTTGGTGGTTGTCTGGTATGAATTTATTTTTTAAATTGTTTCTAGTTTCATAATTATTTTTTTAAATTTAATATTCAAATTTTGAAAACAGTAATTGCATATTTTTTCTTTTTTTTTTTTAGGTTGGGGGGGGGGGTCATACGCCCATACCATAATAGAAACACCACTTGTATACGTAAGATCTTGTATAACATAATTTTATATTGTATACTAGTTTTACTCATTTTAGTAAAGATAAATATTTATAAAATCAAGTCGTTTTTGATACAAGGGTGTATCAAACCATCACCACCACACACACTATTATTGCTAACATACACCTCTCATATATTTTAGTTTAGTATAAATTTAAAACAATTTTTTTGTATATTTATATTGCTTATGTTTTAAAAAAAAACTTTTCTTCTAAAAAAGTGTTCAGTTTCACACGGGCAAGGTGGTGGTTTGGTACCCCCTCTGTCCATCCGATACGCCCGGCGGTTAGAGTTTAACATAAAGTTGTAGCCCACTCTTACACCTATCTTTTGATGCCAAGATATTTGTTTTTTGATAAGAGTTGACAAAGTTATGACAATTTAAGTGAAGAAAAATATTATTTTGACCAAAGTTTCTTCAACAAATCCATATATTGAAAAATCGGTACTTAAACCGTCATAACTTTTGAACCAATTGTTAGATTTTGATAATTTTTTCACCTTTAAAATACTGTAATAATCCTCTTTCTAATGATATATAACAATATAATATTCAAACATTTTGAAATTTTTACTCGCGTACGTATATATATATATATATATATATATATATATATATATATATATATATATATATATATATACATATATATATATATATATATATATATATATATATATATATATATATATATATATATATATATATATATATATATATATATAAATATATATATATATATATATATATATATATATATATATATATATATATATATATATATATATATATATATATATATATATATATATATATATATATATATGTATATATATATATATATATATATATATATATATATATATATATATATATATATATATATATATATATATATATATATATATATATATATATATACATAAAAGTAATATGTTAATTTATAATAATTTTACTGTTTTTATTTAAAATTTATTGAAAAAATTAAGATTCTGTTATTAATGTAGTTATTTTCTCCTTAATTCTGCTTATTTTTTTTTTAAAAGATTGTCTTGTGTGACCAAATCTCTTTAAATATTAGAAAAATGTCTCCTTAAAATCTTTACATTTAGCGTCAGTTTTAATAATGTAAACCCTGATTTTGTTTTTGCTAAAAATACAAAATATATGTCAATAAGTAAAATAAAAATGAGTTTTGTTAAAATTTGGAATTAGTAGAATTAAATAAAATTTAGAATTATTTTTTATTATTAGTTAATTATATATTATTAGTTAAAATTAGTAGAATTTGTAGTATTAGTTAAAATTTAGAAATAGGTAGTATCAAACATCAATTAGATACAATTTAAAGTTGAACAAAAAAATAAAAAAATTAAAAAATGCTAATGCTAAAAAAAATAGCACCTGTAAAAATATATATTTTTTTTCCATAAATTTTATTTACTTGTTTAATTTATTTAAGATTTTATTTTTAGGAGCGTCAACTACATCAAGTGTCAGTTGATATGTGTTTTGGTCAAATACATGTTTGTATTTGGTAATATTATGTTACATTTTTGTTTTGTATTTCAAAAACTCATATTGCATTTATTTAAATATGCATTTAGGAACCTAGAATTAATGTTTTTGTACTTTTTGTATTTAATTTTGTTTATAATTAAAGAAATTTTATTTGATTAAATGTGTTTAATCCTAAAGTTTTATTTTGCCCTAGGTTTTAGAAAAATAAAACAATGGTTTTGGCTATATTTTATTTTATGTAATGGTTAATATAATATAGTTTATTTTATGTAATATGCCTAATGAATTTTTCTTATTAACAACTTCTTCAATTCATTCAGCTCCTTCAAAATTTGAAAGTCTGCGATTCAAAATTTTGCTTTTCCCAAAAAAAAAGTTAAAGAAAATATATAAAGTCAATAATAAATCTTAAAGTTTTACAAAGATTAATGTAAGTAATAATTTTTCTTGTAATAACTATCTTAGAAGTTATTTTACCTATCTAGGCCTTTTTTCTTTATAAATTAATTTTTTTTATACTCGCAATACTCAAAATAGGTACCTAGTCAATTCAGCAAGAAAAAAAGAACAATTAAGAATTTCCTTTCAAAAGATGTAGTTAGTAAAACTTTAAGTTAGTTATATATATATATATATATATATATATATATATATATATATATATATATATATATATACATATATATATATATATATATATATATATATATATATATATATATATATATATATATATATATATATATATATATATATATATATATATATATATATACATATATATATATATATATATATATATATATATATATATATATATATATATATATATATATATATATATATATATATATAATTTTTCTTGTAATAACTATCTTAGAAATTATTTTACCTATCTAGGCCTTTTTTCTTTATAAATTAATTTTTTTTATACTCGCAATACTCAAAATAGGTACCTAGTCAATTCAGCAAGAAAAAAAGAACAATTAAGAATTTCCTTTCAAAAGATGTAGTTAGTAAAACTTTAAGTTAGTTATATATTCATATATATATATATATATATATATATATATATATATATATATATATATATATAATATATATATATATATATATATATATATATATATATATTTATATATATATATATATATAAATGTTGCATAAAGTAGTATATTTTTTATTATGGTTGAATGTATAATTTTCTTTATAAGGGTAAATTACTATCATAAAATACATAAAAAATTTTAATCTGTAATTTTATACATAATGCTCACTTTACAAATAAACATAAGTTACACAAACTAACTAATTGCCCAATATAACTTACACTAAATTGTCTCATTTAATTACACAAGTGTTATCTTTTGAGTTTAGAAGTTATTAAATGTTGTTATTAAATGTTGGTGGCTCATTATGCAGTGCATTTGAGAAGAGCATGCTTTCAAAGTAAGTATAATTTTACTATAAATAGAGCATTTTTAATATTGCAATTATATTGCATACTTGATATACATAAATATACACGCTGATCACAACAATCCAGTCAAAAAATTTAAAAAAAAAATAAATTTAGTGTTGAGAAATTCGTATTTTTTGATGTTATGTTAGTAAAATAATAATTGTATATATGTTTGTGTGTGCCTGTGTGTGTGTGTGTGTTATTTATTTCTTTCCCCTTTATTTTTACATACTTATCTTGACTTTTTCAGGGTTAAGACTGCTACCCTGATAATATTTGGTAATATTTTAAAGAGTGCACTTGATCGAAAAGAAGGTGAATCACGTCAACTGTTGGAACATTCGATTCTTGGAAATGAACAAGTGAAAGAAGTAGTTTATAAAATTGTAATTTATAAAGTTCAGCACAATTATATTATTAAAAATGTTAAACGATTTATTATTTATTTTTTATTCCCAAGAAGTTCTGTGAAAATATATGTATATTTGAACCTTATGTTTAAATAAAGCCATGTAAAAGCACGTATTTTAGACGTCGAAATGAGAACGTCTAAATTAAGTTATTTAAAGACGTCATTTGGCGTTTCCATTTAGCACTTGTTCTAAACGTCCGAAATTCACGTATTTTAGACGTCAAAAAAACACGACTTTATTCCGTCATAAAAAGACGTCCTAATTATGTCCTAAAAAGACGTCATTTTACGTTGCCATTTAGAACCAGTTCCGGACGTCCTAAAAAGACGTCCTTTCGACGTCATATGGACGTTGCCGTGCCCGCTGGGTTCTTTTTGAACCCACTAGGTTAGATTAAGACAGAAGTCAAACTATAAACAGTCTAAAAATATATAAAAATAAGTGTGCTAAATAAATTTACAACCATAAAAATGACTGTACAACGATGTATTTTATTATGTAGTACTTAAATGAAGCTAAACATTTGCACCTCTCAGATTTTCTATGAAAGCCAAGTTATTGAAAACAGATATTGATACTTTTCTGTCTTCTATAACTCTTTAATTCAATTTCGCTGAAATTAAGTGTTGTAGACTCATAACTACTTAAAAATCCGTTATTGACTAAAGACTACCAAAACAAAAAGAAAATTCAGCTAATGCACGTTGGGAGTTGTTATTCATTTACTGGAAAAAAGTATTAGTCAAAGCTCTACTTTAGCCTAAAACATAAGGATGCTTTACTTAACAACATAAAATCATAAAAACTGGCGATATCATTAGCAACACAGATAAAATACACGTAAACAAAAATGAAGACTAGAAAGTTGCAATGATGTTTAGATATAAGAAGATGTTCCTTTCCAGTATCATTTTCACTTGTTTTTTTGTATCCAAACCAAAAATTTTGCGAACAGTTCTAAATATAAATATATGGTCATTATAAATATTTTTATAATTGCTTTGTTAATGACAGACAACAGTTAACAAGGAAATAACATATTTAACATTAAAGTTAAAGAGCCAATCTTTTGTATAAACAATTTCATCATTCAGCTAAGTAAAAACAAAAAAATTATTCGGTTCATTTCAAGAAGTATAAAAAAAAAAAAATGCAAGCCTACTGAATGCTTCTTTTTTTCAATCGTTCGTTTCACTGACACTTGAACAAGTAAATAAAAAGAGAAATTGTTTACAGGTTTATTTTTTGTCTGAAAATAAATATTTTAATTAGATACATTAAATACATTATACATTGCACAAATACATTAAAAAATTAGTCTAAATATAAACGGTAAAACTTTTTAAAAAAAAACATTACACATAAAAAAAAGTTATATTAAAGTATTTTGTAAACAAAAAACTGACCAATCAGAATGTAACAAAGTTATCGGAACTACGGTACTGTGGGTCTTTGTTAGGTTCTATTGGCAATAAACACTTTTAATTTTTTTAAGTAAATAACGATTTCCTTATTAACAACCGATTGACGTCTTTTAGACCTCTTTTTTGAAGACGTCTCTTAGAAAGACGTTTTACCACGTCTTTATTTAGGCTGATTATAAAAAAACATAATTCATAAAAAAGACGCCTTTTATTCGTCTAAAGATGTCTATTTTTCCACTGGTATAACTCTAAATACAAAGTATGAAAAAAAGCTCTTTTCGATGCCGAGAACCTGCATTTAATATTTTTTGCAGTGAGCTCAAAGATCAATTTATTGCCAGATGGATTTGATTTGATGTTTTCTGATTTGGTCTTAGAAAATGAGACGATAGTAGCTCTTACTGATCCATGTGAAATCGTTGTCAAGGTTATTGGTATTTATTTATTTTAAATTAGTTTAAACTCATGATGTCAGGTTTTTTCTTATTATTCTAAAAGTTTGTTCTAAATTATTTGTATTATTCCTTTTGTCTATCTTATGTTTAATATATGATGATTTATATATTATATAATTAATTTCATGTTTTTCAGAATCAGACCCATCATTTCAAAGATTAACATACGAACCTTCATTTGTTTAAATATTAAATTTTGTTCCGATTTATAGCCAAAATATTTCAGGGGATTCTCCTGGTACAAGTAAAAGCTCACCACAATCATCATTTATTTACTTACCAGTCTCCACTTTCTCTAGAGATTAGAATTAAGGTATTTACTGTGCATAAGGTATTTACTATGCATACATGCATAATTTATGTCTGTAAATTATGCATGTATGCACAGATATTTAGGTATATGTTCGATATGTAAAATTTGTAATGCCTCATTTAAATCATCAAGAGAAGAATCAAGACACATTTGCAAAAAAAAAAAGGCGGTTTTACGTTTTCCTCAGATAAAAAAAGGCTCGCAAACAACATTTGCAATTAAACTAAGCGGTTACTATTTTTAAAAAAAGGTTGCTATTTTTCACTATTTGACATTATTAATTTCTTATTGCAGATTAATGAGTTTGTATAGCTTTTATGTAAGGAAGAGGTTGAAACAAATTATCAAACAGATTTCTCTACTCACAAGCCATTTAAATTTTCTCTTAGCATATATTGCGATAACATAGAACTAGCTAACCATATTGGTAAACATACAAAAATTCGTAAGCTAACTATTTTTTATGCTCAATATCATTTGTTGCCATCTTATATGCGCTGAACTGTTGTCCCTGTAAAATTATTTATGTTTTGTAAAAAAGGAACTTACTTTCAATACTTAAAAGATTTTTATACTTCCTGTAATCTCTTGAATAATAGTGTTACTTTTAATGCAACGATTCGTTGTGTAAAATTATTTTTAAAATTTGTTATATATTCGGGAGATACATAAGCTTCAAACCATATTTGTGGATTTAAAACCAGCATAGCACCAAATGTATTTAGATAATTTCACTCTTGTCTCACCACAAACAAAGAAACGTCAATAATATATTGAGAAGATATGTGTCATTTATGTACTCATGCAAACCACCATTAACATATTATAAATCTATAAAGTGTGACAAGTAAAAAAACAAAATTTATTGGTCAAGGATTTATGGTATAAATTATGAGAGTGCATTTTTATAAATTGCCACTTTTGATATTATTGTTAAAGCACCATACAATCCCATGCATATTTTGCTGGAAGGACTAGTATCCCATGAAATATGTCTTCTGCTGCGATTCCAAGCGGGCACGGAAACGTCCATATGACGTCGAAAGGAAGTCTTTTTAGGACGTCCAGAACTGGTTCTAAATGGCAACGCAAGATAATGTCTTTTTAAGACGTAATTAGAACGTCTTTTTAGGACGGAATACAGACGTGTTTTGAGACGTCTAAAAGACGTGATTTTAGGACGTTCAGTACTAGTGCTAAATGGAAACGCCGAATGACGTCTTTAAATAACCTAATTTAGACGTTCTTATTTCGACGTCTAACATGGCTTTACTTGAACGTAAGGTTCAAATTTATGTTTTTACAGAACTTCTTGACAATGAGAAAAAAATAATAAATCATTTAAATTTTTTAATAATGTAATTGTGCTAAGTTTTATAAATTACAACTTTGTAAACTTCTTCTTCCACTTGTTAATTTCCAAGAATCGAATTTTCGAACAGTTGACGTCATTCACTTTCTTTTTGATCAAATGCACTCTTTAAAATATTGCCACCAGCATTTTAAAGTTTTTTTTTTTGCTATAGGAATCAGGAAAGCAGTCTTAACCTTAATAAAATATTGTTAAGATAAGTATGTAAAAATAAAGGGGAAAGAAATAAATAACACACACACACACACACACATATATATAATTATTATTTTATAAACATAACATCAAACATAAACAAAATTACGAATTTCTCAACACTAAATTTATTTTTTAAAGAAATTTTTGACTGGATTGTTGTGACCAGCGTATATATTTATGTATATCAAGTATGCAATATAATTGCGGTATTAAAAATGCTTTTTTTATAGTAAAATTATACTTACTTTGAAAGTATGCCCTTCTCAAATGCATTGCATGATGAGCCACCAACATTTAATAACTTCTATTTCTAAATTCAAAAGATAACACTAGTGTAATTGATATGGAACAATTTAGTGTAAGTTATAATAGGCATAGGAGCAATTCATTAGTTTTTTATTCAATTCAAAAATTTTGTGTAAAATATGTTTACTTGTAAAGTGAGCATTATGTATATGATTACAGATCAAAATTTTTTATGTAATTTACCCTTATAAAAAAAAACTAAGCATTTAACCATAATAAAAAATATACTACTTTTTGCAACATTAGTATCGAGAAATGATTGATCACATTTAAGAGACTTGGCGATAGAATCATACTAGTAAAGATCAAAACTGTTCTCAACTTTAAACGTTTTTTATATTTCATTATTCTTAAGATAAGTAAGTAAATGAATTAAAGACTATATATTATAATTTATGTATAAATAAATTATAATAGAAAAAATATATATTACATCTTAGCTTCCAACAAGGCTATGAACAACCACTATAAGAGTTTGGAAGTTATTGGAAGAGAAAAGATTAAGTTCGTAGGGCAAGATAACGATTGACTGATGACTTAAAAGATTGCAAATTATATGAATCAGGGAAGCAAGATGAAGGAAGCAAATTAACTAGCTTTAGAGCAGTGTTAATTATAGTATTTGTAGAAAAGAGAAAAAGAAGCAACATCACAACGATGTGACAATAGTTGGAGATTGGCTGCACAAGCAGGTCCAACTATGTTTACAATGCGTTTTTGCACCTTGTCTAAAAGAGAAAGGGCATCAATAGAAGATCTGTCCCAGATATGGCAACAGTATTCCATACAGGGACGGATTTGAGATTTATAGAGATAGAGAATAGAATCTAGAATAAGGAACTACTACTATTAGTGTCGAGCTCGATAAAGAGACGCAACCTCAGCAGATGCTAATTTTGCAATGGATTTGATATACGGTTTAAAAGAAAGATCAGAAGTAAAAGTTAATCATAGAAGGTAAAGGGTATATGACTCATCTAGTACATTACCATTCATAAATATAGGAAGATCAAAATTATTGCGATAACAATTGGCCGAAAAAAATTGAGTTTTATCTGAAATAAAGTTCACCAGCCATTGTGAGCCACATGCTGTAGCAGAGGTGAGATCCTTTTCAAGCTCATTTACCCCCTCCAAGCAATCAGAGAGTTTAGGCTTCTTATCATGACAAGAATAAATAGTAGTGTCGTCAGCGAACAATGCCACCTTAGGTGTGATAATATCTGGAAGATCATTAATGTAAATTAAAAAGAGTATAGGGCCAAGAATTGAACCTTGATGAACCCCTGAAGTTACAGGATATAAAGAAGATATATATATATATATATATATATATATATATATATATATATATATATATATATATATATATATATATATATATATATATATATATATATATATATATATATATATAAATATATATATATATATACATATATATATATATATATATATATATATATATATATATATATATATATATATATATATATATATATATATATATATATATATATATATATATATATATATATATATATATATATATATATATATATATATATATATATATATATATAACTAACTTAAAATTTTACTAACTACATCTTTTGAAAGAAAATTCTTAAATGTTCTTTTTTTCTTGCTAAATTGACTAGGTACCTATTTTGAGTATTGAGAAGTGTTAAAAAATTTTATTTATAAAAATAAAAGGCCTAGATAGTTTAAATAACTTCCATGATTTATCATTGACTTCAAGATTTATCATCAACTTTAAGATTTATCATTGACTTCATATATTTTCTTTAACTTTGTTTTAGGAAAAGCGAAATTTTGAATCACAAACTTTCAAATTTTGAAGGAGCTGAATGATTTAAAGAAGTTTTTACTAATAAAAATTCTTTAGGCATATTACATAAAATAAATTATATTACATTAACCATTACATAAAATGAACTATAGCCAAAACAGTTGTTCTATTTTTTTAAAACCGAAGGCAAAAATAAAAATGAACTTTAGAGTTAAATACATTTAATCAAATAAAATTTCTTTAATTTAAAACAAAATTAGATACAAAAACTACAAACACATCAATTCTAGATTCCTAAATGCATATTTAAATAAATGCAATATGAGTTTTTGAAATACAAAACAAAAATGTAACATATTATTACCAAATACAAACATGTATTTGACCAAAACATATATATCAACTGACACTTGATGTAGTTGACGCTCCTAAAAATAAAATCTTAATTAACAAGTAAATAAAACTTATGTATAAAGTAAAAAATATTCTTACAAGTGTTTTTTTTTTAGCATTAGCATTTTTTTTTTATTTTTATTTTTATTTTTTCTGTTCAACTTTAAATTGTATCTAATTGATGTTTTACGCTATCTATTTCTAAATTTTAACTAATACTACAAATTCTACTAATTTTAACTGATGATAACTAATAGTTCTAAATTTTAACTAATTCTAATAATTTTAAATTTTAGCAAAACTCATTTTTATTTTATTTGACATATATTTTGTATTTTTACTAATAAAACTGACGCTATAAATCAGGATTCTAAGGAGACATTTTTCTATTATTTAAATTTGGTCACGAAATATTTTTTTTATTTAGATTTGGTCACGAGAGTCAATTTTTTGAAAGAAAAAATAGAAGAATTAAGGCGAAAATAACTACATTGAAAACAGAATCTTTGTTTTTTCAATAAATTTAAAATAAAATCAGAAAAATTATTATAAATTACCATATTACTTTTATACATATATATATATATATATATATATATATATATATATATATATATATATATATATATATATATATATATATATATATATATATATATATATATATATATATATATATATATATATATATATATAACCTTTGGAATTAGGGTCGGCATGCAGCAATGCCAACCTAAAAGTTTTTGAGGTTGACAAATAATGCTGACCTTGTTTGTATGTTTAATGGTAAGACTTTTGAATCACTTTTTTTAGCTTTTTTGATTGATGTCGACAAATTATTGTCAACCTTTTTTTTCTTAATTCCAAGGGTTGTGTATATATATGTATATATATATATATATATATATATATATATATATATATATATATATATATATATATATATATATATATATATAAATATATATATATATATATATATACATATATATATATATATATATATATATATATATATATATATAATACAGGCCTTGCGATGAATAAGAACTGCGCGACGCATAAGCACGACGCGATTTTTGACGTCATTAAATTCTTTTTATTTGCTTTTCATATTTATCGACATTAACTGCACCAATTTATTTAATTACCGCAAAACTACTTTAAATCGTTTATGTAGAAATGTTATTATTTAAAAATGTTTTGGAATGCTTCGTTTTTTAAAATGTAAAAACATTTGTTTATTTTCTCGACGTTTGTCACGTTTTGTCTATACTAAACGAATAAAAAACATTATAACTTAAATTTAAAAAAGATTATAAAATATGCTAATATTTGATTTTTTTTTTCTTAAATATGTTGTTTAAAGTTTTTCAAATAATTATTTTTTCTTTTTAAAAAGTCAGCGAGTAATAAACTGGAAATTTTAATATTGTACGATTAAAAACTGTGCAATAGCTAATATTTTTACAAGCGATTTTATAAAATATTTATTTATTTTTATTTATTTTCATAAAGCGGTTGATAAGCACAATCACTCGTATTAATAAAAAACTTAAACGAACGTTTTGAATAGATTTTTAATGTTAACAAGGAATTTTATTTCTATTAAAATAAAATAAAATGTTAGAATAAAAATCTTATAGGTATAAAAGAAATATTTCAGCGAAAAAATTATTCTTAAAAATTATTCTTAAAAATTATTCGAAAAACTATTGACGTTCTATTTTTCAGCAGCTGTTCTTGAGCACGCTTCGATGAGTTTCGGTAACTTTTAACATAAAAGCGATCGTTATTATTTAAGTAATTTTTTTGAGTTACTTTTTACAAAAATTTTAATAACTGTACTTTTTTATTGAATCAAGTAGAATACGTTTTGATATTAATCTTTTTTTTTTTTTATTTGCCCTCACCAATTTTTAAAATGTTTCCTCGAAATCACTCTTAAATACTTTAAATACGTCTAACAGTTAATAAATATTTTTAAATCTAAGGAATAATTTTTAAACCTATCAAACCCCTGTAAAATAATTATTTAAGTTTAAAATCTAAAACTAAAAGAAAGTATTTTTGTTCAATTTTATCGACAACGTTGCTATTGCTGAATAATTTTATTAATATGTTAGCTTAAAAGATTTAAACTTTTTTTTTAATTTTTGAATTTTTTCTACTTGTAAATAATGAGCATATTTAATTTTTTTAAATTCAAACTTTTATTTCAACTGCGTGCGGTTTTTAAAATACTTTATTAAATGTTAAAATAATCGTAAATTACTTCATTAAAATTCCGCTCAAAAATATCTTTAAATGTACTCAAACAAAAAATTTTTTGCTCGACGCAAATAGCCCTAGCTACACGCAAAATCGCCCTTGGACGACGTAAAATTCACATCGCCCGACGCTTTATCGCAAGGCCTGTATATATATATATATATATATATATATATATATATATATATATATATATATATATATATATATATATATATATATATATATATATATATATATATATATATATATATATATATATATATATATATATATATATATATATATATATATATATATATATATATATATATATATATATCTATATATATATATATATATATATATATATATATATATATATATATATATATATATATATATATATATATATATATATATATATTTATATAGGTACAATAGAAATATATATATATATATATATATATATATATATATATATATATATATATATATATATATATATATATATATATATATATATATATATATATATATATATATATATACATATATATATATATATACAATAGAAATATAGGTTTGCAATCAATCAAAGGACTATATAATTTCTTCAATAATAAGTATAATCCATTTACTTAAATCAAAATTCCTAGATGATAAAAAAAAAGGAGAAATTAAGTAGTGTTTCTCATCGGTTACTTAGTAAATTGCCAATAACATTCCAACATGTGATATAGGGTTGTTCATATGTTAAAACAGTTATAAAAGAGACAGGTGGGTAGAAAATTTCCTTTAGAGTAAAGGAAATTTTCTACTCTCCTGTTTCTTATATAACTGTTATGACTGGTTTAATTTCTTCAATTAGACTTATTTTTTAGTCAAAACTTTTGAACTTTACTAATAACTAATTACTAAAGTTAAGTAATTGGTTATTAGCGAAGTTCCAAAACTTGATATTGTAATATTTCAAAAAGTTCATTAACTAATGTGCTGGTCCAATTATTTCGAATAGAACAATCTAAAAGTTGTTAATTAAAGATATTGAATTATATTGAACTATCAGCATAAAATCTCTGTATTATTAATAGATTTTCCTTTTGAAAAATATGACTATGCATGATATTCTGCAATTAGACATCGCAGTCTAATTGCAGAATCTCATGCATATCATCAAACAGTCAGAACTTGGTTCTTGATATAGTACTACTGTGATCAAAAAGTAAGGTGAATTTTTAATTTGAACTTCCCGTCTTATTCGAATCGTCCAATCTTTTTTATTTTTAAGTTGGTAGGAATGTCATTAACGTTTGCGCCAAATTACATGTTAAACTCATAATTATTTTTTTTTTGTTTACGCTTGTTTCTGAAGTACCAAAAGTGCATTCGGCGATTTTTACGATGTCTAATTTTGTTGAGCAAAGAAGTGCTATTAAATTTTGTTTGCGGAATGATATTTCTGCTGCTGAAACGTATCAAATGTTGCAAAAGGCCTTCGGTGAAGAGACTATGTCCCAAAAAAATGTTTACAAGTGGTACAAAGACTTTAAAGAAGGCCGAGAACGTGTTGATGACTTGGAACGCTCCGGACGATCATCGACTTCGATTGATGATTGCCACATCAACAAAATCAAAGAATTGGTGCTTGCAAATTGTCGGTTAACCATTCGAGACCTTGTTGACATGGTTGGAATATCATTTGGGTCAGTGCAAGCGATTTTGAAAGATCATTTGGGCCTCAGAAGACTCAAATCACGTTTGGTGCCGAAATTTCTCAATTTCTTTGAAAAAGAGCGTCGCGTTAAAACGTGTGAAGCAATGCTTTCTGACTATCATGACGTCTACAAACAAATTATTACTGGCGATGAGACTTGGGTCTACGCATACAACCCTGAAACAACCGACCAATCGAGTGAATACTGTGAAAAAGGCGAGCCGAGACCGAAGCAACCACGTCAAAGTCGCTCAAAAATCAAGGTCATGTTGACTGTTTTCTTTGATTATTGTGGTGTCGTGCACTACGAATTCCTTCCAACTAGCCAAACTGTCAACAAGGAATATTATTTAAGCGTTATGCGACGTTTGCGTGAAGCTATTCGCAAAAAGAGACCGGAATTATGGGCCAATAACTCTTGGATTTTGCACCACGATAATGCGCCTTCGCACACAGCACTGGTTCTTCGTGAGTTTTTCGCCAAAAACTCTACCCATGTTGCTCCACAACCACCGTATTCGCCCGACTTAGCACCGTGTGACTTCTGGCTGTTCCCAAAGCTCAAGAGACCACTCCGGGGAAATCGTTTTGAGTCCATTGAAGAGATCCAACGTGAATCGGCACGCACATTGAAGGCTATCCCTACCGAGGACTTTTTGGCATGCTTCGAAGACTGGAAAAAACGTTGGCAAAAGTGCATTGGGGCCGGGGGGGATTATTTTGAGAGGGACGAAACAGATTTGGAAGAATAAATAAAGATTTTTCATTTTATAAAAAAATTCACCTTACTTTTTGATCACAGTAGTATATCAATTATTATACTTGAAATACTATATTAATTGTCAAGTATATACTTAATATATATATATATATATATATATATATATATATATATATATATATATATATATATATATATATATATATATATATATATATATATATATATATATATATATATATATATATATATATATATATATATATATATATATATATATATATATATATATATATATATATAGTATAAACCCAGTTTTTAACTATATATTTCAATATCTGTATCAATATATATATATATATATATATATATATATATATATATATATATATATATATATATATATATATATATATATATATATATATATATATATATATATACATATATATATATATATATATATATATATATATATATATATATATATATATATATATATATATATATATATATATATATATATATATATATATATATATATATATATATATATATATATATATATATATATATATATATATATATATATATATATATATATATATATATATATATATATATATATAGTATAAGCCCAGTTTTTAACTATATATTTCAATATCTGTATCAATTTCAATATATGTATTAATATTAATACGATTCTCAAGTAATTAAATGTTTAAAAAAATATATATAAATTAGCAAGAACCTGTGTCTATAAGTCGCTTTTTATAAGGTGCTATTAAAATTTTCCTTGAATATTTGGGAAGTTCCAAACCTTGATTTGGCAATATTTCAAGAAGATCATTAACTAATGTACTGGTTCCATTATAAAATAGCATAATGTTGTCGAGTAAAGACATTGAATTCAAAGAATTATCAGGATAATTGTTTCATGATCATTAACAGGTTTTCCTATTGAAAAATTCGATTCTGCATGAGATGTCTAAATCTTATTGTTAGAACTTGGTTCTTGATATAGTAATACTATACTAATAGTATATCAAGTATATATATACATAGTATAGCATATATTCAGTTTTAAACCGTTTCTTTCATTATCTGCAAAAATTTCATTACCTGTATCAAAATTACCACAATTTTCAATTGATAACAAAAACAAAAATTATATGGAACGTGTCTATTAGTTGTTGTAAAATAACTTCTTTTGTAATTGAAAAGAAACTTTATTAAAAATGCGTTACTTAAAATATTATGAAGTTTTAGCGCTTGCGTGATTTAACTGATTTTTTTTTATTTAATAAAGCATTCTGAATATTTTTTGGACGAAAAAATTATTGGACGCGAATAAGACGTTCAAAAGAAGTTTAGAATTTTAATGGGACGGACGGACGCGATTTGAACGTCCTAAGGACGTCTTTTTTTTACGTCCTGTGCCCACTGGGTTACGTGTTGCTGAAAAACACATTTAATCACAAGCTGCTCTCAATAGTTTTATTGTTCCATTTCCTTATTCATACTCTGAAGCCAGAGACAAGCCTAATATTTTTCCAAACACATTTGATATTTCAGGGTCACAAACATTTGCTCCAATTTTGGTTCTTGCTCCTATTATTTCACTTTTTATTGGACAATACAGTAATTGCAATGATCTTCATTACATTTACTTTATTGATCTTTTGTAAATTCTTCAACTCATAATGTCACCATAATTTCTTACTAAAAGACTACAAATATTTTGTTTTGTTTTGGCGAAATAATCTGATACTAAAGGATCACTTTTTGTTGCATTTTGTTGGACAAATGCATCGGTTTGGTCCCTTAAAAAATCAGTTCTGTATTAACTTTGAAGCAAAGCACAATAAAATAAAGAGTGTATGCTGAGACTGCTTTAAAAACATTAATAAATCAGTTTGTGAGCATCTTCGTTAGAATACAATTTCAAACTTCCTTGATAATTATGGCTTATCTAATTATGGCAAAGGCACGTCAATTTAATGTTTAATTAAGCAGAACATAAGTTACTTACTGTTGTTATGCTAAATAGGGTGAGTTTAAATCCAACATCTAGTTTTAAGTCAAGATGTAGATCTAGATTTGAAAAATCTTGAATTAAAATTCTTCATAGATTTCACATTCGTATGTTATAAAAAATATGATTTTAGTTTTACATAATGTTTTTCAGAGTTGTGTTGTTAAACGTGTTTCAAATGTTATTCGTAAGCGAAGTGAGCAAAAAATAAAAAGTTTGGCAAAATCTAAGAATGCGACCAGAATGTTTAACATCGCTGGAATGAACAATGTCTCATTTGATGATGATATACATGTATTACCCATAATTTTTTAAACTAAATATCATACTTTATCAATGTTTAATGTAATAATAAAAATGTATTATTAAATTTTTAATAATTAAAGTAACAATTTAGTTATAAGAGTTATTGCAACATTTTTTGTTAGCGCGCTTTGGTTATAGAGTTCCAGATATTGAACACATACGTTGTTTAGTGAGAAATATGCGCTGCTCTCTGCCATATTTAAAACCCAAAGATCATCTATTCCATCTTGAGATCGTAAGAAAACAGTATCTACACTATTGGCACATTTACTATATCATGAATTGTTATATGTGCTACAAATTTCTTTAGGTCATGAACAACTTCGTAACAAAAGAAACAGCATTAGATCAGCTAATGCAAGTCATGGAGAAGTTGTATCCTGGTATATCTATTGCATCTGCCATCATAAAATTTCACAACATCACTACCAGATGAAGGATGCTGTGCCCAGTTAATATTGGTGGTTTAAGTTTTACAAAAAGTTGCTTATTTTTTTTTTTTTATGTTAATTAAGATAGATAAAATGGTTGAGAAAATGAATTTTTTTTTTTACAAAATTTTTAAAAATATTATTTTTAAATTGATATTTTATATTGGCTTTTGAATCATGAAAACTTTATTTGCTTATATATAAGCAATTATATTTGTCAAATATATTTGATGATTTTTTTTAAAACAAATAAAATATAATTTGTTTCATTCCTTAGGTTTTCTTATTTATTATGTTTAAGTATGGTGTGACTTGTAAAATTTTATTTGTCATAAAACATTTAAACTATCTATCATGTCACTTGTCGTCAAGACCGAATTTTTCGCCTCATTAAATTTCTTTAAATGTGGCCTAAAATCGGGCTTAATGACATGTGACCTGATTTTGTTTTAGATGTCCCGTGACAATTAAAAAATTAAATGTCACGCCATACTTAATTTTAAAAAGTTGAGTGACAAGTTTAATTATAAATTTCACGCCAAACGTAACATCTGAAAGTCGCGTGACAACTTTAATTGTTTATGTAGCGTAAAAAATCGGCCTTCGTCACATGGGAGTTTCACTAAACAATTTGGCGTGACATTTTTTAGAGAATAATTTCTAAGTTTTTTCTCTCAAGTATTTATTTTACATAAGAAAAAATACATTGTTCTTCCTATAATGTGTTAATAACCATTATGAACATATAGTGATGCAAAAAACTTAATTCAGGCGGCCGTGGAGAGGTGGTGGCGCAGTGGTTAGAGCACTTGCATTAGAAGCCAGAGATCCAGAGTTCAAAACGAGCTTTGAACATTTAAAAATTACATTTGCTGTTCCTATAATGTGCTAATAATCATTTTAAATATATGGTGATGCAACCAATTTATATTTTTTGAATATATTGAATAATAATTCTGTACTGCTCCTCTAAATGCCAAGATCTTTCTAATACTTCTTATTCTAAATGTCAACTTTTATTTTCTATGGTATTAGTTGTGGTTGGGTAAGCGAACAAATTTGTTTCACACATTAATTGCAAATCAAAATAGAAACTTAAAAAATCATCTGCTGTCTTTTTTAAGTGCAATAATTTTTAAATTTCTTTAAAATTGGAAAAACTATACTTTCAAACTTGAAAAAAAAAATCTTAAAAAAAAATAAAATCAAAATGTGAAGTTGGTTAAAAACATCTGTAAGACTTAAGTTAGCAAAAACGGTGTTTTCTAGTCTTTTTGAAAAATTTCCTTTAAATAACATTTTTAAAGGTCTAGGTTAAGAAATTATTGAAAAATTCACAAGATGCGATTAACGTGTTGTGTTTGCTGGAAGTCAATATAACGTTTGAAAGCGTTTTATAACGTTTTGAACACTTTTTAAACAATTTCTCGGTTTAATTTATTATTAGTTCATTTCTTTTTTTTTTTTAGTATAATCTTTTTAAAATAAATTCTAAATCAAGTTTATTGAGATAAAATAAATATATCAATTAACTATTGTAATCTTTATTTAATATAATCTAACTTATTTTGGTATAAACTAGCCAAAATATTCAGACAAAATTTAATTTAATTAAATACTTCTTAAATTTTCAGTCTACCTTTTTATCATAAATAAGCTATTGTTTTATTACATGTCACATATTTTATTTGTAAAGACAACAATAATTGTAGTTAATAAAAAATACAAAATGTAATTTATAACTTAGACTTATCTGAGTAATCGAAACTTATGTTTAATCTGTGCATGCCGCCAACAATTATGATTGGCGGCATTTACAGGTTAAACATATATTCAGCTTTTTTATGCAAGTCTTAGATATAAATTACATTAAATAGTTTTTAAGATAAACCGGTAGGGCATGTAAAGTTTTTGTTAGTAAGTTTTATATTTTTTTATATATATACTAAAAATGAATTTATCAACACTAATTTGGTAGGCAAAACGGGGTCTGGTGAAATGATTTATTGAAAAAAAAACTTGACTTACTAGGTAAAAGGTTTTTTTATCGTTACAATATAATAAATTATATTTGCGGCAAATTAATTAAAGTTTTATTTAATGGTGCATTTCAACCCGTTTTACCTATTAAGCTAAGATTGGTAAAATGTTTGTAAAAATGCTATGATAACCGAAGTAACAAAACTCTAGGCTAGCAAAAATTCTACATTTTTGCAAGTGGGTGGGGCAAAGCGGTACAGTTAAAAAGCAGCAGTTATTTGTTAATAATAAAGCTTTTGAAAATAATAAAAAAAAAATGAATCCATTTTATCATTTAAACATGTTGAGGCAATAAAATCTCAAAAAAGTAACAAACCAATTTAAATTACACGCCTATATTACTTATATACACAAAAAAAGGAGTAAAAACTAAAACAAAAAATATTATGGATAACATAAATCATACAAAAACTATATTAAAATGTTATCAAATAATAAATATATTATTTGGTAACATTTTTGATAAGCTGGCTTTTTAGCATGAAATACCAATAAAGAACAAATTTAAAAACGTCATATGTATCAGCTGTTTTTTGAGTTATTAAAACTCAAAAAATTTGATGCTTATATTGCTTTTAACTATAAACTTACTAGTGGCAGGCTGTGTAGATTGGAGTAAAAATAACCAAAAATTTGTATATCAAAACAAAACACTTTAAAATGGACTGCAATTACAAGTCACACAAGTTACAATTGAATTAAGATGGCTTTTTAGCATGAAATACCAATAAAGATTTTAATCATTAAATTACAATTTAATGATTAAAAATCATTAAATTGTAAAAAAACGATAGTAATATTATATTTAACTATATAAAAAACATTTCGTCCCGATATGCTTCACAAAAATCAATTTACTGAAATGAAAACTATTCAAAAAGTTCAATTTGATTCCTTTTTCAAAACGAGATTCTAAAAGAAGATAAAAAATGCTCTCTAACAAATATAAACTTTTTATGAAAAAAGCAAATTAACAATAGGGGAAAGGCGCCTATGATGACCTAGCGCCTATGATGGGATACCAGTCATCTTTTCATAAATATTGAATATGGCAAAAAATTGATTAGACCAACATTTCTATACTGAGTTTATATTATTTTTAGTAAAAAAACATCCCTTATGCACAAATATTGCTTTTATAATCAACAAAAATTGGGATGTGCTGCTGTATTTTTAATCCCTTTAAATATTGAAGATTGTGATTTTAATATTAACTGTGCAGAAATAAAATTTTCATGCATTTCTTTTCCAAGTTTTGTGCATTTAGTAGAATACTTACTTTTATTTTATCTTTTGAACAAGGCAGACACAACTTGATTAAATGAAAATGATGACTTCTTCCTATGATGGCATACTGACGAGTTGGTTGTGTTGCAATATTGACTGGTGGAGAAAATCTTTTTTTTTTCATAAAAAAAAATTCTTTTTATTGAAGTAAAAAGAAATTTATACTTTACTAAAAATTTGTGGTTCAACAAACGCATAAAACGCAGTATCTCTTATGCGCATGCGCCAAATTCAACACTGCTGTTGTGTAAGCACGAATCGGTTAATTAGAATGATTACACGTAATTTCTGGCATTTCATTAAAATTTAAGTCCTAAATGTCTTTTAAACCTGTTTTAAACGTCTTTTTAACGTTCTATATGTATGAATATTTAGAAAACATTTAAAATACAATTAGAAAGTAACTTTTAAAAACAAATGCCCGCTGGAAGGGCTTCAGGCATAACCGTCCCGTTATGCCACACTGTTTTTAAAATGCCCTGCTCTACCCTAATAAGAATGATTTTTTCTTAAAAAAAGTAATCTTTTTTCTGAGAATTTGTTTACAATGGTTTAACTTCTTTTAATTTACGATCGTTTATTAATTACAGAAGTTGTCATTCACTACAAGTATTAAGAATGATGTTAGTAAAAATTAGTTTTTTTTCTGAGAATTTGTTTACGATGGTTTTAAGCATATGTTGAGTAAGATATAAATGGTGAACAAAGTTAACTAAAAGCGGAAGTATAGATTTAAATAAAATGCTGGTATATAAAATTTGTCCACTTTCATTTTTTTCAAATAGTCCTAGCACGCCCAATAGTTTTAAAGCAGTTGCATAATAAAATGATAATCACAGAAATGCTTATAGACTAGAGAATATTACAGTTCCAGTGGTCTGATAATGTAGTAAATGATTGTGATGCTGCATAAAACATAAAACATATCCACTTCGTACATCATGTCTCAAATGTACACAATTCATTTTGTTCATTTTTCACTACAAAAATTAAGCAAAACAATAATTGAAACACGATGAGTAGATTTGCGTGCACCAGTCCTATTTTATATTTTAATAAAATAATATTTAGATATAATTATACATACCCCATAAGGAGGTCTAGTAAATTTGTTTTATCAAAAAAAAAAAAGTATGTGCCCGTGTACGAATGGGATATATGAAAATGTAAAACGGCTTCCACAATACCGTGGAATAATACCGCTTGGTAATTTCTTTATATTTATAAAATATAATAAACGCTTCTGGATTATATTTGATATCTTTAAATCTTGTTTATTTTAAAACAACTTTGACTGCCATATAATCATTTCCAAATAATATACATGTTCTAATTTCAAAGATTTAAAGGCTTCACAACATGAAATGGCATGTGTCTAGGTGGTGAAAATAGCTGTGTTGTTTTTTAAAAATCTTCCCCCAGTTATCATTATTTAACTCAGATTCATTTTATTAATGGTTGGTTTACTGATGCTCTGTTAGACATGTAGATTTAACTTTAAGTAAAAAAGGATGTAATCAACAACAAAAATTGGATTTTAAGGTCTATATGTAAATTACAAAGTAGTAGTTTTTAAACTTAAGAACTCTTGCGGATGTAGATTAAAACAAAAATTAAAAATGTAAGCAAAAATTTGTAGTTAAAAATGGGACGAAATTTATACGCAGCTGGGAAATAAAAAGATTTTTAAACTTACCAACTGTCGCAGATATAACATGAAACTAAAAACAAAAACGGATGTTATCCAAAAAAAAAAATTAGCATTTAATCTGTACACAGTTTAAAAGTAATAGCTTTTAGGATTACAAGCCATAGCAGTTAAAGAAATGACTTGAGATTAAAAAAATAGAAATCAAACCAAAGCATACACCTTTGAGTTTCTACTTTTATAAATATAACCCAAAGATATAATATTACTAGATAATATAAACTTACTAGTGGCAGGCTGTGTAGGTTGGAGTAAAAATAACCAAAAAATTTGTATATCAAAACAAAACACTTTAAAATAGACTGCAATTAAAAGTCACACAAGTTACAAAATGAAAAACAATTGAACAAGTAAACATTAGAAAAGTTTAAATAATGATTTAAAGAATAAACATAAAACAAGCTATTACACAACTAGTAAATATTAAAAAGACAATAAAAGTAATATCTTTTTCTTCAAGATTCTTTTTAAGCATTATTATGTTTATTTTTTTATGAATAACCTCAAATATTACGTGATTCATAAATTTATATATTCTCAAAAATGAAATAGTTTTTAAATATACCAACTGTGGCAGATGTTGATAAAACCAAAAGAAAAAAAAGTGTAAATAAAATAAAAAATTAAATTAGCATTAAATCTATAGTATAGCTTTAATTAACAGAACTTGAAATAGCGAATAAAGAAATAGTTTTTCAACTTATCAACTGCAGCAAACTGTTTCATGGCTATTTGGGTTGGAGGCCTCCCCCCTCCCTCCTTCTTCTCCTAAAACCAGTCGTTAGGGCCTAAAATTCTTAAAAATAATTTTCACTTGGTATTACTAGAATAAAAAAAAGTTCCTTAATTTGCAAAAGAGTCCCTAAATTTTCAAAAGAGTTCCCTATAATTGTTACCCCCCTTTTTTTCTGTGTTAGTGGTGGAGCTTAACAACGGCTGTGATAGCAGATATCAATGAAGCTTATGGAAAAAAAAGGTGTAATTAACAACAACAAAAACTTTGACTGCGGCAATAAATCTACTAGATAAAGTAACTCTGTGTTATTAACAAAAAAAAAAAAGTAAAAATGTAATTAACAATTGTACTCAAGGTTTAATATATTTTATATATCAGATTTAATATATTTAGTATATCAGAGTTTAATATATACAGGGTTTAAAGTCTTTTTTTTTTTTTATTTATTTATTTTGTTCTTTAATCTTTACAAATTCGTAATATATAATAGAATCGTTTACAGAGTACAGTAAAATTATAAAAAATCACAAAGTTACGTTATACAAAAAATATATAAAATAAAACTGTAAAAGTATGAGAAATTACTTTAAAGAACGCAGGAAACTTGCAGAAGACCGATAGTCATCGCAACAAACCAATGATCTTGTCATCAAGAAACCGCTATCCGTTACTAATATTTTTGGATACTTCAATTTAAAACAAGTTTATATTTAAAAAATAATGGTATAGTTTCGGCAGAATAAAAATAAAAATGAAAACTACATAAAAACAAAGAATACAGAAAAAAAGAAGTTTT
>NC_061169.1:10677415-10699915 GCF_022113875.1 Hydra vulgaris | reverse complement strand
AATGCATGTCAAAGTTGGTTTTGTTATATAAATGCTCCAGTCTATCAAACTCAAAAGGTTTTAATCAATGTTAATATCAGGTGTTCTTCGATGTCTATGGTTACGCAGAGAGCAAGCTTACATTGGACCAAGGTTAGGCCAATGCATGATGATGCATTGGTCAAACGTTGAAAGTCGATGTTGGCCCAATGCAGGTTTCATCATTAGTTAGGTATTGGCCCAACGCTGTGTACAACATTAGCCCAATTTTATATACAACGTTTACCCAACATTGGCCCAACGTTGTATATAACGTTAGGCCAATGTTGTATACAACATTGACCCAACGATCTATACAACATTGGCCCAACGTTGTATACAAAATTGGCCAAACGTTGTTAACATTGGTCTAACGTTTTATGCAACATTAGATCGTTGTTACAAATAAGATGATTTGCATCGCTATATTGAATGAATGTATGATAAAAGTATAAAAATTTATTTATTTAACATAATTTCTCGGTTAAATATGCGTATTGCGAACACCAAAATTAAACCAAAAATTGACACAATAAGTATTAAATAAAAAAAAATTCACTATAAAATTTATAGAGTAGTTTCGATATTGGCTATCGTGTTTAGCTTATAATATTTGGTGCCCGCAATTTTTTTTTTTTTCACTATCTCTATCATATGTGTGCATAAGCCATGCTTTTTTGCACCAAAGAAACATAAAAAATTGAAAATAATTATGTAATGCAAAATTAAAAAAATAAACTTTTCTAAACCACTTACTAATAGCAAAATATGCAATCAACATTTTTCCTATTCCAACTTTTTGTCCTCTCCCTGCATAATTTAATTTTACAGCTAGGCTATTTTAAAAAACTTTTTTTAGTAAATAACATATACATTCTCTTTTGTCTTGAACTTCAATTTGTGCTAAATAGTTAACCTGCAAAAATACACAACCTGGCAATATTTAAAGTAACTGTTGTTTAATCTTAAATTAATACAAAATGTCAAATACAAAAAATCTTCAAAGAGTATGTTATTCAAAATATATAAACTGTACTAATATGTCATACAAATTGCATAAACAGATCTTAAAAAAATATTTACCATTTACTTACGTGTTTTCTTGTCTTTTTTCTTCCAGAGTAATTGAATTCTTCATTGATTTTAATGGCAATGAAACTCTTTCAGGCAATAGAATAATTAGCATACCTTTGTTATTCGAATTTCTATAACTGAATTTGATGAATTTTGTAGTTAACCAAGTTACACATCAATGCTTTCCCATTGTGCCAATAATACCAGCATATCTTTCACGGATACAATTTTATCTTGAAACAAAAAAATTAATTATATTATTAAGAAACTATGCAACTAATTATATATTATATTTAGAATTTATGAAAATAAATACAGCAATCACTAACAAAACAAATAAAATTAAAGATAGAGGGGCAAATTTTTAATAATAAAAATATATACTTGCTAATGGGTTCATAATATTTTTATGAATTATGAAATTTGCAGGTGTGCATTCAATTTCTTTGGACACAAAACAATTCTCGTTAATGTTTGAGATACAGATTGCACTGTAAAATAAAAAAATTAATGTTAAAACAATGTTTCTCCAACAGGTTTCGTAGCCAATTAATTAGATAAAATTTTATGATTTTTTCGAAAAATTAGATGAAATTCTCTGACCATTTTTAACAATCGTTTTTACAAAATTACTATCTACTGTAATGGAATTGCTAAAATTATACATGCTTTGAATGACAAAACTTATAAAACTTAGCTATTAGTTAAGTTGGATATTAGTATGGATATTATTATACATGTTAATATGGATCTAATTATTAAGGATGAATAAGAAAGAAAACTTAAAAAACATTAGTTTCAGAAAAAATCAATGGGTAGCACCTAAAAAAACATAATAGCTTAATTGAGCACTGTATTTTAAAAATGTGACAATCACAAAATTAAAACTTTACAGGAGAGTGAAAAACGTTTCTTCTGTAAAAAAAATTTATTTTCATCTGAAAATTGTATCTTTTATCAAAAAAATAATCCTTTTTTTATCTAAACAAATCTCTCTTTTTTTTTTTTATAAATTTATCTTTTGCTAAAAGAAAACATTCTTTTCAAATGACCTCACTTTTAAAAGAAGTGTGACTCTTCACGTTTTCAAAATACAGCGTTCAATTGTGAAACGACTAACTTCTTAACTTGAATACTAACTTTTCCATGACTATCCAAAAAGAAAAAAATAATTCCTTGTCTTTTCCAGGTTTTTCACGATTTTGGCCAATATTAACTTATTTTCCAGATTTACCAGGTACAGTACAGAACTTATCCTATGTTTGTTGTTAATATATTTTTACATATTTTAGTTCAGAATTTTAATAATGCAATTTTTAAAAATACTATCATCTATAAAAGTGTTGTATTAACTTCGTCTATTACATAAATTTAAATAAATGCTTATATAATGAATAATAATGAACCACCAACAACTGTTAAAACTTTGAACTGATATGAATACTCTGTTGTTTTTTTCAACAGTTGATTTCAAATGGATTTCAAAGTTTTTGACACTAACTTTGATATCCAAAAAAAATGTTTTGTTACTTTTATAAACTTAAATGTTCTCAAAACGACTAAAAAACTTGGCCAGTTTTTCGCAACTAAATATAATTTCGGAAGTCAGTATTCAAGAGAGATCGCTCCCGCTTCCCGATCAAGCCTGTTGTATAAGCTTTGATGTGTTGAATATTATACAATAAAAATTTAGTTAACACTCTGACCTTTTGACCGTAATATATTAAAAAGTCTTTCAAATTGTAAAAGTTAAAGCTATGAATAAAAATTTTATATCATCAGACATAAAGACTTTTATATAAAAACTTACCATTTAATATATTTTGTTCATTTAATTTCTCAGAGCAAACATTGAACATCTGTAAAGAGTTTGGAGTTTCTGATAAATCCAAAAGTTTAATAATAGTTTTTGTTTTATTATAAGAAATTGAGGATAAATCATCTACAGCGAGATATACAAAATATTTTGTCTCTTAAATCGTTATTTTGCCTGGTGTCTTCCTTTTTTGTCTTCAGAACGAAAGTGCAGCCTTCTGCTAAATTCAATTTTGTATTGCTATAAAAATCTATAAATTAAATCAATAATAATTAAGTTATAACTAAAGTTAATGTATAAGTTTAAAGTTGTTAACTGTTGTACTCAAACTAATTATGAAAAATATACAGAGATAATAAATTAAAAAATGATAAAACCAAGAATTTTGTCCCTCTGCCTCAGAAAAATCGAATAAATAAAGGGTTGTTTCGATTTAAGTTAAGATTTAAATCAGACAAATAAAAATAATGATTCAAATTGAGTTTATTTATTTTAATTGTTTTTAATAATTATTTATTAATTAAATCTTATAATTCAATCAATTTTTAAAGACTAGTCATTGGTCTTAAAATAAAAAGTCTGGCAATATTAGAAAGCTCTACATAAGTAGAATATAACTTCTAGTAACATCACTTTTTGTACACTGTTTTAGTATGTTAGGAAATGGGGTTTCACAATCAAACACAGTAAAAATCAAACAAAAAAGACATACTTAAAATGTAAAATATCAGCTTCTAACAACTTACCACATATATATTATTGATACTTTTAATAATATATCTTATAATAGCTATAATGTTGCTAAAATATTTTCATAAATTATTTATAATAAGTTTAGATTATATAGCCTATATAATGTAAACTATTAAAAATAAATTATAATTTTTTTTTTTTTTTTAACTTATACTGTATGATATTTTAAATGTTTGATAAATTTAATAAAGATGACATTTAAAATGTCTTCTTTATTAAATAAATCGAGCATTTAAAATGTTAAATTTATTTAATAAAGATTTTTAAATAAATCAAAAATTTAAAATACCAATACAGCATAAGTATAAAAAAATTACTTTAATATCTTACACATAAATAATTTAATTATTGCCTTTGTTATTACATTAATAATTTAGATTGTAGTTAAAAATGTTTTAAGCATATCATTTAAATGTTAACAAATGTTTAATTATTTAAAAAAAAGAAACATTAAGTCACGAGAATCTCTTGAAATTTATTTTTTACAAAGAACCTTTTAAGATACTCAAAAGATTCATAAATATAGCTTCTTTTTTTTTATTTTTCATAATTTATAAAAATGGAAATATAATATCAAAACCTTTTTTCATTCTGTCAAAGGAAACCATCTTTAAAAATGTTTTGCAACAAATTTAAAAATATATATTAATCCGCAACTACATTGGCCGAATATTGGCTACGCCATAAATGTAAGAATAGATTTTTATAGCAAAACATTAGGCCTAAACTGCATTGACCAAATGTTGGCCCAACGTAGTACGATAATTGCATAAAACCGATTTGTAGAATTACAATATTACGCCGAAAAAAAAACATTGGCTAAATGTTAGCCCAATATAGTACAATATTTGCAAAAAACCGATGTGCAGAATTGAAAATAATACGTCGAAAAAAAACATTGGGTAAATGTTGGTCCAACGGAATAAACTTGCCAATGTTAAAACTTACGTTTGGCAAATGTAAGCTTGCTGTCTGGGTATAAGTACCAGAATTAGTTTGCTCCAAATTAGTTTGCTCCTGATTTTTTTTACGAAGCTTGAGAATAATTTACACAGCTTGAACTCTTCTACTTTACTTTCACTGAATAACATAGCTTGTAAAACAGCTTCTAAATGCGCATGCCAAGCTGATCTTTTATTGTAAACATTACAATATCAAGACTGGTTTCATTTGGTTTATGAAGAGTTATAATTGGTATAAAACTATTTCTAGCATTGCTAACTTCTGGGGTAAATCACCAGACCTTGTTATTCTGTAAGCATAGCTCTGATCAGAAATTTAACTTTTTATTACTACAGGACTAAGAACAATTAATGCAGTCCAACATCAATTTTTGTAAATCTAAAATTAATTTCAAGACTTGTTGCTGTATTAAGCATCTTTTCCAACAGTCTTGATCACTTATTTGCACGTTTTGTTAGGCCGTCTAAGCTTTTAATTAAATGTCTTAACCCTAACTCGTTTGTGTAAAGATCGCACACAATCCATAATAATCTCTTTTTTTATTTTCTATCTACTTATTGCATCACACCACCTTTCAAACCAGGATTTACATTTGTACTGTCTCCTCCTATAGCTTTTAGTTGCGTACCTAAATTTCTTTCTTTCAACCAGATAACAAAGTGGTCTGCAATTACCTCAGCATGTTTTCTGTGATCAGTCTTATCAGGAAAAAAATAAAATAGTTATCTATCACTTGGTTCAGTAACTACATAATAATATTCTTTCTTAAGAAGACCATAGAAATACCTACCATCAAATTCTGTTGAAACTTTTTTATTTTTTTATTTTTTGCCATCAAAAAAATACATGAAACCACATTATTTTATAGATCTTTATTAAATTTATTATCTAATTTGATTGATAACTTCTCTTGCGCCCTTTTAACCTTGCTGTGATCAATAATCATCAATGCATCAATTTTTGTTATAATTTTTGCACCTATAAGTGCTGGTGTTGCTATTTCTGCGGTTTCTCGTAAGCTAGTGTGATGCCTCATACTAGCAAGTGCAATGTTTGTTATACTCATTCAGTTATAAACTTTTACAATATTATTGGAAAGTTCTGGTTCTCTAGAAATGTTTGGTCCTGAGTTAACTTCGTTTTTTTTTTTCAATCTAAAAAAAATTAATACAATAAACTTATTGTTACTATCATTAAGTTAATGGTTAATAAAAAATCTAAAAAGTAAAAAAAAATATATTGAGATATTTTTATAAATCACTATATCAACATTTAGTTTCTCCAAAAATAGTTATATTAGACTTATTTTTTAACAAACATGTTTTATTATTACTTGATAATCTGTGTAAAGCAAATATAATTTTCTGAATCATTTGGTTGAGTTTTTCTTTGTTTTTAAATTTTTTTAACTTTCATTTCTCATTGCTGCCGATACTCCTCTTTTCTCTTTATAACTTGTTTTATTTTTGTTGATTCTATTGTGTCAACTTCACCATTTTAGAAGGCAAAACTTCCAACTTTGTCTCTCTGTGACTTGATAAAGCTGAGTTCTATAACAGGAATTTTATTTTCACGTACACACATACATTTAATATGTGCCTGCTTTTTACAGCCTTGATCACAACCATATTCTGAACAAAATATTATTAAACATTTACAGAATAAAATTTCATCAAGTTAGTCAATATTTGAAATAAAACTATCTTTTATTGATTTTTTTTGCATTTCTAAGGCTTATTTTAACTACAGTTTCCCACAGATACTACAGTTTAGCTTTATTAATTCACTATTTTATTGCTACAAGATGTAAAAACTTGCAAATAGCTTTTTTTCATTGAGCAGATAAAGCTTGAGTCATATCATTAACTAGTTTATTAACAGTATAATTTTTTTTATTAAGGTCAATGGTCTCTCTCAAAAATATTCCATATTGCAAAATGCCCCTTTAAGTAGAGAGCTCAGATGGTAAATGGGGTTTTCTGTTTTCAACATATCTACTTAAATGAATAGCTTGTAAATTTCTTCTAACTTTTGGTGCCGTTATTTATATTAAAATACAATTTTTCAATAATCCAAGTAATTTTAATTTTAGTTCATTTTCATCAATCTAAGTATTTAAGTTTTGAAAATATCTCCTAATAGGTCAGAAATAAATTTTTTCCACTTAAAGTTTAATTTTTAAATAGAAAAACGAAACGAAATACGTTTTATACGAAATACGTAATTGTTTTAACCAGGGGTGTGAAGTTGTAAAAAAAAAGTAAAATAAAGTAAGCTCCGACTCCATTTGTTAAAATTTTTTGAGTGCAACTCCGACTCCAAATCTAGTTGTTAAAATCTTTTAAGCACAATTCCGACTCCGACTTTAAGTCCGACTCCAACTTCAAAGCAAAATTTTTGAAAGATTCTTTGAATTCTTTAAAAAATATTTCGAGATAAATTAAAAAATTATTTTTTGACAAATATGAAACGTTCTTTGAGGTTTAGTATGAACATAAGGTTAATTGAATGTTTTTTACATGCATGTCCATTACCGAGAAATTTTACTATTGGAGTCGGAGTCGCGACTTTGTTTAGCGACTCCGACTCCACTGAAAATGTTTCAACTCCGCAACTGCAACTCCGACTCCACAGCCCTGGTTTTAACGATTATTAAAATGTTAGCAAATTGAATACAAATATATATATATATATATATATATATATATATATATATATATATATATATATATATATATATATATATATATATATATATATATACATATATATATATATATATATATATATATATATATATATATATATATATATATATATATATATATATATATATAATATATATATATATATATATATATATATATATATATATATATATATATATATATATATATATATATATATATATATATAATATATATATATATATATATATATATATATATATATATATATATATATATATATATATATATATATATATATATATATATATATATATATATATATATATATATATATATATATATATATATATATATATATATATATATATATATATATATATATACAAAATTAAAAAAAACTATTTATATTAAACTTCCTTTAAAAAATGTTTTAAAAGGAAGTAATTAAGATTTTTATAAAAAAACTGTTATTAACATTAATATAGTTTAACTTGAATCTCATTGGTAAGGAAATTTTAAAAGTAATATGAAAATAATTACTTTCTGTTTATGTATTCAGAGTCTTATGTCCCTATTTATGTAGGTGAATTTCATATACAAGAAATAAATTCTCATTTGAAAGTTTTAGCATTGGAAAAATTTATATAAAAAGTTTCTTTTTATGGCAACTGAAAACATGCTGATCAAGTTTATCTGCACCATTACCTGTTCTTTATATATAGATGTGTAGGTTAGTTATTAATTTAAGGGTATAAGTTTTACCAATGTGTGTTGTTTTTCCATCACATACATTACATGATAAAAAATCAATAATATTTTTGGAATGGTATAGAAGTTTTAATGTTTTGTTCTTTACCAGTTGGTGAAGTAAAATGGTTAACAAATTGAAGATACATTGTACATTAACAGCAACGCACGTTAAGCATTTTGAAAGCTTGCATTCATCGTTAATAAAAACTGTTTTTTTATTGAAACATTATGTGTTTATGTGTCTTAACATTTTATAAAGTGTTGGTAATTCTAATCTTTATAAAAGTGTTTCTCATGTGCTAGGCTTAGAAGGGCTATAGCCGGCGTTGAATTTAAAACCTCTGGGTTCTGATTCAGGACTCTAACCACTCTGCCACGGCTGCTTCTAATTTAGAACTTTAGTTATTTAAATTGACGCTTCACATCTTATGTGATTTTTTGAAAGTTAGCAGATGTTTATGCTGTCTGTTATACATAACAGCAAACATGTTAAGAAATAAAAAAAAAAAAAAAAAAAAAAAAAAAAAAAAAAAAACAAATCCAGGTTTAAGATTCAGACGGTCAAAAAATTGTGCCAAGAGCACCTTCAACATTCTTTTGGATTTTACATTAGAAAACCATAAAATCATTTAAAATGATGTTTAACAAATCTTGGACCTTTGTTTGAAACAGTATAAAAAAATGAATGTTTTAAAAGCTATCATTAAACTTATATTAGAGCGAGATTAGATCATATGAATGCTCACAACATTTTAATAACATAATAACAAATTTCGACCTCTAAATAATGAATTTAATTATACAAAGTGCATGGTTTTTTTTCTCATTTCGACATTGTATTACTTTATTTCGATACTTTTGCATTCAATTTCGAAATTGTAGCATCATATTTCGACAATGTAAAAACACTATATTTTAAATAAAAAGTTTTTTATTTATGATGAAAATATTTTTAAACAATAATGGTTTGTGTTTAATCAGAACAATAAAATAATTAATGTTGGTTTTTATTCTGCAATTTTTAAAGTGGATACTGAAATCATAAATGTGTTTTCAAAAGGAGTTTTTGGATATGCGTAAAAATATATTTAAAATAACTTATGTGGATATTAATTATTTCAAGGTACCATAATTAGAGTTTTTAAATACCCTATTAATTATTTTTATTGATTGGAAAAATTATTTTTATTTGTCAAAAAAATTTTGCACATTTTGGAAATTATCCTAAAAATAATAAATTGTCATTAAACTATGAATTAATGTTATACTTTTTTATCTTAAAAAAAAAATTTTTATTATACTAAACATTTTTCTCTTCAATTCAAGAGTTCCTATTAAAAGCTTAAATATGATTTTATATATTTACAAAAGCAATGTTGAATCAAACAACCAACAATGGAAACCGTTTAAGGATAACTAAATCTTACTTAAATAAAAATTCCACTAAAAGAAATTGCAAATATTCTTGTATTTAAACAAACAACAATATATTCAGCTGTTAAAAATTATTAAAACTATTTGCTGATAGTACAGCAAATAAAGAAGGTTCTAGAAACAAAAAATTACTAGAAAAATCCGAGGTACTAATCAAAATTTGGATTGATCATGATTATGAAAAAACTCTTAAAGAAATTAACAAAAACTTTTTGAACAAAAACCCATTTCAGTTGGTCTTTCTACTTATAGAAATATGCATTTATAGTTTTAATTATACTTTAAAATGTGTTCACAATATTTCAGAAAGAAGAAATTTTGAAGACGTTATTAATGAAAGAGCTGTTAATGCAAAATGGTTCACGAACATTTTTTCTTCTACAAATGACAAAAAAATATTCTTTATTGATGAATAGGATTTAGTCTTTCAATGTGAATTAGATAAGGACGTTCTTCAGCTGGAAATATAAAAACACAAACAGTGACTATTTAACGGTCAAGAAATATATCTGTCTGTTTTGCAATGAACAAAAACGGAATTTTGAAATATGAAGCACTAACAAGAGTTTATAGTACAAACAAGAGACGAATAGAATATAAAAAGTTTCAATAAACTTTTTATATTCTATTCGTCTAGTATTATCGCAATAAACTGTTAATGAAGTTGTTGGAGCTATCTTAATTTAAGCAGCTGTTGTTCAAGATAAAAAGGTAAGTGGTGGACCTTCTTTGAAGTTTTTACTTCCATATTCTCCGATTTTAAATCCTGTAAAAAAATCTTTTATGAATGGAAACAGTTTATCAGAAGATATTTGTCTCGAACTAATGAGGAACTATTGAAAATATACAAAACATTGCATTGAATGTTACTAGCAGTAACTGTAATAGTTATTTTGGGTACTTGACTGGTATTTTTTTTATCAAAATTAGGCGAGTATTTGCAATTTCAATATTTTAAATTTAATAATTTTTTGTTTAACTTTTATTTTGTATAGCAACTAAAAAGTTATATTAGCTAAATGAATTTAGAAAGAGTCTAACAGTTTTATTTCTATATTATTTAAAGTGTTTTTTAGCGCTGTCAAAATTGAATGCAAAACAGTGGAAATCAAATGCAACAGTGTCAAAATTGAAATAAACATTGTCGAAATGTACTGATACAATCTTATACTTGAACGATACGTTGTTGAAATGTGGAAAATCCTGTAAATATGCATTGATCCATTCATACCCAAGTTTAAAAAAAATCATATTTTAAAAATTATGTTTTATAATTAAAGTTTGAATGCAAAAGTTCATATCAATAAATGTTTTATCAGTATTGTAAAAATATTAACAAATGTTTTATCAGTACTGTTAATAAAAGTTAAGTATTATAATAATTATAAGTATAAGCATTGTAAGTTTAATTTATAATTATGTATATTATGATACTATTGCTGATATTACAAGCGTACATTTTTTAATCAAAGTCAAAAAGTATCAATGATTTAAAAATAAAGTTGATGAATTGCAATAAAGCAATTGTGCATTTTCCTAAACACTTAATACTTATATCTGATTGTAAGTAAATTTTGTTAAAATCAGTCATTTTGCTTGAATAAAATATAGAAAAATTATTGAAATAAAGTAGATCTATAAAAACGATTTACAACTTTTAAATTCCTTAAATATATAACCTTTCCATCACATCATTCGCCTGTCTGCACTTTATAAATGTTTCTGACAAACCTAATTTTTTAAGCTACTTCAAAGCAGTTGTTACCATCACTAGCAGACATAAAGTTCTAAGTTTTGGTCATTTTAAAAATGCAAACAGTATCTCAATGAAATAGTTATTATATGTTTAAGCGTTACTGGAACATATGTTAAACATAAATGTTAAACTTAGCAGATTTATAAAAAAACGTATATAAAAAAGTTCATTTATGATGGTAATAAAAAAAATTAAATTCTAAAACAATCTTTTTAACGGAGTTTCACAGTAAAAAATACACCAATAAAACAATTTTATCTTAAATTAAAATGTAAATATAATGTATGCAAAAAATATAACGTATGCAAAAAATATAATGTATACAAAAATATAATGTAAACAAAAAATATAATGATTAAAAGTTAAAGTTTTAAATTTTTTTTACGCGTAATACAATTTATAAATGGCAATCATTAAGTAAGTTTATTAATTTAAACCATTTGGAAATCTTATGGGAAACCCGTCAAGATCCTTCGGCCTTTATAAATACCAGATAAAACCCAATCTATATAATAAATAAAATATTTTCTGTACTATATGCTCTTGTTTGTGGTTCATATTTCAAAATTCCGTTTTTGTTTACTGCACAACAAACAGATATATTTTTTGACCGTTAAATAGTGAATGTTTGTGTGGCCATATTTCTAGCTAAAGAATGTCATCGACTAATTCACTTTGAAAGACTAAATCCTACTTTATCAATAAAGAATATTTAATTGAAAGTCATAGAAGACAAAATGTTCATGAATGTTTCTGCATACGTGGCTCTTTCATTAATAACGTCTTCAGAATTACAGTCTAGAATATTTTGAACAACCTTTTAAGTATTATGAAAAATATCAATACATCCTGCTATAGTAGAATGACTAACTGAATTTATTTTTTGTTCAAAAGTTTTTTTATAATCAATATCAATCCAATTTTTCATTAGTACCTTGGGTTCTCCTTTGGGTTGATTTTTTGTTTTTTGAACCATCTTTTAATTGTCATTTTATCAGCAAGCTATTTATATATTTTTTAATAATTGAATAGATTGTAGTTCATTCAAATCCAAAAATATTTGCAATTTCAGATGGCGAATTTTTATCATAGTAAGGTTCAGTTATCCTTGAAAAGTTTTGATTGTTGATTGCTTGTTTCGGCATCGATTTTTATAAATATTGAAAATGATATTTAAGCTTTTACCATGAACTCATATTGTATGAGAGATAATAAAAAGACTTTTGTTTACATGATCAAAACTTATGAAATTAATTTATAGTTTGATGACAAATTAATTACATATTGTTGTATATAATTAAATTATCATCAAAATATAGAATATTTTTTTGGGAATAAAATAATAATAATCCGTTCAATAAAAATAATGAATATAGCAGTTAAAAACAATCATTATGTTAACTTGAAATAATTAATATTTACATTACTTTACCTATATAATTTACATATACCCAAAAAATTTTTGTAACAATATTTATGATCTTAGGTATCCACTTTAAATATTGTAGAATTAGAAAATAACTACATTAAATATTTTATTGTTCCAATGAAATACAACCGATTATTATTGATCAAAAATTTTCATCATAAATATAAAAATTTTTATTCAAAAATAGTGTTTTTAAATAGTCACAATGTGATGCAACAGTGTCAAAATTAAATAAACAAGTGTCAAAATGTAGTGATATATGTAAATGCCGAAATTTAATGCAAAAGTGTCGAAATCCAGTGATATATGTAGAAATGAGTTGAGAAACCCTGTACATTTTATAAGTGTATTTGTTATTTATGTATTGTATTGAGGGTAAATCAGCTACTTAATGGATAAGTACTTCCATTACCAAACTTTCAAAATCTACATTGCCACCACTTGAGCTTGTATTAGAGCTGTACTCTGTTGCAGCTTGTTCTCTGTGATACTTTATTCTTTTTTGATTGGCCTGTAAATGCGATAAATTATAAAAAGAAACTCTCTTTTCATATTGGCTGCAAAAATAATGATTCATTGTCAATATAAAAAAATTTATGTGTTGAATAATTTATAACTATGTTTTATTAGTAAAAATTTAAATATAACATTCAAAACATATAATGTAATTCATAGTAAAAATAATAATAACACTTTCTTTTTATTTAGTTGATATTTTACATTATTGCTGATTTATTCAGTATAAAAATTTATAGAAGAATTACAAAAATTTACATTCTTCTTAATGCTGGTCTGTATACAGTTGTTATTTTGAGTAAAACAGCAATAAAAACTAAAAAATTATGCAACTAAAAAAATTTGTAGCATTATTTACTGACAGTTATAGATTATAAATTCAAAACATATTCATGAACATAAATTTTAAATTCATTCTATCGTATATCAGCCATGTATACTGTTTGACCAATATATATTACTTAAAGTTAAAAGAATTTAAAATCACAGAAAATAGAATTGCATATAAATGCATGTTTCTGCTTTTTTAACATAAATTCGTTTCATGAAAACAATTGTTAAAATGCGCACGCGCTTTAATGCAGCAATTTACAGTTTTTACAAATGCCCTTTTGGAAGAGTGCTACAAAGAACTTTACTTAACTACTTTTTTAACTGACTCAGTGATACCATACGCACAAAAAATGTTATACATTACTTGAAGGTACAAACTATAGCATAGAGTGTATAATTTTCATAAAAAAGTGAAAGTGACACAATATATACGCATTTCAAAATTTACTCTTCAGTCTATTCAACCAGCAGAACTAGTCGTAGAGCTCTAGGAGCTCGTCCAGAGTTCATTTTTCTTAGTGAGAATAAACGTGTTCCATTTTTCCATACGCAATTAACGTCCTCATTCGACCTCGAGTTGCTTTTTAGCAAATGACAACAAAACTACAACTCTACATATAGTTGTTGGCTAAAGATTGTGATAATGTTGCTAGCTAAAAAGCCGCATTATTCAGTCATCGAATTGCTATAAATTTGCCGTTTTTTAACAGTTAACCGCATAGCTTTGCTCAAAAATTGCTTTAAAGCTAGCTAGTTGCAAGCTCGTTTCCTACCGGGAAATAAACGAGGGAATCTTGTTAAACAGGAGGGGAGTAAATATTTGTAAAATATATTAAACAGGAAAACCCTTGTAAACAAAATTGTCGGTATATTAAACATATTTAAACTATGTTTAATAAATTTACATTGACTGAGGGTTTAGGTTTAGGCTGACATTATTTTATTATAAGAAAAGCATTTCAATATTTCTATAAATTGGGTTTAATTAGAAAATAGCAACATTAAATATTTTATTTGTTCTAATTAAATACAACTCATTATTATTGATCAAATATTTTTATGATAAATATAAAAACTTTTATTCAAAAAATAGTTTTTAAATTGTCACAATGTGATGCAACTAAAGCATATGTAAATTACATTAGAACTAGTTTTAGACTGTTTATCATCATTTTAGACTGTTTATCATTATTAGACTGTTTTATCATTCATTATATTTACATTCATTATATTTACATTCATTATATTTACATTCATTATATTTACGTTCATTATATTTACATTCATTATATTTACATTCATTATATTTACATTCATTATATTTATATTCATTATATTTGCATTCATTATATTTACATTCATTATATTTATATTCATTATACTTACATTCATTATATTTAAGCCAACATTGTAAACGTATATGGAGCAATTATAAATAACACTCGTTGTAAGCTGTAGGTGAGACTGAGGATAGTTGCAAAACATTAACAACACGATGTATTATTCTATCATTGATTGACATAAATTAAATTATCTTGCAATGTTGAATTTAAGAAAAAAAAATGTTGCAACTTACCATGCTATGGGGTAAACTGCAACAGTAAACGGGGTAAGTTGTGTCACGATACTTTGAGAGTATAAATTTTGCAAAGAACTCAAACAAATACTAGTTACTTTAAAATATATGTTATTCCCAAAAACCATAGATACTCGTTTGTCAACTTCTAAAATCTACTTTAAATAATTTAATATTTAAAAATAATGGAGCGAATTTCTTCTACAGCATCGGACATAGCAAGTTTAACCAAATAACGATAATTTAGTTTCTTTACATAAAAGTGCTGCATTTTTTCAATTTAGAGAAATAACTGTTTAGAGACAACGTTCTTCAAGTTTTATTCCTCACAAAGTTCATTATTTGTACACGAAAATTATTAAATTAATCAAAAGTATTAAAAAAAGTTGATTTCTTTTTGGACAAAACAAGTGCAACTCCACAAAATGTTGACCAAGCTGTATTTTGCGATCAATATTTTGTGACGAATCCTTTTTTGTCATAGATTTGATCAGGTGATCAATGAAACTTTGTGGAATCGCTGCCCAGGCTGTTTGGATTTGTTCAAACAGTTGATCCTTATTAAAAACATCTTCACGATTATTTCTGAGGTTGACAATCTCCCACAGGTTCTTGATAGGGTTGAGATCCGGATATTGAGGCGGTCAATCCATCACCAATAGTTAGTTGTCTTGAAACCACTGCTTGACTACTTTTGAAGTGTGTTTCAGATCGTTGTCTTGCTGAAAAACCCATTTTACTGGCATATTTCATTCAGCATGAGGTTACATAACATCTTTCAGGATATTTTTATACATGAAACGGTCAATTATTCCATCGGATTGATGTATTGGACCTAGACCGTTAGCAAAAAACACCCCCAGACCATTACATTGCCTCCACCATGCTTCACGGTTTTATGGCAGTAACGTAAATAGAGGCGTTTTCCGGCCAGTAGACGTATACGACAAATGCCATCGCTCCCAATAATGTTGAACTTCGATTTATCACTGAACAAGACAGTTCACTATTTCTCCACATTCCAGTCAATATGAAATGTAGCAAACAGGAGTCTTTTCTTCTGGTTCTTTAGTGAAATAAGCGGTTTCTTTGCCGGGCGTCGAGAAAACAATCCGGCTTCAACAGCACGTCGTCTGATTGTGCTGTCCAATAGAGGCAGCTCTAATTACTTTTGTATCTCGACTGATGATATACAAGGATCTTTCTTGATGGATCTGACGATCATAGAATCCTCTCTCTAGAAATGGTGGAACGCGGTCTTTCGTCTTTGTTATCTGCTGCCAACTTCCCCGTATAACGATATTTGGAACATAGCCTTAATACGGTCCATTTTTTCACGCGAAGTTTTAGAACACTCTAAGCTCTTTGCAGATGACACCATATTAATTAGGAAAACAGCTAACTTTGAGAATGGTCAATTGCTTCAGAATGAAATTAACCAAGCCTGCGAATGGTCAAAGATTTGGCAACTAAAATTCAATAGTGAAAAATTTTGCATTATGCACTTTTGGAAAAAATAACCATTGCAATATTTATAAACTAGGTAACAAAACAATACCAGTCTCTGACACAGAAAAAGATTGTGGAATTGCAATGTCATCAAATCTCAAATGGAAAAGTCGCATAACTAATTGTACATCAAAAGCTTATTAAATGCTTGGAATATTGAAAAAAATTATTTTATTTCATCAACAAATAGATGGCTTAGATACTTCACGTAACATTTATAAGACCCTATCTTGAATTAGCCAAATAAGCATTGTATGGCAAATTCAAGACAGCTTCCTTTTATATTGAATAATATTTTTTCGTTTTTTGTGTTTAAAAAAAAAAAATTTTTACCTGCATTTTTTTATTTTATATACCTATTAGTTTTTAGTAAAACCAAAAAACACTTTAAAAACGTAAGTTAAAATTTTTATCGGAAGTAAAAATTTAATAACTTTTTCAGTTTTTATTAGTATAATTTAATTATCATAGTTTTTTTTTGAACTGACGTGTTATCATTATACTTATATGATGTAAAAATGTTTATAAAAAGTAACCTCAAAAACATCCATTAAATGGTGCTTTTGCAAATTACCCCTTGCTATAAATAGCTCTGGTCTCCCCTATTTCTGGTGAACCGAGGGTTATAAATACTTTGAAATTCGTCAAACATAAGTTACTATCAATGTTAAACAATATTGAAAATTATAGTAAACGCTTTCAGCTTTATATATTTCTTTTTAATAAATAATTGTATCAACTTTTTATATTTTATAGAATCATCTTCTTTTTTTGACAATGTTTACATTATGGTCAGTAATAATGCTAGTAAACACTGTTGGTGGCGTAATCGAAATAGCTGATTTCTATCCGTACGGGAGTGCAACAGATGATCAAATGTTAGCACGCTTAGATGATGCATCGACTATGATAAGCATATCATTCGAGTATCCATTCTTTGGTTCTTTTTACCAGGAAGTGTATTTAAGTACAAACGGCATAATAACTTTTGGAGCTCCTAATAGAGAGTATGTACCAAGACCGTTCCCGTCGCCTATAATTCAAAGTGTGGCAACATATTGGACTGACAGTGATCCTTCAAAAGGAGGAAATATTTTCTATAAAGAAACAACAAATAAAACTATTCTCCAAAAAATTTCTGAAGAAATAAAGTATCGTCTTGTCAGTTATAGTCAATTTAATGCTGAGTGGGCGCTAATTGTCACTTTTGAGCGAGTAAAGCCATATGCTTGCGGATGTAATTCCTCATGTTCTAGTTATGTAACATACCAAACAATTTTAACTAGCGATGGAGTTAACTCATTTGCAATTTTCAACTTTAATCAGCTTGGCTATTTTACCGGAGCAGGTGGATGCTCAGGTTTTGCTCAAGTGGGATTCAATGCAGGCGATGGAAAAAGATTTTTTATCATGCCGAATTCCAACACCGCTGGAATATCAGAATTTGCGCTTTTTCAAAGCAACGTCGGAGTGCCTGGAAAATGGATATTTTCAACTGATAGTAATAACATTATTGAACAGTGTAACACAAAAGGTCAGCTAGAAATATTTCCAAGGAAAGTACTTTATTTTGGGGCTTGCGAAATAAGGATATCGGGTGTTTGTTACAAGGAAAATAACTTGAACGTTTCAGTTTTGATTGATGACGTTTCAGTTCAATGCTTCTTTGGACAATGGCAAAATTTGCACTGTAGAATCCCATTTCTCAAAAGACTGGGAAAAATTGATATCTTTTTAAAATACAATTCAATAAAGTATAAGAGCTTTATAGTATCCGTAGAAAGAGATGACAGAATGGTAGTTGAAAACATAATCAAGATTCAATCTGAATCAAACGTAGACGGAAATTTTTCATTAGAGTGGGATCCCGCAAATGATGATCAGCAAAGTATTGAGTTTTCAGGGTATCAGATTGATCATTATATCAATAATCAGGGAAGTATTGTTTTAGAAAATATAACTGCTATACAATATGGTAATTTTCCCAACAATGGAAAAGTCGTTTTGCAACCCACTGTAAGACCAAGTTTTCAAACAAATGATCAAATCCAAATAATTAGAAGTATTTTATTAGCAGGTTACTTTACTCCTACGTCTGTTGTTGTAGCCATGGTTATAAAAACAACGAATTCAACAGCTAAATTACATTGCACTAATTGGTATAATAGTCAATCATCAACTTCAGAAATAAGAAGAATTGTTGAAGATTTAAATATAAGAAAACCTTGTTTGCCGGCAATCCCTCCAAACATTCCAAATAAAATAGACAATTACGTTATAGATGAATTTTGTAATCCAAAAAATGTAAAAAATAAGGTTATGTGCGAATTGTTTCATAATGGAGCAAAGGCGTGTTATAGAAGCACAAAAAATGAAGGAGATCCAGTTGTCGAATGCTGCTACACAAATGATTACAAATTATTATTAGGAAAACCTGCTGGTGGAACTCTTGGTTTTGGTGATTTAGAAATAAATACAATAGGTCATTTCAAAAAAGATCTACTGCCTTTTTTTACTTGTTGCAAAATAGGAGTTAACCAGTGTGATAAATATTATGAAAAACGACCTAGTATAAATCCTCGACCCATAAGACCGGTAATACCCAGAAACGCAAATGGAGATCCTCATTTTACAACAATGGACGGAACTTCTTATAGTTTTAACCCAATTGGCGAATTCGTTTACCTGACAACTCAAAATGAATCTGATATTATTCAGTCACGAATTTCTCAATATATTGATAATACAGGCATTAAAAAAAATGCTAGCATTTTTTCTGGATTTGCAATTAAAGGAAACGATTCCGATATTATTCAAATAGAATTAAATAACAAGCAGACATTTGTGTTCATTGTTAACGGACAGTCATTGAATTTGGATTTTGGATTTTGGAATTTTAATGGAATTAGTTTAAGTTACGAAAACAATGCAACTGTTGTAGTTCAAACCAATTCAGGTATTACGCTTGAAATAATTTCTCTTGATAAAGCGCTTCATACCATTTTAACTTTATCAGACACGTTCAAAAATCGAATTAGTGGTTTAATAGGAGACTGGGACGACAACTCAAGCAACGATCTTAAGTTACCAAACGGATCATTTATTTCAAGAAACTCATCAAATTATAATATACACTTCAATTTTGGAATGCTTTGGTCAACTTCAAATAAAACATCTTTGTTTACATATCCTAACGGTCTGTCATGGTTAGATTATCAAGATCAACGCTTTGTTCCTGATTTTTCAACTCCAATCGATTACCCACAATGCAATGGAAGCAAAGCCTGTAATTATGATATACAAGTTACCGGTAATATAGAATTTGGAATGAGTAACTTAGTTATACTTAAGAGAACGTTTGATTTAAAACAAACCTACCAAAACATAGTTCAAATATGCCCTACTAATATTAGCGTACTAAATGGCAACGTCGAAGTAAAACTAAACGGAAGTTCAGTGCAATACTCTCTAATCTGTAAAGATGGGTTTAATGTCACTGGCAATAAAAATTCAACCTGCGTGTCGGGTATATACACTCCGATTGGTTTTTGTGACTTGTACTCTAACTTTAGCAAAAGACTTATTTTTACTTCAAGTCTTTTGATTGGATCTTTGATTGGGTGTTTGATATGCAATTATTTGTTTCTAATATAATTTTTTTTTTTATGTTGCCATTCAATAAACATAATTTTTGTGTAATGAACTTTTATTTTTAAAAAACCTTAATTTTTGCTGAAAAAAAAGTTGATAAAAAATACTTTTCGTTCTCTTAAAAAAACTCTTATGCTCTTTTGCGAAGTTATTTTGGCCTCGACTTTTTGAAAAGTTTGAGTTATTGATTTTGTTATGAACTGCGGAACACAGATTTTTTTACTGTATTGAAATTAAAGTTTTAAATAATTTTTTAGTAGAGAAATTTTGTCATCTAAATATTTTTATAGAACCTCCTCATGTATTTATTGTATAAACCGTTTTTTTTAAAAACTCTAAAAGGTGCAAGTAGAACATGATAGTTATAAAATTATTGTTCAGAAATTTCAAAAACTAAAAAGTTATTGAACAAAGATCAGTTTTTCTTAATTGATATTTTTTTAAAAAAATTAGTTAATATTTAACCATGTTTTGTTTTAGTTCATTGCGCTCAGTGTGAAAAGTCCATCGAAAAAAACTTCTTGGTTGATTTTTTTTTCTGTACAAAGTGAACTCGTACCCTGCGCTCTAACTTCTAAAATTGCAGACTTTTTTGCATTTATGTTAACACGTGAAACCATAGCATTTTTTCTTCACTGTGTTATTGTAAATACTCTGTTAAGTTTTCAGGAGTATAAAATAATAAATATAAAAAATCAAACAAAGTTAACAACACTTTTAAAGTACTAAATATAACAAAGAGTTTTTCAAATTGAAACTTGATTAATATTCTAATATTTATTGCAAGAAATCTACGTTTCTTGAACTAAAGAGAAATTTGAATTTATTTACTGTATTATTATTTAAAATAATTTTGAGTTTTGTTTTTTAGCTCCAATTTTTTTTTTATGTCAAGGTGAATAGATTCCATAATTGGAACACACTTTTTGACATTTAAACTAGCTGTTTCTATACTCAAATATTAGCAATAGTTATGAAAACACTTTATTTCTTTTTTGCGAGTCACGCGTTTATGTCACTTTTGCTGTTAGTTTATTTTAGTTTGGCTTTTTCTTTCTTTCAAAAATTTTATAAATATACCTTTATTAAGATTATTCGCTGAGGTAAATAAAGAAAATAATATAAATATTTATATCGAACTAGATTAATTCGCTCACACCTTGAAAACTAAAAATAAGTTAATAAGATAATTTGAAGAAAATTTTAGAGGCATAGAAACCTTATAAAAAAATCAATTCATTATCATTATTAAGCTTTTGTTTAAGTTTTTGTTTAAAAACAAAACGAGGAGACAATTTTTTCATTTTGTCATTCAATTTTTTATTTTGTTAATCCATAATTTAGGATCTCTGATTACAATAAAAAATTTGGTATCCAAGTAATGCATTTTACATTACTCATGACAGTAATTTGAAAATTATGTCGGGTTAATGTGATTAATTTTATTGAAAAATGTATTTAACAGTATAAGAGCTCCTTTGTTATGAAGTTTATGCAGAAAATTTAGAAATTGATAAAGGTTTAATTTAAAAACATTGAGCATGTGGTGATATTAAAATAACTCTTTAGAATATGTTAATCAACCTGCATTCGAAATAATTGTGATAGGATAATTTAATCTAATTAGTATTAGCATAGACTATGCAACACTGTATGAACAATAAATATGAGATTTTGATGCTGTTTTAATTTAAAGACTCTTTAGCTTAGTAAAGTATGCCAAAACATTTTTGAAATTCTTTATATAATTTTTCTTCAATAAATTAGTATTATTGTTCTTATGTCTTGTTTCCATGTCACATTTTGGTCTAATATTGCACGTAGAAGCCTCAATTATGGCTTACTGATTATACTGTGCAACACAATTTCTGAAACGTATAAGATGGTTTGTAATCTTATATATATTAATGCTGCTTATTTAAATTATGCAGTCAGAATGTTTCTAGCACGTCAGGATTTGAGTTGCTAATTTATCCTACATTATATAATACATTTGCATTATAATTTTGCCATGAAAATGTTGCCTATTGTCATCCAGCTACTTTTATAGCTATAGTTGCAGTTTTTCACTTTCATTGGCTCTGAATTTATTCTCATAGTATATCTTGGTTGATAATTATACCAGAAAGTACTGATATCATTGGCTAATGATGTAAGTCAATGTATAGTAGCTGATATCAGCACCAGTCGGATGCATAGGGATACAGTTTGAAATTTAATAAACTTTCATTA
>NC_061169.1:10667106-10676415 GCF_022113875.1 Hydra vulgaris | reverse complement strand
TTGCCCGTTGACTGTCCATACTGTGACAAGAAACTTATATTCAATGTTGAAGATTCTCTTTGACAAGGTAAGTTACTTGAAAAACACTTTTTTTTTTTTGTAAAATTTGCTCTTCATAATTAATTAAGGTAGCACTTTAGCAAAGATCAGAAGCGTAAATTGGTAACTTTTGATTTTGTTGGAACAAAGGTTTTCTTGGTGACAGACAAAAAACAGTATTGTTAGTATTGTTAGTATCTTCATCTTCATCTAATATGCAAAGTTTTTTTTTAATCTTAATCTCTGGACTCTTAACCCAAAAATGAGTATGAATATTGAATTCAAAATCATCTAAAAAAATAATAATTTTAAACTTACTGGGATCACTAAACATCAACACAATTTATATTCAAATCTATATACATATATACATATACATATACATATATAAATATATATACATATATATATATATATATATATATATATATATATATATATATATATATATATATATATATATATATATATATATATATATATTATATATATATATATATATATATATATATATATATATATATATATATATATATATATATATATATGTATATATATATATATATATATATATATATATATATATATATATATATATATATATATATATTTATATATGTATATATATTTATATATGTATATATATAGCATTGTTTAATTAAAGTAAAGAAAAACAACAATTTATGGAACTTAAAGTTTCATGCTATATTGACTTTCATCAGCCATAAAGTGAAAAAATAACTAATAAAGTGGAACACAAATATATATCCTTTTACTTTTACCTTCCTAAACGACAGCATCAACTGCAAGAAATGTTATAATTGAAGTGAAATTATATTTTTACTTCTTTTTTAAAATCAATCTTCTTACTAAAAGCCTATTTTAAAATTAGATTTTATGAAATACTTTTTGAAAAGACTTAATTAAGTGAGGAAACTTTGCATAAACTAAAAATTCTTACCAGGAAGAAAATTAAATTCAAAACTAGAAGTAAGTATGGAAAAAAACTTGCCTTCTGGAATATCACTACATAAATATTCAGAATCAATATTCATACAATCATTACACATATCCTTCGTTCCTATTTCAAGGCATATTTTCAGCAGATCAAACTCCTGCCAACTCATTTCTGGTGTTGCCCATATACTTGTACAATAACGTATAGGCTTTTTCCCTTTTGGAGGCCAGTAGACTATCTTTTGTTTTCCATCAACCCAATGCAATGGAACCATGCATTTTTTTGTCAAACCTTCTTTATTTATGGTCACAACAGAATACAGTCTTCTTATGGGACTAAAAAAATAAACAAAATATATTTCATGTTTTAACAAACAGGTACATAAAATTACTAAACACTGGTATGAATGTGGGTAGCAACTTTAAATAAAGATAAAACTTAAAAAAAGATAAACAATGGCAACTTTATCGAGTCTGGTATGATTTGCTCACTCATACTTACAAGTAAAATAAAAAATTAAAATATATTTTCTGTGCTAAATCTAATACTACTACAAATATTTTCACGTCTAATAAATCAACTCATGTACCAATTCAGAAATAACAAAACCATCTTCAACTTTCATACAACAACATCTCCGTAAAAGATTGCCTCTATGTTTAATGCAAACAACAGGTTGAACGCTATTTCTAAGAAAGTATATTCCAATATCTTTTGATGAGAGAAAATGAGTAAAAGAATTTCCCAAACATTGTTTACGATACGATAGGCCATGAAACTGATCTCCATCCATTTGTTTTATTAAGAAAACTACAGTATCTTCAGTTAAGAAGCAATTATCTTTTTTAGATGTATTTATTTTACTAGTCAACTTCTGTAATGGAACTACATCATCAATTTCATCTAATCTCTTTGAAATCTGAACCAATGGATTGTGTTTGCTACGCACTAATTTCTAATTTCTAGGAGGTAGTTCTTAAACTTAAAAGATGATATAATATCAAGCGAAACATTATAGAACAAAACATTGTCACATAAATGCAAGAGGCTATGAACATTGTACACACAAAACCCAAATCTCCTGGGAATTAACTACAAAGTAACTTTAAAGTTGACGAGCACTTTTAAGATTCAAATTACAAACATGAGCATTACTTTCGCACAAAAAGCCTTATTGCAACAGAAAAGCAAATGAAGTGCTTGTAAACAACTGTGTCTACAATTCCTTTTAAAGCAACTATGCCAGAATAAAGCAAAAATGTGCGCAATAAGTGAAGCTCACTTAACGTTCTGGGTTGTCTTACAAAATCACTTGGTAGCTTTCCATTCAAATCTACAAGTTTGAAAGTACTTTGACTTATCATATTAATGGATATTTTTCCAGTGTTGGTACCTTTAATTACATCTTTCAGAAAATATAACCATCTTCTCATACACCCTACGCACACTAGATGCATGTAATCTAATGGAAACATATTGATAAAGTTTGTCGTATCAAGTTCTCTCAGAATAGAATAACTATGTTGATGAGATCTTCCCTTTTCATCTTTTTTCTTATAATTATCATTGCTAAATTTTTCACTTGTCCTCAAACTCAAACCCTCTTCTCGATATGTAAAGACTACTCGGTTAGTGATATTTTCACCCACAATTGTACATCTTTCACAAGAATGCAACCCAAAACGAGTAACAATTCCTTTCAGCAAAGCTCTACTAGCAGGAGCATCACAAATAAAAGCATAAATATTAATTTTGTAATTATTTCAGTTAACATTGATAAATTTCTCTTGCAATTCTTTTAACTCATTAACAAAGTCTCTTAAAGTCTTTTAACTCATTAACAAAGTCTCTTAAATATGTATCAAATGATGGTTTGGTATTACCACAATAAAGTCCCACAACAAACAGTTCAAAGTTCATATTAGAGGCAAGATTAGGCTACAGCTGAGTAGAACTCGATTTGAATAACAGCATTCTATCAATATTGAATTTTAAATACAAAGAAGTTTCTGCGATACAGTGAAGAATAATTTATTTTATAACTTCTGCCTTTAAACCCAAATAGATGAAATCTCCATTATCTAGCTTAGTGATATTTATGTTTCACTTAGTTTTCAACAATGTCCTAGAGTCTTTAGGGACATTAAAAGAAGATTCTAAAAATATATTTAGGACTTCGTTTATACATTGTCGTGTGCAGCCATTTTTAATTGCCCAACTGCGTAGTTTTAAACATAAAACCTCATCATAACTGCAATTTTCAGAAAAATCTTCATTTAAAAAAAAACCTCCAAACATTCATTCTCTAATCGTAAGTCATAATCAACTGGATCATCCCAAATATGCTTTATAATATTTGGAGATGTAAAACTGTGTTCAGTCTCAGCTTCAGCTAGGGGCTCTGAATTCACTAAAAAATTTGAAACTGGTATATCAGACATTTGTAAAAAGAAGAAAGGGAACTAAAAATAAAAGAAGAAGGGGAACTAAAAAATTTATTGTTATTTTAAATACCTTCTTTCTTTTTATAAATTTTTGTTGGAAATTGTTTAATAGTCGGTTATTCTACTTAGACTCAACAAAAAAAAATTATTCAAACTTAACCAGCAAAACCTGGTTTGACAAAATCGTTATCAGAGGTCTAATTAAACAAAAATATACCCCAAAACAAATAATTTAAAGCAATTATTAGCTTCGTCTATGTGGTAATATGTTAATAACAGATAAATATATAGTAAGCTAAATTGAGGTATATATATATATATATATATATATATATATATATTTTATATATATATTTACAAAAATTACCTATAGTTAATTTTTGACGTTAAAGCCAGCTGTTACTGTAATATTGTAAAACAATAAAATACTCTTAGCTTAACTTTTTATGTATATAAAATGAACATAACTGTTTAATTTAAATTTGCATACCTTGTATTAGGAATTGATATTTTTCTGGTAGTTATATATTCAGTAATTTTTAACTTTTACAACCTCTGTATAATCAAAGTGAGACTTATTTCTGATTATTTCTCAGGATACACAGTGGTCGTATTTATGTGACGTTTTTTGAACGTAAATAAAACGATAGTAAATATACGTCCTTTTTGAAGCGTTTTAAAGACGTGAAAAAAACTTGTATCTTTTTTTGTCTTTGTATATTTTCTAGTTTTTAAGAAGGATGTTTATATGCGTTTCTGAAAAATTAGAAAATATACGGAAACAAATTAAACTAACAGGTTTTTTTTATGCTTCAAAAATGACGTCCATTTACCAACGTACTATTCACGTTTAAAAAATATCACACAAAACCTATGGACGGAAAAACCTAAATAAAACGTGCATTAAACGTGCATAAAACGTTGCGTGCCCACTGGGCACCATTGTTAAAAGCAATTTTTCTGAATGCGCAAAAAAAACGTATCTCTCAATTACGGGTCTATTACTTTTAGCTAATCATTAGGCAGGAATCTTGACGACTTTATCATTTCAAATACATGTTCTGCTCCATTTGTGAAGCATTTACTTTTTTTAAATGAAACCATCCAGAGACATATGATTTTAAAAGAAAAGAAACTAAAATTTTATGCTTCTCTGTTGGGGTTTCAAGGCTCAAATACAATTGTAAATCTTTATTTGCAGTTGTTAATCACCTTGAGTGTGAAAGTGCTCAAAGTTCATGAACAAGTAAATCTTCTGAACAACTGCCTGATTTAATAGCAGAACTTATATCCAACAAGAGCTGCTGATCTTTGCTTTAAATTTTGCGGTCAATTTTTGGAATTTCACAATGGACTCTGACAAATTTTACCACTGGTAATTTTTCACACGTTTATTAAGCTGTGCGCCAATCGGACCGCCTAATGATTTTGGGCTTATTGCTTCTCCGTCTAACGTTTGAAATAAATACCGAAATGGCAATTCTTTAAAATGTAAGAGACAAATTCCCCACTGCAGTAGTCGGTTTACATATTTTTCAATTGTTACTACAAATATCATCCACATAAGTAAACAAAAAAACGTCGTTTGTCTATCGCGCAAGTACATTCTTGCTTCTTATAGAAGCATTTTGATCATTTCTCTCAAGCGAAAAACCAACGCGCAAAACAAAACAATGAAGATCATAAACATTGATGTTAAAGCAAATAGTAATATTCGCAAAATTAGATAGCGTTTTTTTGCACGTGCAGATTGATTTTTGCACTTAAAATTTAATGCTATTACTCCAGTGCTATTAATAAAAAAAACATAAGAAACAAATACTAATATCAAAACATTTAAATGTTGTAAATAGGGAAAATTTTATTGGAAATACAACCGCTGTTAATCTTTCCACTGTAATTAATATGACATGAAAGTTTGAAATAAGAACACAAAGTACAAACAAGTTGTCAAACATCATAGCATCTGTTTGATTCACTTGGCGTTTGTAGGCGCGTACATCATGAACTAGTTGTTTTATATCTTGACAAGTTGTTGCTATTCCGGCAATAAAATCGGTCATTGATAGACTGAGAAGTTAATGCTTAATTTGATTAAAGTTACACTATTTTTTATTAAGATCATTATTTCACTAAAGTTAGCAGCTATAACAGCAATGTTTATTACAATTGTTATACAATATATTATTCATACGTATAAAAAATTGCTTTAAACCTTAAGTACTTTTATTAAACAAACTTATTTCATGTTTAAAACTTAAAAAACTTATGATTATTTATTTCTTTAACAAATCTACAAAAGTGTTCAAGTTGTTTGTCAAACTCTATTTCATCTTATCTATATATTAAGGTCGGGTACATGCCAAAACTCTTTTGGAACGTATGAATTCTTAGGTCAGGTGATGTGCTGAACATAATTATTGGTAAATTTTTGGCCTATTCACACTCTTTATGTCGGATCGAGGCATTTTTTTTAAAATAGATAATAAAATAGCTATTTTTATTAGCGGATATTTTTTTTCTCCGATATGTGCTTAACAATATGTTATTTGTAATGTTTTTTTTGGCTCGGGATTTTAAAAAATAAAGGTTATCGTATTTGTCAAGGTGTTCAAGTAATCTGAAAAAAACATGTTATTTTTCTAGTTTTTTGAGCATTTGCACCGCTTTCTCCTGCTTGTATCTTTCCACCTAGTGTGGCAAGTCACGTATACACATATGGTACATATGACAGTCGTCGCGTCTACACTTGAATAAAACAATGTCTACTACTCTAGAAGCCATCATGTCAAAAACATACGCTACAATAGGTTTAATAAATAAAGTAAATAAAAGATTGTGTTGTGATATACCTGTGGTTGTGTTGCAAAATGCCTCTGAACGTTTTGTGAAATACAATTGTATTGTGAAATGCCTATTCGTTAAAGTTTACAGTGAACAGGAAAAGTTTGTTCCTCGGTCTAAGCTCCAGACTGGAGCACATGATGTCAAATGCTTTATCTGTGCACCAAAAAAAACATAACAAAAGATTATGTCTCAAGAAGCTGCCTGTAAAACTGTAGCAGCTAAATTTATTAAAGAACTGATTGCGAAGAACGTTTATCCTTTACATGTCAATAATGATGCGAAGAAATTTTGCTCTGACTATCGGAGATTCATCAAATTCCACAAACAAGAAAAAAATAAAAGCTATAACAAATACGACGAATGGTACGTAAAAGTAATTGATTTCAATGACAGTGTGACCAAACACGTGTAAGACATACATACTAGAGATATATTGTACTAAAAGAAACTGGAGCAACAATTTTGCGCAACAATGATTGAATAAGATAAACTATTCTATCAAAAATATTGCTTCAGGTCTTACACTTTTACGTGTCTCGGCACCGTATCTAGGAAGTAAAGCAAGAAGAAAAAACGAGCACACCAAAGTCTTTCATCAGCTGAGAAAAACACACAATGGCTTAATGACCATCAAACTGTACAAAAACTGAAGAATCTAGCATCACAAGAACAGGTTGATAGGAACCTCGAAAGAAATCTGTTCCTGAATTCGAAAATCTCACCGTGAATCTGAATGAATCCAATCTATCATCTGCAGTGACATGGCAAAAATCAAATTTTCAATTTCAACGGTGCGCTCCTCTGTACCAGACCATTTTCAAAAATGAAGATTCAAATTGGTATTGATGATCAGTTAATACGATGCATAGTTCAGTGCATGGCGGACTACAAAGTGAGAAGAAATGATCTAATTGGTATCATTGTGATTACAGCAAACGCAGTACTTGGACAAAACTAGTCCACTGCCATTGACCTAGAAGAATTTAATAATACCTTGCAGTCGGACAATGACACCCCTGAACCTAATAAACTGAAGGAAAGGCGTACATGCAATAATTTAACTCACTTTTTTTTTTAGTCCACGATACATTGATATGTGTCTTTAAGACGCGGCGATTCTGAACTTGAGATGGTTATTGATCTCATAGCACAACCAAAGCAGCGGGCCATTGTTTGTACGATATTAAAACCAATTGTATAACTATAATTGATCTATATAAACAAAGAAAAAAAGTCACCACCGGCTATACAAAAATTACTCTCAGATTAAGTAGAGTCGTATTGTTTTAGACTTAAATGCTTAGCAGCTCTAGCTGACGTTACGGTAAATGATACTCAATTCCGTAGACTTTTTTATGACTGATTGAGTTGGAGACTAGGCAACCTTACTTGAAAGCTTAGATTTGGGCAGTCAGAAAATTATCAAGTATTCCGTATTTGCGACTTTGGGTGTGGACCATGCTATAGACAAAGTATTCAGAAACGTGGAACAAAAAATTGGTGTTCATAAGTTGCTACATCTTTTGACACGCGAAAAAACATTCAGTTCTCCCAGCTACAGCATTTACATCTTGGGCAAGTTGCTCTTTCAATACAATAAGTACAAACAATGGCCGAATTCTAAGAATGAGCTCGGTGGGTTATGTGGATTTATTTTGAACCGATTTAGAGGAACCGTGAATATTTCCAAACAGTTCATAAAACAGAGAGAGAGAGAGTTAATAAGCAGTATTTCAGCAATGTGAATTACATAAATTCTAGTAAGCTAGTGGTGGTAACTACGTACATTTAAAATAATTGGTTGCAATTGTGTGCCGAAATCTATGCTGAACTCGGCGATATTTTGATATTTCTAATAATGGATTTTCTAGGGGTATATGACCGTAAAATCTCCACGGATGAAGAACGAGTTTAAGATTTTGAAACCAAAATTCCGCAATTCAAAAACTCGAAAACCGATAAAAGTAAATCAATTGCTTGTAATGACCTTCTTATTGGTGCTATTCTGGAAAAAGTATTAGAAACGCTTAACAGACAGTTATCCGAAATGGACTTCATGACTAATTCGGATAACGCAGGGAAAAATTAAAACTTTCTCCGTAATAAAAATAAAGTGTTTCATTTCAACTTTAAAAATAAAGAACTAATAGTTAAAAAAGCAAACGATTTTGTTAAGGTACTTCTATACAATTAGACAACTTTTTTCTTAAAACAAATTAATTACAAATATAGTTAAATATTAATCAATCAAAATATCAAATCAAAGTATTTTTTTGTTTAAATCAAAATATATATATATATATATATATATATATATATATATATATATATATATATATATATATATATATATATATATATATACATATATATATATATATATATATATATATATATATATATATATATATATATATATATATATATATATATATATATATATATATATACATATATATATATATATATATATATATATATATATATATATATATATATATATATATATATATATATATATATATATATATATATATATATATATATATATATATATATATATATATATATATATATTATGTATGTATATATATATATATATATATATATATATATATATATATATATATATATATATATATATATATATATATATATATATATATATATATATATATATATATATATAATTTTTTTGTGTTTTGTAAAACAATAAATATTTCCCGTTTTATAAAATTACGTGATCTATTTTTTTTTTTTTTTTTTTGTTAGTTATTAAACTCTAATATAGTAGCCAATGCTAGTTACGCGGATTCGCACTATCCTTGACGATATATATATATATATATATATATATATATATATATATATATATATATACATCGTGTTTTTATTTTTATGTTTTTTGTATTTTTTTTTTTAATTTTATATATATTATTTTCTTTTTTTCTTCTTTTTTTGTGTGTTTTTTTTTGTTATAAATTTTTTTTGTTTTTTATTATTTTCGGTTAAGCGTTTGTA
>NC_061169.1:10647106-10662106 GCF_022113875.1 Hydra vulgaris | reverse complement strand
AAACGTATCTATAACGTAGCTAATTTATTATCGTTTCATGAACAACTGTCATTGCTTCATTGGAAAGATATAAACACTTCATCTGACGTAAAATTTAATTACAACCAATTTTTTAAATCTTTTTATGAGGTATATGATGTAAATTTTCCGAAACGCGAAATAAACTTAAAAACCAAAAGTGTAAAATCACCATGGATCACAAACACCCTAAGAAAATCATCAAAAGTCAAATAAAAGTTATACATTAAATACCTTAAAGAAAAAACGATAGAAAGTAAAACCAACTACAAAAAATATGCGAGAGAATTTAAAAATATTAGAAAGAATCTTAAAAAAAAATACTATTCCGATTTACTTGAAATTACCGGTAAAATAAAAATTAAATCATGCGCTCTGAAATATGGCATTAAAATTAATGGTGATATCTCTTATGATCCACGTGAAATAGCAATCGAACTAAACAAATTTTTTGTCACGATCGGACCTAATTTAACAAGAAATATACCAAATATAAAGAAAACAATTGATATCTCATCTGTTGCATTAGCTAATCTTGATTTTTTGGAATTATCTTTTGAAGAATTTGAAACAGCTTTTAGTGCGCTAAAACCAAATAAAGCAAGGGGCTTCGATGATATAAATGGCAATGTAATAAAAAATTCATACAAGGTTATAAAAGACGTGCTTTTTAAAATTTTTTAACTTTCAATCAGAAAAAGGAATTTTTCCTGATCAATTTAAAATTGCAAAAATTACACCGATATTCAAAGGAGGAGACTTAACAAATATCAATAACTATCGCCCTATCTCTGTTCTTCCAGTCTTTTCTAAAGTCTTAGAAAGAATTATTTATAACAAAATTTACACTCATTTAACTAACAACAATTTATTATTTAACCACCAGTATGGATTCCAAAAAATAACTCTACAGAACACGCGATTCTCCAGAGACACGTAGTATCACAGAATCTTTCGAGAAATCTGAATATACTTTAGGTATTTTCATCGACCTATCGAAAGCCTTTGATACAATAGATCATAAAATTCTTTTTAAAAAACTCAAAAATTACGGAATAACTGGAAATGTTTTAAAGTGGAAAAAAAGTTATTTAAGTAATCGTAAACAATTTGTAACCATTGACGCTTCTTCTCCAATAAGTTTGTTAAAAATTACTTGTGGTGTTCCTCAAGGATCTATTCTCGGACCTCTTCTTTTTTTTATATATAACAACGATCTCTATAAAGTATCCAGATTAAAAACAATCATGTTTGCAGACGATACAAACTTATTCTTATCTCATACTAACATCACTACTCTGTTTCAACTTATGAATGTAGAATTAAACAAGATTTCTTACTGGTTTAAATTGAATAAATTATCGCTTACTGTTCAAAAAACAAACTGGACTCTCTTTTACCCGCCCTCTAATAAAAAACTACTGCCTCATGAAATGCCATCCCTTTATATTGATAACATCAAAATAATCAGAGTAAACGTTACAAAATTCTTAGGTGGGTATATTTATGATAATCTTTCATGGAAAAGTCATACTGAAAATTTATATAACAAAACTTCAAAAAGTTTAGGAATTTTATATAAAGCAAGAAACTTTTTAAATAAAAAAATTTTAACTCAATTATATTTCTCTTTTATTCATAGCCATATAAATTATGCAAACATTGCATGGGCTTGCACCAATAAAAGCAAACTTGAACCATTTTATCGTCATCAGAAGCATGCAGCTCGTTTGATACATTTTAGTGAACGTCTTACTCATGCAAAGCCTCTATTAAAAAAAATGAACGCTTTAAATGTATATCAACTCAATGTTTATAATACTCTTTGTTTAATGTTCAGATGTAAAACTAATTCTTCACCAGTTTTTTTCCATGATTTGTATATGTCAAAAGATAAAAATAAATACTTTTTACGCAATAACAATTTTATTAAGCAGCCATTTTTTCAAACTAACTTGAGCAAATTCTGCATTACTTCTCGCGGACCATTCTTATGGAACAATATTGTCTTAAAAAACTTTTCTCAAGATTTTATCCAACAATATAATTACAACTCTTTTAAACGAAAGTTAAAAGAATTAAGTTTTACAATTGACGATCTATCAATTTACTTTTAATAATTTTTAATAGTTTTCCCATTTTACCTTCACTTATCAAAGAACTATTATTATTTTATAATTTATATATTTACCAAGAATATGTATCAATAATTACGACTATTTATATGTTTATTAACTTATATAGTATTTATGTAACTGATCTTCATATTTATAACGGGTTTTCTGAATATTTTTAATTTGTTTGTATCACGTTCATTTTAGCGGTTCTCGACGACAAGACCTTACAGTCTTCTACGAGTCCCCGCGTTCTTTTATTTCTTATTTACGATTTTTTTTTTGTTATTTTCTTGTAACTTCTATAATTTATTTTTTAATTTGTATACTTATAACGGAATATTGTTTAAAATGTAATATATATATATATATATATATATATATATATATATATATATATATATATATATATATATATATATATATATATATATACTATATATATATATATATATATATATATATATACACACATTTGTGTGTGTGCATACTGATACACACACATAGAAACACATACAAAAACAACATATGAATGTGTGACTAAATTGTTTTTACACATGATATTTTAATTTTTATTCTGCTATGCTACACTATATACACAGCTACACTAATTGAGGTATTGTACAAAGTATTTTGACTTTTTCTTTAAAAAAAACATCTAAAATAATTAATTCGTTTTTTAATGAACAATAGCAACCAATAAACAAAGTAAATACCCGGTTTACGGTATTTTCTCGGTTTATTCTTGTTTAGTAACCAAATTAAATCAGTTTTTTGCTTTATTTTTTATTTCTGAGAAAAAAATGCATTCCATTAAATATAGATTATTTGAGCATCAGTTTTAATAAACACGATTCAGTATTTTATAACGATAACTGTTTTGACATATTTTTGTTTTAAAAAAATTCCACCAGGTTTTACTTCATGTATGAAAAGCATCAGATTGCAATTGAAAAAGTAAATACATAAACATATTCTAAAGATTATTAATTAATTTCGTAAAGGTTTTTAAATAAAAGTTTTTATTATTCTTTTTTCTTAACTACCTACTGTAAATTTTTTAAAAAGGTAAAAGTAAAACATTGGTTAAAGTTTAAAAGGAAGAATAACAATTTGGATTACTTTCTTCTAGAATTTGCTTTAAAATATTTTTCTGTTCTTTTACGTGCCACTAATCTAATAAGTATTTTAATGTTCTTTTAATATCGTTCAGGATTTTATCCTCCACCACACAAAACGTATTCTATTTTTTTCATTCGTTAACTTTTCAAAGCATAATTCAGTAATATGGTACACCTGATCGTCATCATCTACAAAAGATTTTTTACTATGGGATTGTTAAGATTTAATAATATTGTTTGTCGATTTGTTACCCAAAAGGCGAATAAACAAGTTCAGTTTATTCTGGTAAATGCATTTAGATATGTCGTGAATTTTAAATAACGAGTGTAAATAGTTTTTGCAATGTTTTGAAAGGTTAAAACGCAATTGTAATGCGCTCCTTCTGATTATGTTTAGGATTGTTAGGCATTGTTACTTCATTGGTTTTACAAAGTTCCTTACCGTAAGTTTATATTGGTACCACCAAGATTTCATAACCTAAGTTAATATTGGTACCACCAAAAATGCATTTACTTGAAAATCACGTAGATCAGTTTAATGAATAATGGAGATGAGATTTTTATAACTTATTAGGAGTATTGCTTTTTAATTCAAAATCAAAATTTGTTTTGAAATACCTGCCCTTGCTTTAACCTATATAATACTAAATTGGTAACTACTACTATATTCATAGTTAAACAAAAAGTATTATGAACCACATGAATCTCACAAAAAATATACTGAATTTATTTGGCAACATTTTTGCTGAGCTGGCTTATTTATTAGCAATTGGCCTATTTAGAGCAAACTTAAAAATGCTATTAGCAACTTTTCTAGTTCTAAGTTCCCGTTTACTTGCAGCTAAAACTGCATTCCATCATATATTGAATGATTGATCTTTCTTATACAGTTTCTTACCATCTTTGTTTACACTAAACACTATTATTAATCAGATTAAGTTTTAAAAATAAGAAATTTATCTGGTTTTCTTATTAATGCTACTTTTCTAAATAAGGAAAATAATACTTTAGATTGATGATTAAATGATCTAACTAGAAACAGCATTACAAGTCAGTAGTAATTTAGTCAATTATATAAATAACTTGTTGTCCCAAATGCACCACAAAATTCATTTTACTGAAGTTAACACTATTCAAAAAATTTAATTTCACATATTTTTTTAAAACCATATTCAAAATAAGAATAAATAATAATATAACAAGAATAATATAAATTGTAAAATAACCAAACTCTAAATAATATATACTTTTTATAAATAAAACAAATTATCAATTTTTAAATTCTTTGTTTTTGTAGCGCTAATTAAAATACTCAAATTTAACTTTTCGCAAACTTGTTAATGCGTTTTAGTACTTTTAATGTATTTTAATATTTCTAAAATATTAAAATACATTAAAAATTTTTTTTTTATTCATCGACAGATTTCGAATTTTATGTTTAGGCTATTCAGCGTTCATCTTTTATGACCACGTTTATGTCCCTTTAAAATTAAGGGGGAGGGTACTAAAAGTTAATATTTTATGACATTTAAGCATTGCAACTTTTTGTTGGCTAAGGTTTTAATAATTGAATAGTTTTTTTTTGGGTAAATTTCAAGTTAAAAAAAAAAACTATTTACCGTTGCAAGAGCATTACTAAGATTAAATGGTTGTATTTAGTCGCATACAAATCTAAGAAAGTAAACATATAATAAAATATTTGTAAAATTTTTTTAGTTATTCAAACTTAAATAAATTTCCTTTAAAAAATAGGTAAAAAAAAAAGGTTTTCATAAAATTTTAAAATATTTTTCCTAGCCTTATCACCAGTATTCCTGAAAGCATACGTAATCAATTTTTTATGAAAATTGTTTTCTTTGAAATCATTGCAACTAGGGATGCAATGCAATTAAATAATTGCAATAAAAAAGTAAAAGTGCGAACTTTCATAACTGGGAGCCAACACGAGCATAAATACGAGCATACAAACTGTTTCCTCATATAGCAGTTTGCGCTTATTTAGCTTCCAGAACAATGGCTAAATAATTTTAAGTTTCAAATACATTTGAAAAAAACCATTACTCAAGTGTTATTCCTCCATTTTTATTTGTTAAAATAAAAAAAAAAAAGTGACAAAGTAGACTATTACTGATGACAAGATACTACAAAGAAACTTATATTACCTTTCCAACGATACACAATATCTTATAACATTTAATATACAGTAATAAATGTATGTCACAGTCAATTATCCTGACCAAAAATGCTCGGTCGGCAAAAGTAGAGAGTAGAGTAGTGTTATAAAAACTATTATAACACTATTAAGTTCAACTTAATTCTAACTATTTAGTTCAATGATAATAGGAAAATTATTATTAAAAAAAAATACAATCAAGATAAAAATTCTTTTTTCTTACAGTTTTGCCACTTTTCTTTAGAGAGTATAAATATTTTCTATATTACAAATAAAACTTTTAGAAACAGTTGTGTTTACTTCAATTAATAATAAAAAAAAAAGTTTCTAAAACATGAAATACAAAGTTTCTTAGATGACAAACAAATACATAATTTCTAAATTTCTAAACAAATATATTAAAAATTTTTAAATTTCTAAGCAAATAAAAAAAAATTATATTTGGTGAATATATTGATTTTAACATTTCATCAAAACGTATTTTTCACCAATCATCTAAAAGCAATACTCTAAAACAATCGAAACAAAATGTTTATATCTTTTATCTTTTCTGAGAAAAAAAGTAAATATTTATAAAATTTTTTAAAATTATTCTAAATCAAGCATAACACAATTACTTAGGAACTATTACTTTTGATAACAAAAAATCTTTTAGAACATATAAAAATCTTTTTTAAAGACACTTAACATTGAAGAATTAGCATCTTATCAACCTTGTCACTAAACTCAATCTTTTAGGAATTTTACTGACTTTCCTCTTCGTCTCTAAAAAATAACAACCTTGTATAAAATTAAAAGTTTATTAACAATCAATCAACATTTTAAAATATTAAAGAAAGGCCATTGTGGAGATTTAAAAAGTAGTTGTAACATACTGAGGCGTAAATTTTTTACTTAAAATCAAGTTTTCTAGTGTTTCGTTTTCTAAAAAAATACGCTTAAAATGGCATTATTGCGGTGACTATTCATTATTTTTATCATTACTTTCATTGCAGTCACACCGAACTACTACATTCAGGGCCTATTCAAGGAAAAAAGTTTGGGCTGCGGTACCCCCTCGTTTCGGCAAACATATGCGAAAAATCAACGTTTTTTTCGCGAAAAAAACATTTGCTGTATGAAACGTAAAAAAAAAAAAAAAAAAGGTCCTCAAAATTTGATTTGGACGGCGCCCAAATGTGGTCGATGCTGTCAAAAATGGTCTAGAATATTTAAATTGTTTGTTTGTCAAACTGTATGTTAGTTTGCGTTTTTTCAAAAAATTGTTTCAGTGTAATGTTGTTAGACCATTAATTCTACACAACTAAACAAAGCTGTTTTATAACTTTAAGGTTACGCTTTAAGAAACCAATTGTTTAAACAAAAGTAGTTGACAAAAAAGCCATTTTACCCTTATTTTTTTTGCAAATGAAACACTGTGAAACTTGTTCATTAGTAATTAATATGCGTTTTGGTACAAAAAACTATTTCCAAATATCCGCTACAATTTTTTCTCATTTTTTATTTAAACGTAAAGAGATTGTTTTGTAAAATTTAAATTAGAAAAATAAAACATGAAAAACTAGTGACAAGAGTTTTAATTAGTTATAGAAGAGTCAAAAGTTAAAGCTTAGAGAAAAATCTTTATTTACTGAAGATTTTGTATTTCTAACTAAATGTTTATTCAACAATCTCAGTTTGAAATAAGACAACCTTTATAACAAACAAGACGCGTAAACGGATATGTTAAGATAATGTATATAAAGAGTAGTTGTGTAGATGAGGTTAAAATGATAAAAACTAATGAGAAAAAAGTAATTTTAATACAAAATAAATATTGATACTTTATTTTAAGTTAGTAATATATGTTGCTTTCTATATTGGAGTTAAAATACCAAAGACTTTTAGTTATGTTATTCTAGATAAACTTTATCTTTTATTCAGCATATTAAACCAACCAATTTTGAGCTCAAGACTGCCTTATTCAAGTTTCTTTTTGATTTCAAATAAAAAGTTGAAACTTGCAATCTTGATTTTTTACTTTTTATATGTGGCGCTTGACAAATTTACTGCACACTCTTTACAAAAATGTTCGGAAAACTTCAGCAAAATTAGGGTAGGACTGTTATTTATAATCACTCAGGTAATTCTAGGAAATGTTATAATTACACATTCACAATTAATAAACTACTCTTAATAATTACACCTGTTACTTTTGCTGATTTTTATCTTAAATGCAACCTTTTTTTTTTTCCTTGAAATTTTAAATAGATAAAAATATTTTTTATAAGTTTTTGTTTTAATCTTGAAATTATATTTTTTTTATTTTTGCATATATCTTAATATCTGTTTTACTTTTTATTTAAATAAAAAGTTTTGAATGTGAAAAAATTATAAAATACTTTTAGTTCTTTATAAGTTTTTTAACTATTAATTATTTTCAGTTCTCTATGAGTGAAAAAATTATTAACATTATTAGTTCTCTATCTTTACTTTATTTAACATTTAGCAAATAATAAAAAATTAAACAGTTTCATATTTTAACAATGAAATAAAATGAATTACATACTTTAAAGAATTCAATACCAATTCAAATTGAACATTTTTATTGAATTTGTTATAATGGTTTTGTATCTAAAAAAATGTTAAAAAACACTCACTTTAGTTGATGTAAAAACAAGAATGATACAACAAAGATTAAAATAAAAATTTACAACTAAAGAAAACTATACCGCATTTTTAATTTTGTATTTTAAGACGTTAGATGGTTCATTGGTTGGATTAGAATACACTTCTATATAATCTTCATCAACAAAAAGTAGGTTAAGGTTTACTGTCACTTCTAAAAAAACAAACAACAACTTTTGAATAGATATACTAAACATATAAAATTGGAAGTGCTTGATAATTGCCAACAAACACACAAAAATACTAAAAGAACTGAACTAACTGTTCTGTGCTTGTAAGTACCAAAATCTTAGATTTTTATAAAGAAAATTCACTAAAAATTACAGTTTATGCAACATAGTACCAAAAATGCTACAATTATATTATTTTATAAATTTTTACGGTTCTTTTTTTATAAGGCGCACAAAATTACAGTTTTTTCTTTTTGTTATGAAGAAAAACTTTAATTGATCTTAGAAGTGTACGTTTTAAATTTTTATAAGGCTCTTTCTCCTCGTAGTTGACCTTAAACTCTATCTTTAACTTTAGATTAAATTGAGTTATTGCACTAGTTATATATCTTACAATAAAACCATTATACTATATTAAAGATAAAACTCTAAATAAAATAGTTGCAAATCGCCATAATATGACAAATACGTAGAACTATAATGATGTAACACTTTAAATGGAATAAAGTTCTGTCTTCATTAACCGATTTTCTGGTTTCATTACCAATAACAATTTTATTCTCAATAAACTTATTTTTTCAAAAAAAAAAAAAAATTTGACTGATAGCAAAGACTTTTTCAACTTTATTTTAACAATTGCAGCCAAAATCTGCAAAAATCTTAAGAGAAGATGGAAATATCACGTAAAATGGAAAAAACAATGTAGACCATGACAATTATACCTATTAAATAAGTTTTACTTATCAAAGCATACAAGCAAGTCTTTTGATGAAAGAGACACGATATTTTATATTGTAAATTTGATTTAGTAAAATTTTTGAATAAATATTTAAGTAGACATAATTATTAGCACATATTGCGCATAGATGGTGACTCTGTTTGTACTTTTGGTGTACATTGCCGAGGGCACATTTGGAGGCCTTTGTTACGGCTTAGGGTTTATTATTAGTAATGAGGGAAATTGTTTGGGCTATTAAACAGTGTAATAAGTACTGTCTATGCTTTAAGTCAATTTTTTTATTAAATTAAAAATTAAAAAAGTACCAAAAACAATAAAATATAAAAAACCATTGTCATCACCATGTTCTCTACAGCCCACAACTTAAAGCCCACAACTTTCTCAATCCCCATCTCAAATAGTCAATTTTCCAACACGCTTTCCAAGACAACCCAAATCATTTACGCTTTCCAGAGAACTCAAATCATTGGGAGGTAAAGTGAACTTGTAATTACTTAACTAAAATGATAACTCTTAAAATAAATATATCTTTTTTAGAAGTAGTCTTAAAATTAATTTCAAAAATATAATATATATTGAAATAATGTCAAGAAACTACATTAAGAAAAACATATGCAACTAATTTGTTGCAAAATGCAAAATTTCTTAAGTAAAAATTGAAGAAACGTCTTCAAATGCTGCATCAAAAAAATATAGTGTTTTAAAACGTACAATTGCAAGACATCTTTTTGGCATAAATTGCTCAAAAGCTGGTGAAGGTTAACCGAACCGATTATCTGTTGATGCTAAGAAAGATTTTTTTTTCGCTTTTATCGACATTTTGGAGTTGGATTAGATAAATAACAGTTATTATTTACTTTTGTTCAAAATTTTTTATCAAAATAAATGAAAAAAAGTTTGAGATTTTGTTTGTAAAAAAAATATCTATAAGGACTCCAGAGCTTTTCACATTATTAAGAGCCTTAGCTTGTAACAAAACTGTAATTGACACTTGATTTTTTTTACTTTTGGCTTTAAATTGGAAAAATATGATATTATGAATAAATCTCGGCAAATAAAAAACTGCAATGAAAATGAGTTTTGCACTAACTCAGTAAATAAAAAAGCTATTAGAAACTATTAAAAACTATTAAAAACCCAGTTATTAAACCCAATTATTGATCCTGGATGAGAAAAAGAACAATGTACTGTACCGGCAACAATATCAGCTGCAGGAAGAAGTTTTCCTTCATTTTATTTGTTTACTGGAAGAATTTGTATAAAAAGTGAATGTCTGGTGGACCAGAAGGTTACTTATATAGGGTGACAAAAACAGATATTTTATTGAATTCTTTAACAGTAATTATGATAATAAAATCTCTCAAAACATTACTTTGAACACCAATGATCAGAACAATACCCGTGGAAAGTTTTTTATTAAGAAGTCAACAAACAAATACAATTCACAAAAAATCTCAGTAGACAAAGACTTAAACAATGACAAAATAAATCAACTATCAAAATCAGACGTAGATTGTTTAACTGGAAATAAAACCATAGAAAAAGTAGTGAAAGAATAGTTAGTGGCCACAGAGGGTGATGATCGTTCATACAACTAACGACCTTCAAAAAAATAATAGGAGGGTTTTACATCAGAAGACGCGTATAAAAAATTAAGGATGAAGAAAATAAATGCTTTTAATAGGGAGTTTTGTCAAGTAAAAACATTTTATCGTAAAAGAAATAATTCGTTCGTTTATGAAAAACTCCGTCCAAAAACACAAGAAATGATTTTTTGTAGATGTCCAAGAATAAAAACCCACCTATGAAAACTAATAAATATAAACGTTTATATAGATATTTTTTTATCACTTCAAGCTGGAGTTATTACCTTATAAAAAAATAGGAATTTTGGCGAAAACAGCAACTTTTAAAATTGAGTAGAAGCTATCTTATTTTAAAAATAAGCATTAAAATGCCAACTTAAAAGATTTCTTATAAGTTGCCATTTTTATTGGATATATCTGGGTGTTTACTTTGCTTCATTAACTGAAAGAACAAGAAAAGACAGTTTTGAAAGGCATACTAAAAAAACTGATTCAATGTTTATAAAAAATACATTTTCCAGTTATTCAATTTTGTTTTTTAAAAATAGTTTTATACATTTTTCAAGTTTATTTTGAGTTGACACCCTGTTTATTATGACACCTAGCCTTAAAAAAATGTAAACAAACCAAAAAGCAGAGTATCAAATTGTAGATTGAACCTTGCGAAAGCGTTTTACTGTTATTTTTAAGGAGTGCGAAAATCTTTAATATAGATTAACTAGATTATCAAACTTAATTTATTACAATAATAAAAAAATGCCTCCTGTAAAAAGAACTAGCTGGTGTAATTTATATGGTGGTAGCCCTTCTGATCTTCCTATTACAGATCTAGCAACTTATGGTGATGTAGCAAAATTTTTCTACAAATTAAAAGATTTAGATAGTATTAAAGACAAAAATGTTATTATTCAAAGAATGCTTTGTAGTTTAAAAGAAATATGGTTCAATTGCAATTCCAAAATTTTTTTGGTTCCCTGAAAAAAGTTTGATTGTTAAACTTTTAAGATTTTATAATAATGTTATTTCTTGAAATGGAAATAAAATTAAACCTTTGACCAAAAAATTGTTAGAAAAAAATAAAGAAAAACTCTTTGGTCTGCTAGCATGTAACTGCAAGCTTAAAGTTTTTTGTTGTGATGACAGGAATATTAAATGCTCAGGTTGTTCAAATGTACATCCTTACTGTAGTTGTGTTGGTTGTAAAAAAGTAAGTTATACAAATTTTACTTTTATTTTTAAATATTTGTGATTTTTAAGTATTTATGAGTATTTCTGATGACAATAAAAAAAATTTAACAATTGAACTTTTAACCAATAATTCTAAAAACATACTTATAAGCTGCTGTTATCACCCACTATCTGGCCATATTGAAAGTTTTAATGCATTTTTGTGTAATGATATTTTAAAAAATAGTTTTAAGGAAAAGAAACTAAATTATCTAATTGGTGAAGTAAATTTAAATTGTTTTGAATATCACGTTAATAACAACATTAAAAAGTTTTACGATAACTTATTCGAACATGGATCAATTCCACTAATTAACAAACCTACTAGAGTAACCTCAACTTCAGCTACCTTAATTGACAACATTATAACAACTGATATCTTCAATAAAACTCTTTAAAAAGGTATAATAAAAAGTGACGTTTCCAACCACTTCCCTATTTTTTTCTTTAATAATATTGACAACAAATTAATACAACAACATAAAAAAGCCATTATCAAACGCTTTTTCACCGATGCTAATCTTGCGTCGTTTAAGGATCAATTATCTTTAATAAATTGGAATCATATAAACAGTTCGTTTGAAGCTAATGAAGTATACGATACATTCTTTCAAACTTTCTATGAAATATATGATGTAAATTTTCCAAAACGTGAGTTTATTAAAACAAATAAAAGTTTAAAGTCACCATGGGTCAATAAAGATCTTAGGAAATCCTCAAGAATAAAGCAAAAACTGTATATAAAGTACTTAAAAAAACCAACTCTAGAAAATAAAATTATTTATAAAAATTATGCTAAAATGTTTGAAAGTCAGATAAAAAAATTTAAAAAAAGATATTACTATGATTTACTAGAAAAACATAAACATAATTCAAAACGCACATGGCAAATTATAAGTCAAATTACAGGAAATAGTAAATTAAAATTATGCTCTATACCTAACACTATAAAAGTTGATGGTATATTTTTATATGAACCCAAACAAATTGCAAGAGAATTAAATAAATATTTCGTGTCTGTTGGCCCAAACTTAGCTAAAAATATTCCAAATATGATTAATTTAATAAATGATTACGTGTTTCCATTAATCTCTAGTTTCCATTAATCTTAAATAAATTTGAAGTATCTTCTTCAGAATTTGAAAGTGCTTTTAAAATGCTTAAAACTAATAAAGCAGTTGGTCCTGATGATATAAATTGTAATATAGTCATAGATTCAAACGATACCATAAAACATATTTTTTTTAAAGTTTTTAAATGTTCTATTAATCAAGGAATTTTCCCCGATCAATTGAAAATAGCCAAAATAACGCCTGTATTTAAAGGAGGTGAACCGTCTAATGTCAGTAATTATTGACCAATATCTATCCTCTCTGTTTTTTCAAAAATTTTAAAAAGAATTTTGTTTAATCAAATATCTAATCATCTTGCTATTAATAATATACTTTACATAAAGCAATATGGTTTTAAAAGAAATAACTCTACTGAACATGCAATAGTTGATCTTACTCGTAGTATAACTGTTTCTTTCGAAAAGTCAGAGTTCACTTTAGGCGTCTTTATAGACTTATCTAAGGCTTTTGACACAATTGACCATGAAATACTGTTTTAAAAACTTGAACATTATGGTATCATCGGTAATGCTTTAAAACTACTAAAAAGCTATTTAAAACATCGCAAACAATTTGTCTATATCGACGGATCTTCTTCACAAGATTATTTAAATATAGATTATCTAAATATAACCTGTGGAGTTCCACAGGGATCTATACTAGGGCCCTTATTATTTCTAATTTATGTTAACGATCTCCATGAAGTCCCAAAATTAACAATTATAATGCTTGCTGATGATACAAACCTATTCCTATCAAATATTAACATCGACAAACTTTTTTATGATATGAACATTGAACTAATAAAAATATCTGACTGGTTTAAGTTAAATAAACTTTTACTCAACATTGATAAAACTAAATGGATTTTCTTTCATCCACGATTTAAAAAACATTTACTTCCAAGTAATATGCCTCTTCTTCATATTGATAATATTCAATAAAAAGAGTAGTTTTCACAAATTTTCTGGGTATCATTGTTGATGAAAATCTATCATGGAAGAATCACATCGGACATTTATGCAACAAAATTGCAAAAAGCATTGGAGTTTTATATAAAGCAAGAAGCGTTTCAAATAAACATTCACTAACTCAACTATATTACTCTTTCATACACTGTCATATTAATTATGCTAATATTGCATGGGGTAGTACCCATAAAAGTAAATTAAAGCCACTTTATTGTCAGCAGAAGCATATTGCACGTATTATAAATTTCATAAATCGTTTTACTCACTCAAGGTCACTTTTATTTAACATGAATGTTTTTAATATATTTCAAGTAAATGTTTATAATGTTCTTTGTTTTATGTTTAAATGTAAAACCAACTCTTCTCCAGCTTCCTTTTTTGATTTATATTCTTTAAAAGAAAAAAACAAATATTCTTTAGGAAATGATAATTTTATTAAACAACCAAAATTTCAAACAAACTTTGGTAAATTTTGCATTTGTTTTCGTGGAGCTTTTTTATGGAACCAAATATTTTTAAAAAATTTTGATTTTTCTCATGAATGGAATTATTATATGTTCAAACGAAAACTAAAAAAAGTAATATTCTCAATTAAAAAAACATTTATATACTTTTAATTTTACCCAGTTTTGTCAACACTCATTTATATTTTACTTTCATACAATATTGATTTTAAGTTTATGTCAGAAACTGTAGTTAAACATCATTATTTAAATTTTGTTAAAAGTTCCACTGACATTATTTGTACAGTAGGCATTTATTATTTACTTGTTTACTTTAATTTTTATTTTATTTCGTAATTTTGTAAATAATTTGTATTACGAACGGTATATACTTTTAATATTGAATTTAATTTTGTAATGAAATATATATATATATATATATATATATATATATATATATATATATATATATATATATATATATATATATATATATATATATATATATATATATATATATATATATATATATATATATATATATATATATATATATATATATAAAAAACAAAAAAAAATAAAAAATACAAAAAAAAAAAAAAAAATACCAAAAAAAAAAAAAAAATACAAAAAAAAATTTGATGTATGTGACTGGATGT
>NC_061169.1:10587106-10642106 GCF_022113875.1 Hydra vulgaris | reverse complement strand
AAGCAGAAATATTCTACAAGCGAAAAAGGGTGACAAAGAACGCATGTAAACAAGATCAAATTTCTCTCGCAATCGTCTTTGATTTTCAGAAGGAGTTGCTTGTACCAAACAAGACCACCAACAATGTATTTTATTGACACCAGCTGTCTCTGCACTCATTTAACATTCACAAGATTGCAGGGTATAATGTTTACATCTACACATATGATGAAACAGTTGGTAAACGTGAATCAGACGGTGTGGCTTCATTTCTGTATCATTTCATTAAACATAGTATTCCACAGAATGTGAGGAATATTGAAATGTTTTGTGATGGTTGTGCCGGCCAAAATAATAACTGGAAAGTTTTTAGACTCTTATATGCCCTTGTGCATCTTTGGAAAAGGTTTGACAAAGTGAAAGTAACATTTCCAATCCGTGGTCACTCTTATATGGAATGGTCGGGATCTGAGCTTTGTAAATAAAACAAACCCTATTGATGTTCCTGATTAGTAGATGGAAGAATTTAGGAGTGCTCGTGTGAGGTCTTCCGTTACAATGTGATTATAATGGACCAGGAGAGCTTCTTCACAGTAGCAGCCTACCTGAAACCACTGTTCAAACCAACCGCCCTGTGCCAACCCGTCAAATCAGGGAAGTTGTTTTCTTTATAGATCATCCTTTGCTCATCTATTTCAGGAACAATTGGCATGGGCATTACGAGTCTGCTGTATCACCTAAGAGGAAGACCAGTAAATACCGCAGCGGTGTTAAAGTCTGACATGGTGAGGAATTACCTTTACCCACTACCAATATCCCTGGCCAAGTTTGAAGACCTGCAGGTGTTATAAAGGTTCTGCAACTCAAGGCACATGGCATTTTTTGACAATCTTCCTCATGATAGCAGCATGCCAAACAACCTCCATGAGGAAAAATCGATTCGGTTTGGATCAGGAGTCTTAGACTTATTGCATCAAAATATTGTAAAAAAAAAAAAATCAGTGTCATTAGTAATGATTTTATTGTAATAAACAAGTAAAAAAAAAAAACTGCTTTGGTAAGGTGAGTGCATATTCGAATAATCAATTGTACAGGCATAAAAAAAACAAAATCAACTTCAGTTCCATCATTCCAAGTCATTTACCACAGCAAAATAGGCATTATAGTCCATTTAACATTGACTGGGTACAATGCATTTCAGCCTGTAGAAGAAAGTCTCAATATTTTACATTTCTATTTATATATATGTATATATATGTATATATAGATATATATATATATATATATATATATGTATGTATATATATATATATATATATATATATATATATATATATATATATATATATATATATATATATATATATATAAATGTATATATATATATATATATATATATATATATTTACATATATTTATATATATATATATATATATATTTATATATATATATATATATATATATATATATATATATATATATATATATATAAATATATATATATATATATATATATATATAATATATATATATATATATATATATATATATATATATATATACATATGTATATATATATATATATATATATATATATATATATATATATATATATATACATATGTATATATATATATATATATATATATATATATATATATATATATATATATATATATATATATATATTGACCTTAGAGTAGCCTATCAATAGCAAGCAATAAGTTAATGTTAAAAAAATATACTTTATTCTTATAAAAAAAAATGACTACTAACATTAGTAAACATTTCGAAGTAGAAAAAAAGTTATTCTATCTGAAAAAATAAATTTCTACGCTCAAAAATTTGGAGTTATTGCTGAAATTACCTACTTTAGTTTGTTAATTTTATTTATTTTGAGAGGTTTTTTATTTTATTTAAATCATTGCATTATGTACTGGAAGTTACTTTTATAGTAATTTTTTTATAATAAAAGGCTAAATGCATATTTAATATCCAAAAATTAGAAAAAGTAGCTCGGTGTCGATGAGAAATTTTTTATAATTGGTTTCGATAACCATTTTTAAAACACTTGAAATATTTAAGTTCTACTGCGGTTGCGTATAATAACTTTCCAGTTAATCCAAAGTCCTAACAACCTTTTCATATGGACTCTATAACAGAGTTTCTCAAGGTTTGGCCTTACCCTAATAATTTGTTAAAATCATTTAAGGAAGATATCACAAATCTTGTATTGATTGCTGAAGTTTGTGCATTTGGTATTACTAACAAACTACTTACTGGTCCTATGTATCGAATTGAATCACTTGATAGCTTTTTGTTGTTAAACCCCTACCTACTACGCCTAAAAATTAGCCTTTTATCTATTTGTATGGATACATCTTCTTTACTGTTTGCTAATGAAAAAATATTTGAGGATACTAATTTTCTTCATCAAGATGCGGTTTACACAAAACTATTTGAATACACTAAAAATGTTGAGTGTGGTTCTTTGACTGTGCATTCACTTGAAATTATTTTCCATGCAATTCTTGTTACTTTAAAATGTGCTGATCAGTTAACATGTGGTAAATATTGGAATTCATATTACTCAGTTTCTGAAGCTGCTTCTAATGATCCTTTCACTAATAATGCATCAGAAAGTGACTTTGCTATTTTGTATTTAATGGTTTGCACAAAACCCAATGCAAATATTCAAGCTATCTAGGCTTTGACAATGTGGTCTCAGAACCAAACATTAAAATGGTTAAATAGTAAAACAGAAAAAGAAAAAAAGCAATTACTTGAATATTCAAGAACTAAAGCAACTATAATGAAAAACAAATACGATGAAAGAAAAGGAGCTCTTAAAAAGATAAGGCTATGCACCTTCTAGCAAAGCAAGAAGAAAAAAATAGAGAAGAAATTAAATTTAAAAAAAAAAAGTTGTAGCTTGTAATAATTTGATTAATTTGAATGTAAGGGAATTGATATCATTAGAGGAAGTAATGAAAACAGTGTGCAATATAGAAGAGCTATTAAAGGCAAAAGTGCTTTTTTATCAACTAAATTTTATTGCATAATCTTAGTGTGTCGAATGTGACAAAAAACGTTTTTGTGAAACAAAGTAGAAAAAAGCAAAATAATAAACTTGTCTTTAGAGGATTTATATCAAAATCTTCTTATTGTCACTTAAGCAAATTTAACATCAAATAAACAATCTTTAAGAAATATCAGTAATAAATTAAAGCCTCTATTATTACGTGATGCAGCTGTTGAAAGAAAAAAAAAGAATTAATGGAAAAAATTCAGGATGAACGACTAAACAAATTATTAAAACAAAAGAAAAAAACATACCTTATGAAAACTTATTAACAAACCCATCTGATTTTGTAGGTTTTTCTATGAAACATTGTGTTAGAGAAGAAGATTGACTTAAAGTTTCTTGGGAACGTGCGCAAGTGATACAAATTGATCAATTAAATGCTAAACGAACCATATACCTTATTAAGTATGAAAACAAACTTGATGAAGTATGGTCATGTCCTTTATTAATTGATTTTAAAAAAGGTGATCTTATTTTTTGTAGCTAAGACAGTGAGATAATTTTATTTAATAAAAATTTAGATTTATGTTGTAGTATGTATTTATCTTATTTCTTTTATTACTATGTTCCAATAATTGGTTTTTACTACATTTAAGTACAGTAGTTTTTATCTTTATAATGGTATAAATCATATCTGATGGGTTTATATAAACTTATTCTGTTTAATTTAAAGATATTTTTATATTATATATCAATATTTTTATCTCTAATGAAAAATTACTAGTACTTTTACATAAACTGCCTATCAAGTAAAGGAAAGAATCCAAAAATGGAAGACTAATTTTAGGCCACATGACAACTCACTGTTGGAATATATATATATATATATATATAGATATATATATATATATATAGATATATATATATATATATATATATATATATATATATATATATATATATATATATATATATATATATATATATATATATATATATATATATATATATATATATATATATATATATATATATATATATATATATATATATATATATATATATATATATATATATATATATATATATATATATATATATATATATATATATATATATATATATATATATATATACATATATATGAATATATATATATATATATATATATATATATATATATATATATATATATATATATATATATATATATATATATATTTATATATATATATATATATATATATATATATATATCTATATATATATATATATATATATATATATATACATATATATATATATATATATATATATATATATATACTATATATATATATATATATATATATATATATCTATATATAATATATATATATATATATATATATATATATATATATATATATTTATGTCATCAAAAAAACAATCACACAAATTATATCCTCTATTTTTTTTAAATAGTAGGTAACTCTTTTATATTAAATTTTTGCAACTTGAAATAAAAGATAATCGATATAAGTATTATGATGACTATATCTGTTAATTTACGTACACAATCAGATAAAACAATTCAACGTATTTTTCATTTATTGTTTTCAAAAAATTTCAAAAAACTTTAAAACCTAACACTATTAAAAAGAAAAAAAATATTTTTATAGGTGTGGAAAATAACAAGTAAGATTAAAAACGATTTTTTAAAAGCCAATGCTTTAAATGTTATTAAAACACAAATTTTAAAATAGTGGTAGATTTGCAATAATTCGCATAGAGCTGAAAATTAGTGCATACCTTGAGTGAATTATTACAAATAAAATATTAAAAGTCCCCATTGATCCCATATCTGCTATAAAAGTTATTTAATGTCAAAGGTATAAAAAAAATGTATATTTTTTTTTTTAAAAAAGGAAATGTTTTAGCATAAAAATAAATTAAACAAATGCGAATGCGTATTTTAAGGCATTTTTGAATAAACTGTTTCAGCGACTTTTCTCTGATTTTGTATAAGAACAATGAAAAGTCCTTTTTTCAAATAATTTTTTTAAACTAGTTTTTCTCGTCTGACTTCCCAAAATTCTTGAAACAAAGTTACGAACGATGAAATACTTTAGTGTTGAACGTTCTAATGCAGTGAATAGTATCGAGTCGTATTTTTTATTATATATTAGAACTGTTTAATACTTTTATTAAAATGACGCAACTATGTTTTGTTTCTAGTAACCATTTAACAGCAAGACAAATTGTTGTTGTTGATCATGGAATGAAGACTTTGATTGATACGAGTGTTAAAAGAAGTGACAATTTTTATGAATACCTGAAAGATCTGAAGTCTGTGACAATTCATGTGGTTTGCCTAAAAAAAGAAACTCAGAAGAGTACTATTGTTGCATTTAAAAGACAGCAAGATACCAATCAAGTCAGCATATCTGAAAATAGTCCACCTCGTACCAGAGCACGCGTAAGTAAATCACTTTTTTATTTAAAAAAATGTTGCTTATTTTGCGGCGATGAAGCGAACGAGTAGGCCGAGAAGAAGAAAGCGAAAGTTGCAACTCTTGAATTTAAAAAATCAATTCTGAAAATAGCATGGAGTTGTTCTTATGAAGAAGCAAAAAAGTTTACTGCACGCATTAAATATGAATTTGATTTAGTTGCTACTGAGGCTGAATACCATAATACCTATTATAAATCTTTCTTGAGACCAGTGAGTGGGTGTAAAATTGGTTGTCCTCAAGATGAATTTACGATTGTTGCGATAGAAGAAATATTTAAATACATTGAAAACAGCAATGATTGCCATTTTTCGTTAGATGAAATAAAAAATATTTGCAAAAATCCACGGAACAATTAAGACACGATTAAATAACGGAACAATTAAGACACGATTAAAGTTAAAGTTAATAAAATTTTATAAAAAGTTTTATAAAAAGTTAATAAAACTTGGTAATAAAATTACTATTACTGAAAAACCGGGAGAATTAACGTTTATTTGTTTTTTGAACGCTCATAGCGATGTTTTTACCCAAGCTTGGTATGAGAAGAAAAACCAAAATAAAGAAGAAGAACAACCTAGGTCTTTTAAATCAAAATTGCAATTGGGTCTTTTGGTATTTTTCCATCAATGGTTTGGTTCCAAACTTTTCATACAAATATTTTTTTCTTTTGGTTTATGTGTATCCTACAATGACACTTTAATGTATGAGGCAGCAGCAGTTCTTTACCGTCTGCCTTTTATCTTACCACCACAAACTGGCACATTTTTTCAATATGTTGCGGACAATACTGATATAAATATAAATAGTTTAGACGGTAATAACTTGCTTCACATAATGGGTATCAATTCAAAGGTTCAGTTTTACAAGAGGATCATATACCACAATTAAAGGAAATCCTTTCTGCAAAAGATTTTGCAACATAAGCACATGTGCTTATTCAAATCTATCAAAAAAATAGCGTAGTAGGTTATAGTAAAAAAATGTGCAAAATTTACCATATGAAAGTGAAGCACTAATATCTTTAATTCAAAAAGTTAAAACATTATGGTTTTATGGTTAATGCAAGAAGTTATTGTTACCCGGTTGGAATGGTTATATCGAACGTTTAACAAGTAGTATTCAGAATTTTTCTAGAAAAGTCTACATTTTTATTCTTACCGTTTATTCACTAACAGCAAGTAACTACAGTACAATATACACGACTTTACTTTGTGCTTTACAAACACAACGGCCACTAAGTAACTTCTGTATGCAAATGGTCGAGAAATTGTATTTGCATTACCTGATGAATCTGAACTATCAAAGATCATAATAAGACTTGAAGAATTTCATTTACTAATGTCATTTTTTAGATAAATTGGTTATATTATGCAAGGAAGTGGTATACAAAAAGTACTTTCGTTAATTTATGCACCTAAGTTGTTAGAAAATAAGCTCAAATGCCACGCTTACGCTAAAACTGTTAGCGTAAGCGTGCCATTTGAGCTCCATTAAATACTCCAGCTCACTTTAGCTATAAAAGTTTCAAAAGATCTTGCTGCTGATGAAAAGATGGTAGCAAATCTTGATATTAAGATTAAAGATGTCATAAATAACAAAGTTTTATATACTGATATTGAAAGTGGCGATGATAATGAAATGTCCAATGCACTTTATAAGTTTAATGAAAAAATAAAAAACTTTTAAAAACAAGGACCTACATCAAAACTATGGATACAATACCTTAATAAGATGTTGATTACAAAGGAGTTTATCAGAGTTGAACGCATGGGAGATTGGCAAGGTTATTTGAACCGTATTAAAGAAATGCCTCTTTATTTCTTCGCATCGGAAAATTTTCCTTATGCTAAGCCTGCGCACTTTTATCTTAGGATATGATACAATTAGAGAAGTTAATAAATCAAAGTGTTTATCAACGGTTTATTGAAAGATTTTTCACCGTTAGATGTTTTGATAAACTTTATTGTGGTACTTCAACGGATATGGTAACGGATCACCTTAACCCAAACGTGAGACCAACAAGTTGATAAAATATTTTTTGCACTATTATTAACTAAGCTTTATTCATATATAAGTTTTAAGTTTCATAGTATTATCTCTTAGGGTTCAAAAATTATGACCATATAAAATTTGTAATCCCCTCAAGTGAAAGGCGTTTAAACTTAAAACGGTCATAATTTTTGAATGCTGAGAGATAATAATATGAAACTTAAAATTTATTAATGAATATAAGTCTAGTTGAGAAAAGCACATAAAATATTTTATCAAATTGTTGTCCTCGCGTTTGGGGTAAGTGGTGTTTTAAGGAGTGCCCAAATTTTTAAGGCTTGTTTGTTCCAGCTTCCAATCATCGCAATTTTTTGAAAAACATAATTATTTGATATAAGTATAAACATACAAATGTTTGAGCTTGCTCTATGTCTGGAAGTTAGCTACCTCAAATACAAAATAATGCTGGATCCGTCACTGAAGAGAATTTTCATTATTTTTATTTATGTATGCAAAAAGTTTTTATTTTTTTAAAAAGAAGAGTTAAGTTTAACAAAGAGTTAAATTTAGCTTGTTTACGAGAAAAAAAGTTTTTTAATTTTTCCTTGTGTTGAAAGCAAGAAAACTTCATCATCTTGTACTTTCAGTTTTATTGCCGTCAAAATAACTTTTTTTAAATGTCTTTTTTATCAAGAAAATTATACTTTTATTTTTGTTACTATAAAAAACGGCCATAAAACCAAAAAGTTTAATTAAAACAGTTTAATTATAATGTATTTTAATTAAAATAGTCATAATATTTAATTAAAATGATCATTTCACACACCCTTAAACTAATTTTCTAGACTCTTAGTCATTTCATACACCCTTATACTCATGTTTTAGACTAAACAACAGAAAGCACTACACAATTAAATTCTCCATGCCAAAAACAAATTATGATCTTTTGATATAAATGCTTTGCAGTTATGTTACAAAGTTGTCTCTGATCTCTTGAGCGGTTATGATTACTCTTGAAGGCTGAATATGTCCAGTTTCAAATTCCTTTACCGCGATTACCTATTTTTAGACATACAACATGTTACATCTAATTGAAAAACATTTGAACATCTCAGGACCACCCTTGACCGCTACTAAAATGACCATTTTAGTGGTCATGGCCACTTCTAAATATTGCATAAGCCCAGATTTAAATTGCCTGACAGCAGTTAACTATGTTTAGATATACAACATACCCACCTAATTTAAATACCATTAAGAAGCCCCTTGACCACCTATGACATCCCCTAATATAATCATTTGTGAGGTCATGACTATTCCAAAAATTAAAATGGAGCCTAATAATGAAATTTTTGACCCAAAAAATCTATATAAATATGTATCACATCTATAAACATGTGATAACCTCTATAAACATGTATTAACTCTATAAACATGTATCGTATTCAACCCATAAATAGTTTTGCCATTTTTAGACAATTGTGCCCCACTATGCACTGAAACTATTCATTGGTGCTAAAAAAATCTTTATATATCCATTTTTTTCCTTAAACATTATTGTTTTGGAATTCTTTTGCATCCTTTTGTTTCCTTGACTCACACAGTTTACAGTTTTTTAAGTTTTCTATAAATTGTTTTTTTGGTCTTTAATTTCTTTCACCTAACGCCTTATATAAATAGTCTTTCAATCTGCTTGAAACTAATTTCATTAATATAATGAAAAAAACAAAATAAAAAAAAGAAAACACACACAAAAAAAAAAAAAAAAAAAAAAAAAACACGAAAAAGGCAAACAAAACAAACAAACAAATATAATTGTTCTGTCTGTTTCAATAATTAAAAAAAAAAATTTATCAATAAATAAAATTTAAAGTTTTTTTTAAAAAATGAATAAAAATGCAAAAGTTAATCAAAAGGTTCTTAGTTAATTAGGTAGTTAGTTACTTTTGCATTCATCTGAGAAGCAATTTTTATATTCGATGTCAGTTCCATTACATTGTCTTCCGCCATATTTTGGTAACGGATTACTACAATTACGGTGTCTTGTTTGTTTACTGCTTTGACAAGGTTGTTTGCAAGATGACCACAATGACCATTGAGTCCACTCACCATGAGCTAAAAATGAAAACAAAAACAAATTATTAAGTTTAAAACTTAATAATAAAACTTTAGTCACTTTGTTTTATTATTAAAATAATATTAAATAGATGTTACCCGGACATATCCAACTTTCAAGAAAATGAAAATCTTGACTGAGACCAAAGCATTCGTATCCAACATCTGCATCTGTAGGTAAATAGTTAGTGCAAAATCTTTCTCGTTTTGTAAAGTAATTACCACACGAATTAGAAAATGATTCGTATTCAAGCCATGAACTCCATTTCCAATCCACTACATGATTTAATAAATTCTTATCAATAAATCAATCTTAAATAATAAAAATTTTATTTAGCTTGTTTCTACTTAATAACATTATAACATTTTTAGTCTAATTTAAAATTCATTTTAGTTAAAATTCATAATAACTAAGTAAATGTTAAACCAAGTTTTATAATCGTACAAAAGATGCACCATATGATTTCCCCAATTATTATAATATTAAAACAACAAACTATAATTTTTTTTATGAGCGGAGATCCTAGATAAAATTTTTGTAAAAAAATCAAATTAAAGCATATTTTTATGATATTAATTGTTATTAAAAAATCTTTACATTAATATATACGTTATGCAATGATAACTTTAATAAAGACGGTATATATAACTTGGGGTTATAAATACCGTCTTTATATATATATATATATATATATATATATATATATATATATATATATATATATATATATATATATATATATATTATATATATATATATATATATATATATATATATATATATATATATATATATATATATATATATATATATATATATATATATATATAGTTTCTTTTTTTTTTTGATTTCAAGTGTAATATTATTGTGTTCATTTGTTTTAAACTTTTAAAAAGTACTAAGTGGTTCCATTTTTTTTAAATTCTAGAAAACACTTTGACCTTTCCAACTATCCTACAACAAGACCTACAGTCTTCACTTTGTTATTAGTTTCTTTTTATATGGTTTTAAATTAATTAAACTATTTTTTTCTACTACAGAAGTAAAGCTATTCTTGAAGGCCTACTCTCTTTTTTTATTTCAAGTAGCTTTAAGGGTACCACTAGGTTCTGTTTGTGCTCTTGTGTTGTTTCTTATCTGCTATATCAATCTTCATGAAATCTAAGGTGGCTCTATTTGCTGACAACTCAACTTTATACTATTGTCTTGACAAAAAATCTTCACTTTTTAATTACTTAGAACAAGCAGCCGATTTTAAATCTTATCTTTGTTTTGTAACAGCCTGAGGCTTGCAGGAAATTATGGATATAAATTCTGGACTTAAAATCCAAAAATTTTGTTAGACAAAAAACTCATTTATTTACTGCAAAAAAAATGTTGCAATGTTGTTAGTATTTCTATATTGACGAATGACAGCACTTTTTAACTCAAACAAAATCTAAAAGCACATTGTAAATGTAATAATCCAGCTAACACAAAATGTTTAAGAATGTTCGACAAACGTTGTTTATGTTTAAGTACGTTCTAAGAACGTTCATAGAACGTACTTAAACGTTTGCAACGTTGGTTGAACGTTTTGTGTTTATGTTATGCCAAGTTTGAGCCACTCTCTTATTGTAGTAATACAGCATTTCTTTTTTTCTTTTACAAATACAATCAGGTTGTGTTTCTTTTTCTTTTCTGCAATTAACTGTATCTATCCTTTCAAGTCAAAAAACTTTTTTTAACTCAGTTTTTTACTTGAAAATCAAAAAAACATTAAAACTCTTCCCCATTTTAATTTTTTAAACAACATACAACTTTTTAACTCTTCATTTATATTTTTCCAAGTTTTATAACTTGTTCTCTATTTTAAAGTAACTCATAACATAATAGTGATTGCTTGTAATCTTGTTAAAAGTAAATTAAATTTTAAAGATATATACATGTATGCCAGTATATAATAAATATTAAATGTAAGCATAAAATTATAATATATTTAGTATTATAATTTTTTTTCTAGCCCCGGCTAACAACCCTTGTGAAATGTTATAATAATCACTTGGCCATGTATGGGTTAGCAAAATGTTTCATTTTTAGCCGAGGCTAGGGACAGGGCCCCGATCATTTACTATCCTCAAATAATAAATTATCCAATTATCAAGGAAATATTATTCAATAGACCTTCAATCTTAACTAAACAAAACTTCGAAATCACGGTATAAAATCACAAATAGGATCAATCCTAATAAATTTCGATTTTCTTACGATGTTGTTAATATTTACTTTTCAGTTTCAATAAAAAAATCAATTAACATTTTCTAAGAACAATAAAAATGATTCACATGCAACAAACTTTTTTGATCTCTTATTAACAAATAACAAACCCGTAACGTACTTTTTTAATATTTATACCAAAGATGCTATAACCATAGGCAAATAAAGTGGCATTCTTGCCACAATTCAAAAATAATTTATAGTGTAATCAATAGTTTTAATTTATTGAACTTTTAAACTATGCAGCTTAGAATATATAAATCTAGAATCTTTCTACAGTTTTTAAATCACTTTAAACCATCAATAAATAATAACTAAAAATTATTAAAAAACCTTTAACAATTGAAACAAAAAAAACAAGCCTCAACTATTTTTTTTTTTTTTTAGTTAATACTTGTCGACCAACAACTCGTATCCTAGAGTTTACAAGTTAGATTTTTTATGTAGAAAATTTTATTTAGGTGAAACCATAGTTATAAGAAAGATGCATTTTGGAAGCGAAATAAAGCACATTAATATAATTTTTTCAAAGATTATTTTACTTGTTATAATAATGTAAAAACAACTAGCTTTCCTGACCTGTAAAACGGGTCAGGACAGCTAGTTATTTTTACATTATATATAACCAAGCAAAAATATATACATTTTTACTTGTTATTTATTACTATAGCTAGTGGTTTATAACATGAAGTAGTTCTAGTTTTCCTAGACACGTATATACTACTATAGCAAGTAATATATACGGGTCTAGGTAAACTAGAACTACAGCACTAAAAACTACAGAGACTTGTTATGATTGATATAATTATGATGAATATTGTTTTTGATTCGCTAAATGTAAATAACAGCGTTGAACATAACACAAAAAGGAAGATATTTTTAAAAGCTTTGAATTTAGTAGATGATTTTGTGAGTTGGTTAAATCACTAGAATGAAAAAATTATAGTAACAACCTTTTGATCAACAAGTAAATTTTCAAGAGAATTTGGATTTAAAATTTTTTAACAAATTTATGAAGGTGCAATTATACTGCATTTATTTGCAGAAGTTGTTAAAGTTTTACTTTGGAAATGGTGTTCAATTAGTTTTTCCTGAAAGACTTGCAGTGAAAATGTTTTATCTACCAGAAGTTTTAACTACTACACCATTGCCATTAAGTCGCAATTTTCAGTTTGCTTAATTATTGTAAATGTTCAATGTAATGATAATATTAAAATTAATCAAAATAAAAAAAATAACTAAAAGCCTTTAATACAAATTAAAGACCAACATCACACAACCTGATTGCTTATTTATTCTTCAATTTTTTAAAAAACAATATAACAATAAAGTAGTTATTAAAGCATCAAAATCTATACATTTTAATTGTTGTAATCAAGCGTCTAGTGCGTGTCAATTTGAATTCACTTTTTCTTATCTCCACTTTTTTAACTAATTTTCAATAAAGCATTGCAAAAATACGTTCATCTCCAAACAAGAAAAATATTGCATTGCTTATTTGTTCTACTAAAAAAAAGTACTATATCTAGCCAATCAGGCAGTTTGCTTTTTATCATTCAGGATGGCAGACCGTAAACTGTACCAAATCTCTTTTTTTATAATGGATATAGGATTATAGATTATATAATATATAGGATTATAGATTTCAAAGAGGAAATCCATAATCCAATATATTTCAAGAGGGATAAAAGTTGAAGAAAAAAAATTTGTTGAAAGTAACTGCTTAAAGTGCATATTTTCTTATGAATTAAAAATTATCCCTGATGTAGGAAACTTAATCATAAAAAAATAACAATATCAAAAAATAGTACTCTTATCAATATTTTATTGAAAATTACAGCATTATTTACAGAGTTAGTAAAACGTTTCATATATGAAATCTTTGCGCTTTTCGAAAAATAGTGCATTATTTTCACGCAACTTTTACCAATCAATATACAGAAGTTGAAAAGGAGAAATGAGAAGCACATAAAGTACAAATTGTCACAAGCATTGTTGGTCGAAATTGGTACTAACGTAAATTTGTTTCTAAGCATTGAATTTCATTATTGCAGGAGCACTACCAAAGAGAAAATTTTGAAAATAAGTTGAATTTGTCATTAATGTGTGACTTATTAACTGAATATTGCTTACGTATTCAATATGTTAATACATCAGTATAAAGTAGTGTTTAATAATAAATGTAATATAGATTTTTCAAGGCTAAAATCAGACTAATGTTGCTGCTGTGAACTGAATTAATGGAATATAGAGAAAGCAGTTAATAGCTTAGAGTGAAAAATACAACTTCAGTGTCAATTTTTTTTAAGACAGATTCCTATCAAGAAAGGTAGAGTTTAGAGAATGCAAATAAATTGTTTTATGTTTTAATATGGAAAACGTTAATCAGCATCAGAGAAAATATACTAAATTTTTTTATTAAAAGGAAACTATCACTTTTTATTATCACTGTTTCTCGAAGTTTACTGTTGTGTCTAGAGTGAGTATACTGGTGGTAAAACTGCTAATTGTATTGCCTTAGCGTTGAAAAAGGTTTAATGGCCAATCAAATTAATTCGTCTATTAAAAACACTAAGAAGAAAGCCCTAACTCATCAATTCTTCAGATGAAATCATCAAATTTTTTTAACTCTGACAATTTTTTAAAGACTAGGAATTTTTTAGAAGATACTTTTTTTTTCCGTCAAACAACTAAACTATCATTCAAATATGCCACATTTTATAACATACAAGGATTTCTAGTCTATGACTAAACCATTAATATGTATAAGTATTTTGAAAAAAAGGAAAGACAGTACGATTTGGCGCAAAAACTTAAATAAAAAAAAATTGTTGCTCTAACGATAGCTCTTAATTGACATAGTGGTACTTCCTTTATTAAATAGAGTAAACTTTTTCCAAACATGTTAAAAATTATCTATTGATAAATTAAATTTACATTAGATTTTTGAGTCAAGAGTCATTCTCTTATATCAAATGGCAGATACTTGTTCATTTCTATATCTGTATCTATGTTAATGTCTTTGTTTAAACATCTACTTTCAAACATATCAAACAAACATTGCGATTCACTATTTACCATTAAAAGCTTGCCATTTTTTTTTAAAGTTGTGCAGGTTTGCCGAGTCGCTGCACAGATTTCAAGTTTTTATTAGGGTTGTTCACTTTTTGCAAAAGTTGAGTTTTTGATTAAAAAAAATCTTTTCGAAAAAATTTTTTTGTTTCGCTAAGTTTGAAATGATTTCTAGTTACTTAATTTCAAACCAAAATGAGGTTTGCTTTACGAAATTCACGAAATTCTATCAATAAATTTTTGAAGTATCGAAACCCTAAAAATACCTCCGAAATTAGTTTTCGATTTCGAAACTTTGGAAAGTGTATCGAAATATATTTACATTATCGAAAATATACCGAAACAATCATTCACTTTCGAAACTCTATAATTTGTATCGAAATATTTTTATATTATCAAATTTCTAAAAAGGGCACCGAAACATTTCCAAGTTCACTTTCGAATCTTTATAACTTACATCGAAAACTTTTTATCCGATCAAAATTTTAAAAATGGCACCGAAGAAATATTTCATTCTCAAATCTCTATGATTTGAATCAAAATATTTTGATTATATCGAAATCATAAAAACGTTATCGAAGTTTTTTTTTACTTTCGAAATTCTTAAAATCACTTCAAACTATTTATTTTATTACGTTAATTCTGGATTTAAATGAAAATTTATAATAACAAAAAATTAAAAGTCGGACAAGTATGCAAAACGAATATGTAAAATTGTTCTAAAGGGCTATTCATATGTATGAAAAACATTCTGCCTGGGAGAAAAAAACAACAATAATTTAGAGTAATGTTGTTTGTTTCCCAGATGTATTCGTCTTAGATACAATAATCTTAGGAGCGATTTTTATATCTAGAAAAGTTGACAGAACACAAACGAGGTAAAAAGATTTTTCACCTTGCATCTGCCGAATGCATGTTGATAGTGAAATTATATAATAAATATGTAATTATTGTGTTAACAGTTAAACTGCATAATAAATATGTAGTTATTTTCAAACTGTTATGCTAAGAGTTGACGATTTTTTATATAGCTTTTTTCTGTAACGTGATTATTTCGCTAATGCATTTTTCTACCTACCGGAGCATATATGTTCATGTGGCCTTTCTTTGATCTTAGACACAGAATTAATAAAGTATTACATAGCTTTTGCTAGTTTATTTATAGTTTAGTTATTTTTCAAAATTTTAGTTTAGAAATAATTCAAATTTTTACAGTTGTAATATAATAAAAAAAAAACATATTTGTAGAGTATGAAATTAATTTAACCCTATCTTTCCCAATGTTGCCATATAGTAACACAATTTTTAAAATCAAAAAACAAGGCTTTTTTTATTATTATTTTAATTTTAAGTAATATCTAGGTTTTGCTACTTTTTACTAAATGGCAACTTAAAAATTAATTCGCCGATACGCAATTGTTGTTTTTTTAATATTTAATGCCATTTTAATTTATTTTTTTTAATTTCAAATATCGGGAAAGAAAGGTTTAATTTTTTATTTTATACCTTTTTATTGAAATTTTTTCAAAACTTTTATAACACAATAATTAAAAACGTTTGAAAATTTTATTCTGCCTTATTTTTCAAAATAACTTTTTTTTGCTAGCGTTTTGACATAGTAATAAAAGTACAGGATCAAAGTTAGCATAAACTTCCCAGAGTTTATACTAACTTTTATAACGTGTTTTTTTTTTTTTTTTGTGTCAAAGTATTTTTATTGTGTGGCTAAAAAGTTTCAAGACAGTACGCGACCAAAGATATATATATATATACATATATATATATATATATATATATATATATATATATATATATATATATATATATATATATATATATATATATATATATATATATATATATATATATATATATATATATATATATATATATATATATATATATATATTTATATATATATATATATATATATATATATATATATATATATATATATATATATATATATATATATATATATATATATATATATATATATATATATATATATATATAAAAGTGTTAGTTTTATTGCATATTTTTAAACCTTATTTATAAAAATGTCACGATCACGAATGTATGGTTACACCTTATTCAACTTAAATTTCGATGTTAGTTTAGTATACTTTTTTTTTCAAAATTAAATGAGTTTTCAAAAGTAATTTTAAGTTTTTGAAGTTATTTTAGCTATTCGATAATTTTCGAAATTTTTTACAAAATCCGAAAAATAAGTTTTTTATCGATAAAGTTTTAATTGAAAATTTTTGAATAATGTGTTTTTAAAAATGAGCTCTAGTTTATATCAAAAAATAATTTGAGTAGTTTAAATGAGGAATAACTTGAACTCATCCTCTATTAGAAATGACTTACCGCAATTTCAAGTATTTGTTAAGGTGTTTTTTTAATGAAAAATGTATAGACGCGAGCAAAGAAAATTTTAGTTATTCAATTATACACAAGAAAGGTGTGCATGATCAGTTTCTTAATGCTAAGAATGTGCTCCAGGTTAACCTTAAGTTTATGATAGCAAACTGCTTTATGGTACGATTGTTACCTAGACAGAAACTTATTAGAAAATAGGTTGGTTACCTCAATGTTTCAAGAACAGCTCATTAACCTGGCTTCTATGTGTATTAAAAGTGACATCATAAAGGAAACTAATTTTGATGATACATCAATAACTTTGCAAACCAAAAAGCTAGGAAAGTACAACTATGATTTACCCCAGGTAAAATAAAACGTGACACTTTTCAAGTCTGACAAACTGATTCTATTCCTAAAGAAAGTGTAGCTCAATGGCTGAATGCACATTATTTTCTGTATTATTTATTAATGTGATTTGATCGGTAATAAACTTATGTCATTAATCACTACTTAGTTGATGATTTATCAATTTCCTTAAAAGGCAAAAGACCCCAAACTAAAATCCGGCCTTGTATTTATAAATTAAAAAATAATTGGAAAACATTTAACAAAAAGTCAATTACAAACCTGGACACTTGAAGTACATGCACATATCAAAACGTTTCACATTTTGTTTAGATGGCAACATTGTTCTTAAATAACTAATTTTATAACCAAGACCACATGTTTGACTACATTCGCTCCATATGTTCCATTCTCCTGAATAAAACAATTTGTATGAAAATATTTAAAAAAAAGATTAAGTTTTTATTATATTGTTTAATAAAAATTGTATTATTAAGAACCATTGGAAGGAGCTGGTTCTCTTTTTATTTAGTTCAAGTCACTTTGTTATTATTTTTTTGTTATGCTTAAAAATGAAAGGCTAATTAAAAAAAATAAATAAATAAAAAATAATGAGAATAATAGGATAAAAAAATTTTTGATGGTCAAACAAATAACGATTTGTGTAAATTTCCTATTCATTATTTTTATGTTAGAATTCTTTTTAATGTTTGACAATGCACTAATAGTTATTGTATATTTATATTTTAAGCAGGTAAGAGTGTTAAAAAAAAATGAAAAAATAGTTAAAATAATAGCAAAAAGTTAAAGTGTTCTTATCATTAATTATACTTTTTAGATTAAGTTATACTTTTAATAATTTTAGGTAAATTTTTATAATATTAATTTTTGTTGATTTAATACTTGTAAATTTTTTTTCAAACACTCATTTAAATAAAACTTTTTATTTAAAGTCAATTTAATTACAAGTTTTGTTTGTCTTGAGTTTTTACTTGCCATTTAGATGTTGTATTCTCAGTAGCAGCTGCTACTTCCTGTAAAGTTTTTTATTTATATTTAAAAAAAAAAAAATACATTTCAACATTAATCTTTTTATCAATCATTATGTGTTGTTTTTAAAGTTTTACTAGAACAAAACGTTTTAAAACTATATAACACTATCCTTTTTTAAACAAAATTTTTATATTAGCAAACTTATTTTTTTGATAGCAATTATGTATTAATTTAATTTTCTTAACCCGCTAGGTCCCAGTATCCTCAATTAAGGATATTAAGGAAGTATATATTTACAAATAGAGGGATATTTTATTTGTTTTCATAGGTAGCACTAGTGACATACACTTGTTGTATTTTACCAGATGAGAGATCAGTGTAACTCGACTCCAGTTACAATTGATTCATAAGTTGGAAGAGATTTATCAGTTTTTTTCTGCAAGATTATGTTCACCAGCTTGAAAACGACTTCCTTTGAAGTAAGTAACTTGATACTCTATTTTCATGTTCTGCAGTTGTATACTAATACTCTGTTGTATTTTTATGTCGTCATTTTTAATTTTTTAATAAAAAAATTTGCTGTAAAGTCTATGTCCTCAAGTGAGGACATTGGTATTACAGGTTATAAAATATAATAAAGGACATCATATTTTATAATTTTTTTAATTTTGTTTTAGGCTTTGATATGTCTATAAAAAGAAGTAGAATTTTTACAACATTGGATGAAGTTATTTGTTTTCTGAGGAATGTGAAGCAGATATCCTTGCTCTTCCAACAGACGTAAATGAACTTACGGACAGCGAAAAGTTTGAGGATAAATGCCCCAGATGGGGATGAAGCCCCAGATGTAAGTGATGTTCCATGACAACTTAAGATTCAAATACATAATGAGACTGTAAAAAAAAAGAAGATGAGTTGATGGAAATACCAAAAAAGAAGTTAAAGAAGTACAATCACCTATGGGTAGATTCAAATCCTCAGTACAGTAGTTTCAATAATAATTCCGAATAATAAACTAACTGATTTGTCATTTCTTGAAGTATTTTAAAGTTTTTTTTCTAATGATATTTATATTTTGATTGCTAAAAAAACAAGGAGATATGCATGTGAATATAAAAATAAACAGTCGATCTATGTATCAATTGATGGTATAAAAACTTTTGTTGGATTTCTAATTTTATCTGGCTACCATTCGTTGCCAAGTCAGAAAAATTACTGGTCGGAAGATGAAGATCTTGGTTTAAAAGTTGTTAAAGAGGCATTTAGTAGAAACAAATATTTAGAGTTGAAATCTATAATACACTATAATACACAAATTAGAAATTGCAAGTGTCCACTCATGTCAGCAAAGATGGTTGAAAAAAGTTCAAGAAGTTATTATGAATTCAAATTCGATAAAAATAATGAAGTCACAATAATTAGATGGAACGATAATAGAAGTGCAACCCTTAGAACAAACTTTACCATTATCAGTCTTGAAGTTAATATCAGAAGATACCAAAAGAAATAGGAACTTATTTAATTTCCCCAACCATTGGTAATTGATAACTAAAATAAGTTTGTGGGAGACGTAGATTTACATGATAGACTCCTGGAATAACGTTCAATTAAATTTAGAGGTACCGATGCCTCTTTACTCATCTTATTAACATGTGCATAGTAAATACATATTGTATTTATAATTTCGTTCATGAAAGTAATTCGATTTCAATGAAATAGTACAGAAGGTAGATTGCAGAGCCATATTTAAAGCTGGGATCACATCAAAGACATGTTAAAGAAAGACCTGTGAAATGGTTGTCATCAATGAGTAAAGTGCCAACAAATGTAGGTTTGATGGAAAAAAATCATTTTATTTTGAAGAGAGAAAATCAGAGAAGATGTCAAAACATATTTTGAACCGCTAAACCTTGTACATTTTGTAAGAAATGCAATGTAACTTTTTGTATTTCTTGTTTTTCTCCATATCACACAAGACCTTGAACATTAACATGGCTAAAAATATACTAATACAACAATAAATAATAAAATAAATATATTGCTTTATTAATGTAACTCAAAACAATAGAAAATATTTAAAACAAAATATAAATATATAGTTTAAAATAAATTGGAACTTTATGAGTTAATATTAGATTACCCTTTTTACATTTTTAAAGAAATAAATAAAAACAAATTTTGTTTGTCTTGAGTACTTATTATCATTTACTTCCGGTAACATCTTTTATTTATATTTTAAAAAAAAATTTATTTTAACATTAATCTTCAGTGTTTAATAAAGTTGATTTTTTCATATATTAATTTTTTTATTTTTCTGTTTTATATGTAGCAGCAAATTCTGGTAAATCATTTAATTTTATTTAATGAGTTTTTTGAAGTTGTTTTTATATTTATAAAGTTTTTTCAACATTTTTTACAGATAATTGTTAATTATAGAAAATAATAAATGTCATTTTTTATGTATAGAACAAGATTGCTAGCTAATCGGTGTACTTAGCATAGGTGTGACAGTATTTAGTGCTGAGCACCAAGACGTTACTGCTCTGGAGCTAGTTTTTGTTGTCTAACTTTTTTTAATTATTCTAGAAACATTTAATGTCTATAAATATTTAGTATAATGTATACTTACAAATATCTTATACCATGTGTTATTGTTGTGTGTTATATTATTATAGTTATGATATTGTGTGATATTTTGTGTTAGTAGACAAAATGTTTAATCTTCCCATTGGTTTTTATTAAAAAACTAATAAGTGACCAACCATATAGTATGTACGAACCTTGGTTCGTACATACTATATGGGGATATTATACTCTATACTATAGAGGAGCGGGTGTGTGTCCCAAATTGACTACTTTGCGTATTAGTGCGTATAGAGGAGGCTGGGGGAGGATCTAATAAATGTATGTAAGCAAAAAAAAAATAAGGTTGCAGTTCACGTTCACTTGTCTATTAATAAAAGGTAAATGGAACTCGCATTCATAGCCTGTTAAGATTTTAAACAGAATTACTATCTGTCCAATATGTCTGAATTAAAATTTCTGCCTATATAAAATATGTCCCACAGATTTTTTATTCACATATTTTGAGATAATTTTATGTCTGAACTATTTTTTACTGACATAAATTATGTCTGACATATTTTCTAACTACATTTTTAGACATAATTTTATGTCTGATTAATTTTCAGGTGACATAAAACATGTGTAACATGTTTTCTATCGGCATATTTTGACATATTTTTATGTCTGAATTATTTTCTCCGGACACAAATTTATGTCAAAATATGTCGTAACATATTTTAACATAATTTTAATTTGTGAATGTTTTATGTTTTATATTATTAAAATGAAAGACGAACAAATAATTTAATAAAGCATTTTAGAATAAATTAAAACATGTTAGCAAAATAATTTGACTTATTCTGAACGGCAAATAATTTAGTTATAACATTAACAACCAAACAACAATAAAATTAACAATAACATTATTAAAATCAGCAATAACATTAACAACCAAATTAGTTTCATTTATTCTGAAACAGAAATCATTTTGGGTATAAAATAATGTCAAAATATGTTTACAGAAAACATGTCGGAAATATTATATGTTAAAACATGTCAAAAATAAATTACTAAAACAATTCAGACTTAAAATTATGTCAATAGAAAATATGTGGGACACTTTTTATGTCAGCAGAAAATATTTCAGGCATGAAATTATGTCAAATTGTGTCAATAGAAAATGTGTCAGACATATTAAATGTAAGCAGAAAAAAGTTAAACATAGGATTATGTAAAAATAAGCCATTGAATTATATGTAGGACATATTTTATGTCAGCAGAAAATATGTCTTAAAATGTGTTGACTGATCTGCCAGACACATTTTATAGTATCAATTCCCAGACATTAAATTTACATTGGCCCAATGTAAGTTTTAACATTGGCAAATTTATTTTTTTGGGCCAACATTTAGCCAATGTTTATTTCGGCGTATTATTTAAATTCTGCAAACCCGTTTTTTTGCAAATATTGCACTACATTGGGCCAACAGTTAGCCAATGTTTTTTTCAGCGTATTATATTAGTTATGCAAATTGTTTTCTTACAAATATTGTACTATGTTGGGCCAGCATTTGGCTAATGTAGTAACGGTTTAATATTTTGCTGTTTTTATACTGATGCCGTAGCCAATATTTGGCCAATGTAGTTGCGGATGATTTCTTTAATATATTTTTAAACTTGTTGCAAAACATCTTTTAAAATTGGTATCGTTTACAGAATAAAAAAAGGATTTTATATTATCTTTCCATGTTTTTACAACATAAATTTAATAAAAATAAGCTATGTTTTAATAATAATCTTTTTTAACAAATAAAACATTTCAAAAATTCAATGTTTAATAAAGAATTCAATGTTTAATAAAGAAGACATTTAAAATGTCTTCTTTATTAAATTAAGCAAATATTTGAAATGTCATGCATAAATAAGTATCAAAAGAACTTATAAAAAAATTTATTGATAATAGTTTAGACTATATAGATAATATGTTATATGTTATTAAAGGTATTAATAATATATCACTAGAGTTGTGACTACTACAGACTGTAGTAGTATTGTATATTTACGAAAGAGTTACTGCAGACTGTAGTAGACTGTAGTATAGTGGTGTTGCAGTTGTAAGAAGCTGATGTTTTACATTAAAATTTTTTTTTTTTTTTTTTGATTTTTTCTGTGTTTGAGTGTGAAACCCTATCTACTAACATAATAAAACAATATAGAAAAAGTTCCATTGTAGCATCAAAGGTTTTTGTAACATCACTATTAGTAACAACATTATTAGAAATGAATATAGTTTTTTTTATCAGTTAATAGAATCTACATTCTACTTATAGAGAGTTTTCTAATATTGCCGTACATCTTATTATAATTTTATTTTTGAAATATGAGATTTAATCAATAAATAATCATTAAGAACAATTTGTCTGATTTAAATGGATTTAAATAAACTAATTTAAATCAATCAATTTAAATCAAAACAAGCTTGTTTATATTCAATATTTCTGAGGCAGAAAACATTATTCTTGGTTTTGTTATTTTTTAATTTAGTTTTATTAGATATTGCTCATATTTAGTTTGCGTACAACAGGTAACAACTTAAACTCATATATTAACTTTAGTTAAAACTAACTATTAACCATTTAACAGTCTTCTGTTGTTTTTAAAATACAAATGCTAATAGTCCAGTTTTTTTTAAAGTGGTCTTTAAATGTCCTGTTTTTTTTAAAATCATCATTTTTTTTACTTACAAAATAAAAAAAAAATTTTAAATGTGTTCACCAATAATCACATTTCATAGAGCTGCAAAAGGTCCTACATTACATTCTACACATTTATATCTTAAATCTTTTCGAACATTGTGTTTGTAATATACCACACACCTATTTGATAATTACTCTTTTATTATCATTTTTAACAATCATCAGATGTATCTTTTTATCATTGGTTTATCAAATGAATAATTTTCTATCTTTATATGAGTAAATATTTACTTTTTGATAACTATTTTGCACTGGAAGAACTTCCTTATTTGTTGCATTTAAAATTTAATTGAACACTTGTAAAAGTGAATTATTGAAACAAAAGCTTTGTAATTATATAGAAATAAATTTTGTGACAAGTAAATGAATAATTACTGATGAACAATAAGGAAGTATAAGAAGATCCATAAAACCGTAATATTTATATTTATAACCGTAATTTTTATTTATTTGTCATTTGGCATTTTAAAAATTTTTAAAAAAATTTTATATTTAATATATTTTGTAAAAACAATACTTATTAGTTTCTATAATTAGTATATATATAAAATAGTATAAAAAATGTTTACAAATAACTTAACTTACAATGTGTAAATGGCTACACATCAATGTTGTTCATGTTTAACCGACAAGTGCAATCAGATCATTTTATGAAGTAGGTTTATGTTTATTCTACTGTATTGTGATATTATAATATATACACACAAATATTACTTTACATTTATTTGGGTGAGATAAACAGGCTTTGTGGGAAAAAAAAACTGCTTGAAAATTTTTTTAGTTCAAAGTTATCATTTTATTGATAGATCTTCATAATTGTTTATATTAAATAAAATTTTTACTTTTATATTTTTGTTTTATGTTTTTTCTCTAATTTTTTTTTCTCTTGTATTGTAACTTTAATAAATATTTTTATGAAGGTTAAATAAATCACATAGATTAACAGTAATAAGTTATTAGGCCGGGTGAATAAAAACGAGCAATTGCTTTTACTCAGTAATTGGTCAGCTTTACGTGAATGAAAGCTAAAGGAATTTTCCCTGAGTTTTTATTTACGTAAAGCCGAATAACTTTTAAGTAAATTGCCTAACTTTGCATGAATAAAAATTTAAGCAAAACTGCTAATGTTTTTATTCACGTAAAGCTGACCAATTACTAAGTAAAAGCTATTGCTCATTTTTATCCACTCGGCCTATTATGTTATTATTAAATTAATAAACATTTTGATTATTGAGTTTTCTTAGTGGTCACGACAGTTTATTGTTTAAAGGCTTCTAGGAATAAAAACACTGATAGTAATCTGAATAAAAAGTGAAAACAGCTACAAAAAATTATTTTCGGAATTATATTTAGTATATTTAAACAGATTGTTTGAGTATGCTGTTACATTCTATTTGTAATGAACTGAAGTATTCACAGACCTTTCTATTTTTGTAGATTTAAAAAGTACATTTATTTATTACAGATTTAAAAGTTTTCAACTAATAATTTTTCAAATATATGTTGGTGTATATCTAGAAAGTTGTGTTTCTCTCATTTGAATTCAATAACATCCATTTATACAAAAACAAAAGCAATATGTAGTTTTTTTTCAAAGTTGATAAACATCTGATATAGCTTGAGTCAGGTTATAATAATCTGATACAAGGTATCAGATTGTTATTAACCTTTATGTTTTGGGTTAAGGTTTAAAAATATTTGTGCTGGCAAATGTTAAAAAGAATATACAAGCATCAAATTTTTTTGATTTTATTTTATTTCTGAAAATCCTTTTGCATTGTGGTTATATCTTGATTTCAGAAATTATATTTATTTAAATTCATTAATATATTTTTTTAAACTTGGAATTTTTAAATATTATTTGAAGATATTTTCATATAACCTTCATAAAAAAGAGCTGATTTAATGAAAAAATTTAATGAAAATAATTTATTTCTTTTAGTTTTGAAAATATTAAAACAAAATTACAAGAATCTTTAACTACAAGGCAACTCATAAAAATTTTTATAGCATCATTTTCTGAGAAAAATTTTCCTTTTATTTTATTTACTAATTAGATAACTTATATTTCATATTTCCTATGAATTATTTTTGGAGATTTGAAAATTAATGTTGGTGTTTTACAAAATTTTAAGTTTAAAAAACTATTTTACATATAGTTTTTTATTTTTATAATAATTAGTTTTTATTCATGAGTTTAGTTATAATTGGATTATAATTACTATAAAGTGTCCAAGTTTTGTAAATTTTTTTTTCTGCAAATATCAATTTAATACTATGTTATTAATGTAAGAGTATAATCTGAAAATATATTTAAAAAATAGTAGGATTACCCAGCAAACATGTAAGCGTTAAATCAACGTTGAAAACCAGTCGCAGCGTAGAAAAAGCGTTACAGTCACAAAAACAACGTGCTTTCAACGTTGAATCAATGTCTATTTTTGTATACTAAATCGCGGTAAATTGAAACGTTGAATAAGCCTTGATGTTGTAACGTAATTTAGCCTCTCAAAATAAAACGTTTATTCAACGTGGAATCAACTTATGCCAATAGCCACTTTAAAAACGTTTCGAAGTATGTTCTTTATCAACGTTAAAAACAAACCGCTTTTTAAATGTTACATTTTTAACGTTGAATAAGTGTATAAATTTAAACGTATCTTATCTTCTTAAAAAAATGCGTTAATTAAACGTTGAAAATAAGTACGCAAATAATCACTGAAAAAACGTCGTTTTATCAACGTAAGACATTAGCTGCTTTTTCAACGAATTTAAACTATTTGAAAAACAACACTTATTCAACGTTATTTCAACGTTGGTTGAAAAAGTGGTAGTTAAAAAACGTTGATAAAATGTTACTTTGCCAACGTTAATAATACGTTGTTTTGACAATGTTGAGGAAGTGGCACATTGAAAATTATTGTCTCAATAACTAGCCATTACAAAAATAATTTGCCGTAATGGAAAGGCAAGGAAAACTTGATAGAATGCATGCATATGGTATAAAATTTTTATAAATAAAGTTATATTTTATAGCCTATTTTCTTGCGACTAATTTAAAACTTTTAGATTTTGTATCAAAATGTATATAAAGTACATGAATCTTAGGGTAAATTCGATTTGTTCAGCTTAATTTTGTCAATGTTTTATTTTGTTTTAAGTTGACGATTTTAATAAAATGCTCAACTTTTTTAAATATTTATTTCTTTGTTAGAAATAGTAGGGGAGAGCGGGGTTGGTTGTCACACTTTTTACATTTTAGGCTGCTCAGCTTTTAATTTTCATCCAATCAATGCCAAACTTTACACAAAGCTAGTTTAACTATTTCCAGTAACTATTATAATATTTTTATGACATTGAGTGAAATATTTATTGCTGTAAAATCAATTTTTAAGACCACTTCTGTGTGACAACTAGCCCCGCTCACGGGGTAGGTTGTCACATGGTACGGGGTTGATTGTCACATTTGGATTTTGACAAGTTTAGATAAGAATTTAATGTAAAACGAGTACAAATTAGTTTCGTTTATGTTTTACTAAGAAAATATATATGTTTTAAATATAACACAATTAACAAATTTACTTTATCACTATATATGTTTTTAGGTTTGGTTTTTTAAAAATTATTGGATAAAGAACACAATTCACAAAGAAACTGTTGTAAGCCTGGTGTGCATTCTTCATGAGCCCATTTTTGGCAAACCTGACATTGAATCTACTGTTCTCTTGATCGGCTGTTGGAAAATGATTCAAAACAATAGATGCACAGATACTCTTCATCTTCAGATGAATTTAAGACTATAGAAGGTTTTTTCGTAGCAAGATTTGATTTTATTAATTCTTTTTTACTTCCATTAGTAAATTTTTTTTTTTTAGTTTTCTTCTTTTTATAATTAGCAAACCATGCTTTGACAGACGTGTTAGTAAGAATCATAGTTGACCGCTTTTTCCTACCTCTTTTTGATGCTAACCTCGGACCTGCTTTAGGCAGAGGCCTAATACTCTCAGGTGGTATGATTGAATTGTTAAAACCTAATGTTGTGATTGGGTTCTGGTTAGAGGTTTTATTTGATACAACTGGATCTTCTATTGTTATGTCTACCTGATTATCTGGTATCTGAATAGATTCTTTAAATCTTTTATTTGATGGTTCTGGTTGCATTGAATAAGATTCACAGTCTTTTTTATTTGAATCAGCCTGTGAACAAGGTGGGTCAGGGCGATCAGTTACATAGTTAGGACAGTAATCATTTTCAGTAAACACATCAGGATTAAACGGGTAAATACCTGTTGCAGAAAAACCACTTAAAATATTGTGGGGAGATACAGCCTTTGGAAATGCAATGTTTACTATTTTTGGAATATCATATACTGTAACAGTTTTTCCAGGATTCACTACTAACCATGATGTCATAGCAGTATTTATGTAGTTTTTGAGAGGACCATAAACTGCCTTATCCAAGGGCTGCAACTTATGTGTGCAATGTGATGGGAAGGTAAGCATTACTATTCCATTATTTTTTGCTAAGTCTAATCCTTCAATACTAAGATGAGTTTCGTGATTGTCAAGCAACAATAAACAAGGCTTTTCTTTAGTACATTTTGTATTGCCTACAAAATGTTTTAGATATTTTATAAAGTTTTCTTCTTTCATTCAACCACTTGGATTTGCATTTCCTGCACTTCCTGTTGCTGCACTGATTAGGAAATGATCTTTAAATTTTTTACGAGGAAAAATAAAAAAAGGTGGAATACTATTTCCAATAGCATTTATTGTGCATGCTAATGTTACAAGAGTTCCTCTTTCAGCTGACGTGATGACTCCTACTTGTTTTAATCCTTTATTCGCAATAACTTTTTTAGGTTGCTGTACAGTAGTTACAGCAGTTTTGTCCATGTTCCAAATGTCATTTGGTGAGAACGAGTATTTTTACATACAGTGCTGCAAATTGCTAAAAAATGATGCAACATTCTGCTTATTGAAACTTGTCGCTCGACTTAAACTAGTAGCTTCAGGTTGCCTAATGGAAATATTTGAATGGCGCTTTATAAATCCTGTAAACCAATCCTTACCAGCTTGTTCTTTTACAACCCAAGAATTGGGAACCTTCATATTATTTTTAATTGCTAGCTGGAAAGCAAGCTTTTTTACTTCGGTAGGAGTTAAACCAAAATATATATCTGCTGCTTGCAACAGGTAGGTGACCAGTTTTTTTTCTACTTTTTCTGGCAATATCAATCGACTTTTGTATCCTATAACATTCAGGGAGGTGGGGTTTTCAACTTTGTCAATTAGATCTGCTATAGAATAATGTGATGGGTTAGTAATAATAATTTTTTTACAATAACGTGTTAATGTTATGTAATTATTGCTATGGTTATTTGCTGCTGATCTAATTGAAATGTTATTAATCTTTACATCTTTAACAGCACACATTATGTCATCTCCAGAAGTATAACCTCTATTAGTTTTTCTTTTAAAATTTCGTACCATGTTTATTACTAAGCAAATAAAAATATTTGCAAACCCACTAAATATAAACAATGCACAAACAAAACAACAGACAGTTTTACAAACTAAACAACAGCTAGTTTTTTAGTTTGTAAACAAAGCAATAAACAGTTGAACTTCTGCAATCCTTTTTCTATAATTATACTAAACATTAGATCGGAATCTAATGTTATGCATGTTGAAATAAAAATAATATAGATTACAGATATTTAGTTAAACAAATATAACACTTTACTTTAGATTTTTAAATAATATCTTAAACATTAAAATATTCTTTAATAATGTTGAAAATAAACAAAGCCACTAAATATTCTGCCAGCGGCGTTAAATTTGCAACGCATGGAAACGAGGCAAGTGTTACAACCATCCCCAAATATTTTGTGACAAGCAACCCCTTCTGAGTAAGTTACTGGACACCTGTACATTTACCTAAAAGCGTGAGAATTTCATAATATATTTTTACGGATTAAGTTACTAAAATGAATAAAGTGCTTTATAAATCTACATTCAAAACACAATAAAATAATTTTCGTTTGGTAAAAGAAAATTTCTGAGTAGGCGAAATTTTACTTTTTCATATCAAAAACCTATAAAAACGAATAACTTTTCTTCTGCACGCTAAAAAAAGATAAAAATCACTGTAAAAATGTTTTTTTTTATATAATATTTCCATTGTATAATTTGAAATTTCTATATCTTATTTACATTTCCTGTATTAAACTTTGTGACAACCAACCCACGTGACAACCAACCCCGCTCTCCCCTACTTAGTTTTAATACGATTCACATTTATAAAATATTATCAAAATTAATCAAACATAATAAGTCAGACTAAATTAAGTTTGTTAACAGAATAAATTTTTTAATTTATTAAAAAATTATCACTTATACATACATACATACATACATACATACATACATACATTCATACATACATAAATACATACATACATACATACATACATACATACATACATACATACATACATACATACATACATACATACATACATACATACATACATACATACATACATACATACATACATACATACATACATACATACATACATACATACATACATACATACATACATACATACATACATACATACATACATACATACTTTCATTACATACATACATACATACATACATACATACATACATACATACATACATACATACATACATACATACATACATACATACATACATACATACATACATACATACATACATTTATACATACATTCATACATTTATACATACATACATACATACATATATATATCGGAATAAGTAATATTTTGAATCTTCTTTTGATATTATTACTGCCTAGACATATATTGTAATCTGTTTACACTTATTCTACATTTTTGTTTTTACATAATTTTGTTTGTATTTATTTTACTAAATAATTACTAATACGTAAAGAAGTATGTGCAGGATTTAATTTCGCGACTAATGAGGACTCCAAAGAAAAATATAATAATTATGTTTGTAAATAATTATGTTTCTCTTCGGATTAAAGTTTCCTTTGTTTTTTATTTTATAAAGAATAAATAAAAATCTAATATTAATTATTGGTCAAAGCTGATTTCAGTAATACTGTCTAAATTTTTTGACTTGTGGTAGTTTGATTACCAGTATAAATTTATTTAGTAAAGTTCTGTTGGATCAAAGATCGAGGAATGATTTGCTTTTAACTGGTTTGCAATTTTAATTTGTTTTTGTTATTATTATATAATATATTATAAGAATTATAGGGTTTTTATTTGTCAGTATAGAAATACCAACAGTATTGCAATATTTTTTTGTGGTAAATAAATGAATTATGCTGTCTAACAAAAATTGTGGATTTTAAGTCCAGAATTTAAATCCATAAGACACAGCAAGCTTTAGGTTATTACAGAAGAAAGATCAGATTTAAATGTTGCTGCTTGTTCTAAGCAATTAAAAAGTGAAGATTTATTGTCAAGACAAGAGTATAAAGTGGAGTTATCAGCAAATAGAGCCACTTTAGATTTCATTATGATTGTTATTGTAGATAAAAAATATTACTGGAACAAATACAGAACCTTTAAGTTACTTGAAAGAAAGAGGGTAGGCCTTCAAGAATAACTTCACTACTGTAGTTAGAAAGAAGTAATTTAATTACCTCAAAACCTTTTCATAGAAAATTATAAGAAAATAATAACAAAGTAAAGAAGAATCGCAGGATACTTTGAGAGTTCAAAGTGTTTTCTTGAGATTTGAAACATTGGAACCACGTATTTAGCACTTTTTTAAAGTTTAGCAAAAAATATTTTTCTTGTCTGTAGCACGCTTGTAGATGTGTTTTATTAAGAATTAGTTTTAGTATTGGAAGCTAGAGTATTTTCGATGTTTAACAATGGATTATTTTAAAGTTTAGCAAAAATATTTTACTGTCAAGTAGAGTATGGCCGTTATATTCCAGAGTCAAACTAGAGTAAGATTTCCTTGTAAATAGCTCTGTTTTACTCTGGGGTAAAGTAAAAAGATGAGACCCATAAGTTTGAGATTAATTGTTAGACTTACTTTAGTTAATAACACTGTTGAATACTAACCAAAATTCTCTAGAATCAACATCTAAGAAATGATACAAGGTTGAGTAAACTGAGAATAACAGAGATGTACATCAGACAAGACTTTATTTATACATTAGCTTATTGCAATAATAAAAAGGATAATTTTTTCTTAAGAGAGATGTTCTTATAAAAAAGCTAAAAAACGTAGTTAATTTTGAAAGATGTACAGTAGAATGAGGCTTGATTTATAACTAAGAGAAGAAATAAAAGCTTCCAAACTTTTATTCCAGAAGCAATATAAGCTTCCAAGATGCACTTTTTGCACACATATTATGGATAAAAGCATATCTGTTTGCTATTTGTTTAGATGCTGGCATACAATATCCTTTCAATGTTGTATAAACTTTAGTATTTATATGGTGTAGTAGTTGCCGAAAGAGAAAATGATCAGATGGATGTGTGGTGTGACTCTAACAAGATATAAAAAGTAGGAATAATATTAGACAGATTAGAAAAAACGTTGTATCAAACAACCTTATTTTTTTAAGAAAAAGTTAAAGTAATTCAGGTATTAACATGTATAGTGGTAGCAGCTTTAGTATAAAATGGTTGTGGTAGAAGTAAGAAAATTTGAAGAGTGTGCCTTACATAGTGCCATAATAAAGGTGATGATGATTATCATGATGACAATCAACAACATCAACATAATTTTTATTATCATTGTCAAGCTTTCCGCCTTTATGCTGTTGATGATAATGATGATCATGATTATTATTATTATGATGATGATGATGATGATGATAATGATGATGATGATGATGATGATGATGATGATGATGATGATGATGATGATGATGATGATGATGATGATGATGATGATGATGATGGTGATGGTGATGATGATGGTTATGATGATTATGATGATCATGTTGATCACAATGATGTTCATATATGCATATATATAAAAAATATAGCGTGAATTTTAAATTAAAAAAATTCACTTTAGGATGTATAAATGTTTATACAGCCTGGTCTCAAACCCAGCCTTGGCCTCGGCTATGTTTTATCAAATCCGACTCCGACCCCAGTCAAATATCAACCCCAGTTGTTTACTACAAATCATTTCAAGAATAAAAAACGTCGTGTTATTTTTAAAAGCAATTACTTATTTTATGCTATTACGACGATCACATTATATATATATATATATATATATATATATATATATATATATATATATATATATATATATATATATATATATATATATATATATATATATATATATATATATATATATATATATATATATATATGTATATATATGTATATATATATATGTATATATATATATATATATATATATATATATATATATATATATATATATATATATATATATATATATATATATATATATATATATATATATATTATATATATATGTATATATATGTATATATATATATATATATATATATATATATATATATATATATATATATATATATATATATATATATATATATATATATATATATATAGAAAACAGACATCTGTTCACTATCGCCAGAAACCATTGTAAAAAGGTTTTGTCTGACGCTAAAGCTCGCTATTCCCAGGTCATTAAATCTCGTATCTCATCACAAAAGTTAGGCTCTCGAGACTTCTGGAGAATCTTTAACAGTATCAATAATAAGGGCAAATCTGTTATTCCTTCTCTCTTGTATGGTTCAGACTTTGTCACCTCACCTAAAGACAAAGCTGAATTGTTTGCTAAGAACTTTTCATCAATATCATCTCTTGATTCCACTAGTTGCGTTTTACCTGACATAGCCGTCAAACAGGTTGATCCCTTGCTTGACATTCGCATCACTTCAGCTTCTGTATCTAAAGTAATTTCCTGCTTAGACTCTTCAACAGCTTGTGGTCCTGACAACATTCCTGTTGTAGTCTTGCAGAGGTGTTCTTCGGAGCTTTCATCCATACTTTCTAAACTATTTAACAAGTGCTTATCAGAGTCTTGTTTTCCATCATGCTGGAAAGCAGCATCTGTTATCCCTATTTTCAAAAATTCCGGAGAGCGATCTGATTCATCTAACTACCGTCCCATTAGTCTTCTTCCTGTCATAAGCAAGGTTTTTGAATCTTTAATCAACAAACACTTAATCTCTCATCTTGAATCAAATAACTTACTTTCTGATCATCAATATGGATTTCGGTCTTCTCGTTCTACAGCTGATGTGCTAACAGTAATAACCGATAGGTTTTACCGTGCATTAGATAGAGGTGGAGAGGTTAAGGCTATCGCACTTGACATTTCTAAAGCTTTTGATAAAGTTTGGCATGCTGGTCTTCTCCATAAGCTTTCTTCTTATGGTGTAGCTGGTAACGTCTTTAAGATTATTGAGTCCTTTCTTTCCAATCATAAGCAAGGTTTTTGAATCTTTAATCAACAAACACTTAATCTCTCATCTTGAATCAAATAACTTACTTTCTGATCATCAATATGGATTTCGGTCTTCTCGTTCTACAGCTGATGTGCTAACAGTAATAACCGATAGGTTTTACCGTGCATTAGATAGAGGTGGAGAGGTTAAGGCTATCGCACTTGACATTTCTAAAGCTTTTGATAAAGTTTGGCATGCTGGTCTTCTCCATAAGCTTTCTTCTTATGGTGTAGCTGGTAACGTCTTTAAGATTATTGAGTCCTTTCTTTCCAATCATAAGCAAGGTTTTTGAATCTTTAATCAACAAACACTTAATCTCTCATCTTGAATCAAATAACTTACTTTCTGATCATCAATATGGATTTCGGTCTTCTCGTTCTACAGCTGATGTGCTAACAGTAATAACCGATAGGTTTTACCGTGCATTAGATAGAGGTGGAGAGGTTAAGGCTATCGCACTTGACATTTCTAAAGCTTTTGATAAAGTTTGGCATGCTGGTCTTCTCCATAAGCTTTCTTCTTATGGTGTAGCTGGTAACGTCTTTAAGATTATTGAGTCCTTTCTTTCCAATCGTAGTATAAAAGTTGTCCTCGATGGACAACACTCTTCTTCACATCCTGTAACTTCAGGGGTTCCTCAAGGTTCAATCCTTGGCCCTATACTCTTTTTAATTTACATTAACGATCTTCCAGATATTCTCACATCTAAGGTGGCATTATTCGCTGACGACACTACCATTTACTCTTGTCATGATAAGAAGCCTACACTCTCTGATTGCTTGGAGGGGGTATCTGAGCTTGAAAAGGATCTCACTTCTGCTACAGCATGGGGCTCACAGTGGCTGGTGAACTTTAATTCAGATAAAACTCAATTTTATTCGGCCAATCGTTATCGTAATAATTTAGATCTTCCTATATTTATGAATGGTAATGTACTAGATGAGTCATCTACCATTCATCTTCTAGGATTAACTCTTACTTCTGATCTTTCTTTTAAACCGTATATCAAATCCATTGCAAAATTAGCATCTGCTAAGGTTGCATCTCTTTATCGAGCTCGACACTTTCTTACTCCAGATTCTATTCTCTATCTCTATAAATCTCAAATCCGTCCCTGTATGGAATACTGTTGCCACATCTGGGGCGGATCTTCTAATGATGCTCTTTCTCTTTTAGACAAGGTGCAAAAACGAATTGTAAACATAGTTGGACCTGCTCTGGCAGCCAATCTCCAACCTTTGTCACATCGTCGTAATGTTGCTTCTCTTTCTCTTTTCTACAAATACTATAATGGGCACTGCTCTAAAGAGCTAGCGTCCCTTGTACCATCTACTAAAATTCATTCTCGTGTTACTCGCCATTCAATTAAGTCTCATCCTTTTTCTGTGACTGTTCCTAAGTGCTTCAAAAACTCTTATTCTTCTAGTTTTTTTTCCTCGAACATCAGTTCTTTGGAATTCGCTTCCTTCATCTTGCTTTCCTGATTCATATAATTTGCAATCTTTTAAGTCATCAGTCAATCGTTATCTTGCTCTACAGATTTAGTCTTTTCTCTTCCAGTAACTTCCAACTCTTATAGTGGTTGCTTGCAGCCTTGTTGGAAGTGAAGATGTTAAAAAAAAAAAAAAAAAAAAAAAAAATATATATATATATATGTACATATATATATACATATATATATATATATATATATATATATATATATATATATATATATATATATATATATATATATATATATATATATATATATATATATATATATATATATATATTTATATATATATATATATATATATATTTATATATATATATATATATATATATATTTATTTATATATAAATATATATATATATATATATATATATATTTATATATATATATATATATATATATATACATATATATATATATATATATATATATATATATATATATATATATATATATATATATATATATATATATTTATATATATATATATATATTTATATATATATATATATATATATATATATATATATATATATATATATATATATATATATATATATATATATATATATATATATATATATATATATATATATATATATATATATATATATATATATATATATATATATATATATATATATATATTGAAAAGTGAAAATATATTATTTATTTTTACTTTTCAAATTTAATAATGATCATACTAATTTTATAACATTTTTTAAACATTTGCTTTCAGATTGATAATGATACAAGTTTTATTTTTTAATTTAGATTCTGTATCTCAATGATATCCTGGCTTATCGATACGATATCCTGTAAATTCACTCACACACATAAATTTTACTCACTCACGTAAATCCTGTAAATTCACTCACACACATAAATCTTAAAAAGATGTTTATATTTTATCTATAAATTGTAAATTTTATATAAATAAATTGTATATTTTTTATGTTTTTCATTATATATTACTATTTGTATTAAAAATCGACTTTGGAAATGTTGCAAGTGTAGAGTTCAACATACAATTTTGTTTTATTTGCAAATTCAATATACATTATAAACAAGTTTAGTCACGTTTAATAATATTTTGCGATATTTTTTCCAGCGCATTTGAGCGTTGATTTAACGTTATATTTCAACCTTTACTCGACGTCTTTGAGTCACGTTAAATTGACGTTTTACTACCAACGTTACAAATCCTTGCCAAATCAACTGCTTTAACAACGTTAAAGTAACGTTTTTCAAGTAACGTTTTTTCAACGTTAAGTTGCGACGCCTATGCAACGCTTTTTAAGTAACGCTTTTTCAACGATTAGTTGCGACATTTTTGTTACTTCTTTTAGTAACGTTTTTTTAACGTTACGCTACAACGTTTAATCAACGTCTCTTAAACGTTACATATCTTTGCAAAATTGATTACTTTGTCAACGTTTGTCATCTTTTGCGACCGGTTTTCAACGTTGATTCAACGCTGACATGTTTGCTGGGTAAGTTCTTAGACCAAATATCCATACGCTTTATTTTCTTATAAATCAAATTCAAGTTTAGTGCAAAATATCTGTACAGATAGAAACTACTTATAAAAACTTTTGATATTGGTTGGTCTATTAAAATTTTATTATTATTTATACATGGTTTTCACTAACTATGTCTGTAAGTGTTAACACGTAAATGTTTATACGTCTACAAGTTATGTTACACGTATATGTTTATACGTGTATGTGTTTTTCCTAACTAACTAAAAATAGCAAAGGTATTTCCAATATTTAAGGGAGGCGATTAAACTAATGTTAGCAACTATCGTCCTATTTTTTTTCTATATGCATTTTCAAAGGTCTTTGAGAGAATTTTATACAACAGAATTTATAATCATTTATCTGTAAAAAATTTAATACATAGCAAGCAATATGGATTCAAAAAAAATATCTCGACAGAACACGCTGTTCTCCAGTGTATGAGAAGTATTACTAATTCTTTTAAAAACTCCTAATATACAGTTGGGTTTTTTATCAATTTAGCTAAAGCATTCGATACAATCTATCTAAACAATCGAAAGCAGTTTGTATACGTGGATGTAGTTTCACAAGTAAACTTACTCGATATAACCTGTGGAGTTCCTCAGGGATCAATATAAGAGCCTCTTCTCTTTCTTATTTACCTCAACGATCTCCATAAAGTCTCTTAATATTGATAAAATGAAATGAATTTTTTTCCATCTAAATCACAAAAAAAATCTAATTGACATAGCACCGTTTTTTATTGCTAATATAGTTCTAAAAAAAAGTAATAGTTTAAAACTTTTTGATATTTATATTGATGAAATTTTTTCATGGAAAAGTCAAACTAAAAAATTTAAATAGTAAAATATTAAAAAACATAGGATTTTTATACAAAGCAAGGAATTTATTAAGTAAATACACATTACTTAAACTATATTATTTGCTCATTTATTGTCTCATAAACTATGTGAATATTGCGTGGGGTTGCGCTAATAAAAGTAAACTAGAACCTCTTTATCGTCAATAAAATAATGTTGCACGCCTTATTAATTTTAAGGATCATTTTACTCATGCCAAACTTCTTTTTATTGAAGTGAAAGTTTTAAATATATGTGAGCCTAATATTTCTAATGTTATGTCCATATTGTTTAAATGTAGAAACAATATTTCTCCTTTACCTTTTCATAATTTGTATAACAAAATAGAAAAGATAAAATACTTTTTACGAAATCAAATTAGTTTTGAAAACTACTGTATTTCATTTTGAGGAGCATTACTTTGGAATAAAATAGTTTTAAAAATTTTTGACTTTTTTAAAGAGTTTAGCTATCACTCTTTCAAACAAAAGCCTAACAAAGCCGATTTTTATTGGATAATATATCTATATTCTTGTAATTCTTATTTCTTTAACTTTATATTAAACACTGCATTTATAAAATATATAGTTTAACAATTTGTAAATATTTGTTTAACACTTTTGTTTAATAAATCTTAAAACTGTATAACATATACAGTTTAACTATGTATTTATAACCGAACCTTTTTTCTTTTTTTCCTTAAATTTGTTTATGTTTTAAATTCATAATTCTTATTGTTTTGGTATCTTCAAGTATATTAAATGTATAAAGTTTATTTATTTATTTTGAGACATATACATGATATATATATATATATATATATATATATATATATATATATATATATATATATATATATATATATATATATATATATATATATATATATATATATATATATATATATATATATATATATATTATATATATATATATATATATATATATATATATATATATATATGTATATATATATATATATATGTATATATATATATATATATATATATATATATATATATATACATTTATATATATATTTATATATATGATATACATGATATGATCGAACTCTGCTCAACCAATGTTATTATGTTATTTTTTATACAAAAATGAATTAAGATATATATCGAATTCGGAACCTATAGGATTGTCTTTAATGATCATAGTTGCTGAGGCGTTTTTGCAGCATTTGGAGACAAAAGTTCTTTTATTGCTGAAGTTGGTCATTTTTTGCCAAACACTTATAGAAAGTGTGTAGATGACAATCATGCAAAATTCGATTCAATACAAAATCATGATAAGTTCCTTGAGTTATGAAACAAACAAGATCTAGCAATAAAATATACTTCAGAAAAGGAAAACAATAAAAAGGAGTTTAACTTCTGGGATATAACTGTAACCAACACTAATAGCATAAACTATTAATTCAAAATCAATCAAAAGTCGGCTATCACTAATATCACAAACAAAACCAACATCAAATGTTAATCCAAAAATAATGATAGGTGTTTTTGAAGATTTTGTAACTCCTACAATTAAAATTTGTTTCACAAAGTATCTTAATGACAAAATATAGTTTTTTGTAAATATGTATGCAGAAAATGGAGACAATAGGTTAAAACTTAAATCAACTGCTAAAAACTACATTCAGAAAAGAAACAACCTTTTTAAAATAAACTATAGTAAAACAGAAACAAGTAAATATATACTTAAGCTTCCATGGCTCCCAAGAATAAGTACAAAACGTAAAAAAGAACTTAAACATTACAACATTAAAATATATTTTACTTTATCACCTACGTTAAAAAACATCTTATGCAACAACAAGTCAAAGTCAATTCCCAATAGCAATCCCGGTGTCTACAAACTCACATGCTCTTGTGGCAGTATATACATTGGCGAAACAAAAAGTAAAAGTTTAACGAGATGCTTTGAACATCAAAAAATTATTTTTCAAAGGTAAATGGGATGCATCTGGTTCAACTGAAAACGGTAGAGAACATAATGGTATGTTTGATCGGTAAAATTTGGAAACACTAGCAATAAAATTGGAATACGATGAACGTAAAGTTAGAGAATCACTTAAAAATAATTGTCTCAACATATCAGGAAATAAATCACGCTCCTATACTTCTCAACCGTGACAATGGCGTTAAAATTTCTACAAAACAGTTTGAGACCCTTTATAATAAAAATTCCAAAAATACGGTCTTAATATGTTTATATATATATATATATATATATATATATATATATATATATATAAACAAAGCAAAAAAATAAATAAATAAATAAATAAAAAAAATTGTCAAAACACGCGCAAACTGGTAATCTTGAGATTTTTCATCAAAAGTTAATGTAGTTAAAGGTTTATCCAATAGTTATATAAGAAAAAAAAATGAATACTGTCATAACAATTTGGCTTTTACCCCTTGTTTTACACTTTATAACATCTTTTTCAATCGACTAAGGTATTTAATTTTTGAAGCGTTTTTGAAACTTTTTTCTATTTAAGCTAAAACTGGTTTAACTTTTTATACGTTTTAGATTTTAGTTAAAATGATTTATTTTGTATTAATTTTTATTTTATTTTTTTTACAAGTTTAAATATGTCTTAACTATTTTATATTCTTCTTTTTTAATATTATTTTCTTCCTTAAGATTAAACATCAAAACTTCTTCTTTTATTTAGTAGATGCCAATTTTCCAAACGATTAGATATATGGTTTCCATACGTACAAACATTTTTATTTCCAACTTCCCCTTGGTGCTAAACATGTCTTATTTATTTTATATTCTTTTTTTTTTAATATTACTTTCTTATTTAAGATTAAACATCAAAACTTCTTCTTTTATTTAGTAGATGCCAAATTTCCAAACGATTATATATATATGGTTTCCATACATACTAACATTTTTATTTCCAACTTCCCCTTGGTGCTTACGTAATATATGGGTGGCTCTTATTCTTTTTTTAATAAACTCCAATGAGAAGATAAAACATATTGTCTGTCTACACAAAATGTCACACAATATCATAAAAAGTTAATGTTGAATACTTATCTTAGAAGATATAAAGTATAGTTTACTTGAGAGGTCAGCAATGGTTTTCACGAGAAGTCAGTATTGAACGATAATCCAAGGAGATATAAAGTAGTGGTCTCTGTAAGAGTGTTGCTATTCATTAATTTAAAATTATCAAAACTATTATAATAATTGCTAATAGTTAAGAACTGAGTTTGTATTCGGGTAAAAATTTATAAGCCATTATCCAGTTAAAAACTCAGCAGCAGAACAAGAAGATTGAAATTTTTCAGAGATTAAGTTTTTAGACTCATTAAAAGATTTTTTAAAATTTGTTTAATAAAAGTTATATGTTTTCGAAAAGTTATCTTCTGGATTTTATATTTGGAGCACTCAACAGAAATCACTTATGTATGACTCTAACAGCAATCAGACCGCAAGATTTAAAACAGTTTAAGCTAGAAAATTTTTTTTTAATAAAAACAAAAGCGATTTAGAAGTCTAACGGTGGAGTGACCCTTTCTTTCGGACTGCAGAAAGATTGTAGTTTGAGCTAGTTCTGCCTTACCTTTGGGAGCAGTAATAAAACCGGAACCTAGAATAGAACCGGAAATGAGAATATTATTCCTGTGTTTGTTAATAATATTAATAAAGATTTTGTAAAAGTCCCTTAGACATAAATCCTGGAATACAGTACTATATTTAGTAATTTTAAATAATGTAAACCGAATTTTTTGCATTATTTTATTGCAATTACCAAAATATATTTATTTTTCAGTTGATCATCTGAAAAACATAAGAGAAGCAATGTCAAATAGAAATGGAAGCAACTAGAAGAAGAAAACTAAAAGGTAGAGTGAGACTCAGTTTTAAAACAAAGAGAATAAAAGCTACAATGCCTCCTAAATCCAGGGGATTATAAAGGACGCACAGTTTTCAACAGAGAGACAAAAGACATTAGCCAAAAGAAAACTTATTTATGCCTAGCATAAATTTTATTTAGTTTTGTCTAATGCGTGATTTCTTTATGATACATCAAAAACTTTTTATTTACAGCTTGACTTTAAATCAACAAGAAATTGTTAACATTAAAAAAAAAAATTGTTTTCGGCTCAACTTTAAAACAAAACAAAAAAAAGAAGAATTGATTACAATTTAAAACTTAAATGAAGTTAAGGGTTGACAACTCTTCGAATTAATTTTTTTTTTCACAAACAGTCAAATCTAGAACAAAAAATACCTTCTATACATTCATAACCACTAATGTTGTTAATGCAAACAGCGTTTTTCGAGTAGCAAGGATTATTTAAAGTTGTGCATTCAGCTAAAACAAATATAAAGTAAAAAACTTGTATAAATAAAATATCACAGTTTATAGTTTACTATGATAAATGTTGTACTTTTTACATTTTTAAATAATTTATATATAGTTATATTTTGTAGATTGGAAAACGACATGGTCGACAGCTATTGCGTTTATAATATGAATTACTGGAGCTAAGATTTTGCCTTAGCCTAAGTTTTTATAGTTAGAAGTTACTAGATAGTATAAATTTTTATGTAGATAGTGATATGATGTTTTTTTTTACGATTAACATTATTTTTTTGTTTTTGAAAATGGGTGCTAAAATCTTTAATAAATTCGTCACCAGCAGTTTTGATTCCAGTTGCTGTGTCACAAGCAAAAAAAAATTTATTCAAAAAATATTTTATTTAGAAGGAGAAGAGAGTGCGTTCTTTTAGTTGCCTCCCTCTACATTTTTAATTAAAACCGTTTGCTGAGGCAAGAATTTTTAGATATCACTTTGTTTGAGTTTTATCCAAAGGTAATAAGTTGTTTTAAAATAATAAGTTGTTTTAAAATAGCGTCTTGTTGTAAAAAGAATTTCTTTTAATTTGTGAATTTTGCGTTTTACACAAACATATGCTAATTTAGTCACTCTAAAATAAACTAATTTATTTTAAGTTTTTATTAAACGCTCAAGTTGTATATACTTCATTATTTGTAACTATTTATTAAAATTTATTTAAAATATTTGAAACATTTAGTAACTATTATTTAGTAATTTCAGTTTTAGTAATTAAATGATTAAAATACAAACAAGTTTAAATCGGTATTTAATAACAAAGGATAATATTAAATGATATTTTTAAAATTATTAATTCATTTATATATATATATATATATATATATATATATATATATATATATATATATATATATATATATATATATATATATATATATATATATATATATATATATATATATATATATATATATATATATATATATATATATATATATATATATATATATATATGTATATATATATATATATATATATATATATGTGTGTGTGTATATATATATATATATTATATATATATATATATATATATATATATATATATATGTATATATATATATATATAATAACAAAGGATAGTATTAAATGATATTTTTAAAATTATTAATTTATATATATATATATATATATATATATATATATATATATATATATATATATATATATATATATATATATATATATATATATATATATATATATATATATATATATATGTATATATATATATGTATATATATATATATATATATATATATATATATATATATATATATATATATATATATATATATATATATATATATATATATGCTGCCCATTCGTGCTCGTTTACACGGACGTTTTTTACCATTTATTAAAAATAGGATTTAGCATGCTAATTTACTTTATACTTTCGAACTCACTTGATGAGGTACTCTCAAATCTTAACAATCTGTCAATATTTTTTTTATTGGTAAGAAGATTGAAAACTTTGTTTCATCAAATTAATAAGCAGTAAGATCTTTAGTTTAATTAGTGATAAGATAATTTCAATATTTAAGGATGAACCTTATGTTTATTTTTGGAGTTAGTAAAGTAACTTTTAAATTCAGGTGATTTATTTAATTCATGCATTATAATAATGACACAATTCAAGTTCTTTGTCAATTGTATTTAAAATATATTTTTATTACTTTTATTTACTTTATAAATTTGTATAACTATGTAATATAATTGTTTTTATAGTTGTATAATATAATTACTTTTATATTTATATAATATAATTATTTTTATAACTATATAATATAATTATATTTTATCAGTAATTTTATTTAAAACACGATTTATTGGTCCTAAATTAATTCTCACTTTTTTCCTACTGAGAGTGATTCTCAAGCTAATAATTTATAAATTGTCTTAAAAATTGCTTTTTATATCAACTTGTTAGTGATCCAATTTACCAAAAAGCAAACTTTGAATCAAAAGTTATTCTGGATTTTCTAATTACTAATGATAAAGAAAAAGTTTGTTCTATTGTTCACTTTTTTTTTTTGTGATTCAAATAAAGGTCACCATATATTTATATGCAAGTATATAATAAAAGAATCCAATCTGGGTAATGAACTTAAGAATCCTATAAAGTTGTATCATAAAGATTATTATAAGTAATAAAAGTAGTTATAATAACAATAACCGATAGGTTTTATCGTACATTTGATAAAGGTGAGAGAATAAGGCTATCGCTCTTGACGTTTCTAAAGCTTTTGATAAAGTCTATAAAAGTATAAAAGTAGTATAAAAGTTCTCCTTAATGAAAAGTACTTTTCTTCATATCATCTGATTTCAGATGTTCCTCAAAGTTCAAATCTTGGCCCTATACTCTTTATTATATATACCGCCTGACAAAATCAAAACAATCTTCTACAGAATTTCGTTTTTCTTTTTTTAGGAGGTTTTCAACTGCAAACATATAAATAAGGCAGATGTTGGTAAATTTATTTCAAGACCTCCATTATATTTCTAGATTTTTGTAGATAAAATTTTTCAGTCTCTCATACCTTTTTTTTTGTCTTGAATTTTTTTTGTCTTGAATATTTTTGTCTTGAATGTTTTGTCTTGAATATTTTTGTCTTGAATTTCAAACATCCGACAAGTTTGGCAATAAACAGCATCGAATTTTATTAAATAGCTAAACCAATCTCGAAAATGATCTTTTTTAAACAAACCGCAACGATTTTCCTACACATCTAGATAAAGATTTGTTTTTTTTGATTTGGATCACATGAAAACTCAAAATTATATGTATACTTTGTAGCTAAATTGATAATATTTTTCTTTCCGTTTTCAAAAACCCTTTCTTATTTCAAATGTTTTGGACTCTTATTTTGTTATAAACTACCTGTATTATATTATATTATATATATATTGTAATTTTTATGTGGTTATCCAGATTCCAAATTTATTTGTTTATATTACATGGTAATCACGACATGTAAATAATGTAAACTGAAAAAAAAAATATATATATATATAAATATAAAAAGAAACTGTTTTTAAAATACAGTCGACCAAATAAATATTTATTAAGATTTAAGTTTGTGTTTGTTAAGATGATCTGCTTGTTCATCAATAAAATTTAGTGATTGTATTAAACTTTTTTACTATCACAAACATCTTATGATTGAAATTTAATAGTAAATTATTGAAAAATTCTCAATGGACATAACGTCTGGATAACGCACAAAAATCTTAAATAGAAACGAGGTTTTATTTGCTTGATGTCTTTTTGATACGTCGGATTTCCGCATGATGGAAATTTCATGCAAACATACTCTGTAGCCTCCCTAAGCTGAAACATAAAAGCACGCTAAATTGAATAACGAGACAAAAAGAAAAACAAATAACAGTTTAATGTGATATAGACTATTTTGTTAAATGTACTCTATACTGATAAATGATACTCATGAAAACATTATCTTTATTCTAATAAATATTAAACTAAAAAACATCGTTCACAATTTAATATCAAATCTTTTTAATATTTTTTTCATAAATGTTTTTTCTTCTATGAGTGATGATAAGAAGATCTCTCAACATTATCTCAACTTACTTAATGCGCAAGTATGCATTGTGCATTCGATCTTTTGTCTTTATGACTATAAAACAATTATTACCATTGTTATTAATATTTAGTTCTTTGTTTATCGAAGATCTAGATGGTTTATCATTATTAGTTACTATAGTTACACTGTTGTTAATTAAAGATTTATTACCTGTTTGTAAAAATATATATATATTTGCATGTTTTTAAATAAGACTTGCTTTTCTTTAGCCCTTTTTCTTTTTAAATAACCAGTTTCTAATTTTCTTTTGAAATGCTGTATCTAATAAGGAAAAGAAACTTAATTTGTCTTTGTGAGATAAATATTCCGTTTAGTAGGAAATTTTCTACTAGAAGAATATTAAAAGAGCAGAGCCTAAGTTTATTAATAAGTTTAGATTAAGAATCTTAAATTCGTATATATATGCGAATATCATTTACGTTATTCAATACTATTATCTTTTTATTATTTATTTATGTTATATTCGTATATATATACGAATATAACATAAACTATATATATATATATATATATATATATATATATATATATATATATATATATATATATATATATATATATATATACATATATATATATATATATATATATATATATATATATATATTATATATATATATATATATATATATATATATATATATATATATATATATTTAAATGTATATATATATATATATATATATATATATATATATATATATATATATATATATATATATATATATATATATATATATTTAAATGTATATATATATATATATATATATATATATATATATATATATATATATATATATATATATATATATATATATATATATATATATATATATATATATATATATAAATGTATAACATAATATTAAATAAATAATCGCAAGGAAAATATACTTTATATGTTTTTTAATAATAAAAATAGGAATATCATAAGTAGATACAATAAATTTTTATACAAAAAAAGATTATGTTATAAAATATTTAAATAAGTTAAAAATGATTAGAAAACTCTTTGGTAAAATTTAAAAACTAGATATTTTGCATAAATACTCTATAGCTTGACTATTTGAAAACTTATATTTGTAATTTAAAGGGAAGTTTAGAAAGAATGATTATAGATCAAATTTTCAAACAATCGATAGCTTCAGTTTAACAGCTATTAACCATCTAAGAGTAATTTACTATAAAATTCATTTTACAATTATGTAACAAAATGTTAAATCAAACAACTTACCAACACAGCTTTCATTATTTTTATCCAACAGCCATCCAGACTCACATGCACAAAGATAGCTTCCATTAGTGTTTGTACAAATACTGTTAGTCCAGTTACAGGCTTTGTTTAAAGCTGTACATTCATTAATATCTAGCGTAAAAAAATTATATTTACGTTACTCTTTAGTGTATTATTCGAAAGAAAATAAACAAATAGAGATACAATTTTCATCTTGATATAAGTTTTATATTCAATAATTTCCTTCGTTAAGCTTAATAAACTGATGATAAATACTTTTGGTCGTATCAATTAACATTATAACTAAAAATTTATATATACACATACAATTAACTCAAATAACACCTTTTTGTGTGTTATTAAATAAAAAGAATTTATAAGTTGTATAACTTTCAACAGAAAAACAGTATCAAATTAAAATATTTTTTGTTATTTGCTTTAACTGTTATTTAGAATTTGTAAGATATCCACACAAATATTAACAATAAAAAATTGTTTATAACAAAGATTTTATAAAAAACTCACCAACACAGCTGTCATTATTTTTATCCAACAACCATCCTGACTCACATGCACAAAAGTAGCTTCCATTAGTGTTTATACAAACACCATTAGCCCAATTGCAGGGTTTGTTTAAAGCTCTGCATTCATCAACATCTAATGTAAAAAAGTTTGTCACGCAACTTTTTTGTGTGTAATCAAAGAGAAAATTATTATGATTCTAGACTTGAATACAGCTTTATATTCAATTATTGTTATATAGACCTTCTTTAACATAACTAAAACATACACACATTAATATCTTATATTATAATACATATTTAAACATTATCAATGTTCAAATATTTATTATGATACAACCTCCCCCAACTACCGGGGTGTATAGCGGAACCTAAGTTAAAAACAGGTATCTTTTTTGGCTAGATTAGCAGGGTGTCAGAAGGTCTTTTTTTTTTATGATTTTTGGCAGGTAGCAAAAAAAAGGTTTTTGCTGATGCCAGAATGTATTAGAAAATAGTCTGAGAATACCTTTAATTCGTATCTGATGCACAAACCAAGTTTTAAGCAACAATAAATACATTAAAAACAAAGTTTTACACAAAACATTTTTATTCAAAAAATAAAAGTTAAACTATTCATGTGCTCAAAAAAAATCTATATTGATAAAAAAATTCTAAAAATTTAACACAGCAAAACATGTTCTTTCATTTTAACTTTCAAAACATGATAGTTATACGAGTAGACGAGTTTATAACTTCCCGAAAACCCCAGAATTTTTTTTCTATGAAATTCCAGAAAATCCAGGAAAGCTTTTTTTATAAAACTTACGGAAAATTCTGGAAAAGTTAAGGATCTACGAAAATATTTCAATTAATGAATGTATTTAGGTAAATTCTAGAATGTTGAAAAAGGGATTATAAAGTAACTAAAACTTGCTGAATTATTAAGTTTCCAAAAAATCTCTAAAATCAAGTATAGTATCTTTATTTTATCCCAATTAGTCTGCGAAGTATTAAAATTTATATACTTTTTAAAGATAAAGTGTTAGACAATCGCTCAGAAATCAATACTATTTTTAATAACTTTTTTACAATTTTTATAATTTTCTGTTGCAAAACAATCAATTTTTTTTAAATGCAATTTTTTGCCTGAGGTTGAATTTATATAAAACACGTTGTGTAACTTTTCCGTTTTTCCGATAGAAATCCGTTTTTTATATATATATATATAGTGTTTGCTTGGAAAATGCAAAGGATGTTTTTGCTAACTGGGTCATCCGATGTATTTTCTGTCTTGGAATACCCTAGCGCTGTCTAGTCTTTTTTGCTAATAAGAATTTTCCCTGCTCTATCATTGTTATTTTGTATCTCTCTCGATTTTCTACTAATATTAACATAATGGCTGCTCAAACGAGCTATTATTTCATGTTATACCTGCCAACAAAAAACTTGTGTGAATACTCTTTCTCTTAAGTTGCATCATTTTACTATACCCAATTCTAAAAACTCAAACACATTTATTTATTTTCTAGTTTTGACATTTTGATGCTTTAAAAGCAATAACATTCTATCTTGTCTTCATGTTTTGTCAATGGATTTTAATATTTTTTAAGTTTTCTGTCATCTAGATTTTTGTTTTTTGTATTTTTTTAACCTCAAAAAAAGCCTGAAAAAACGATGCTTACAGGCTTGGAAAAATATTTTCAAATGCATTTATTTTAATCATGCTAACAAGTATTTCCCTCAGTGATTGTGTGATTTCAAAAAAATTCATAGCTGCATCAGATTTTGTTAAAACTAAAAAAAAAGTTAATTTGCCTTTTTTTGATAAACATTTACTATTTTAAAAACGTTTTCTATAGACGATCGATCGGTAACTTTTATAGCTTAACAGAAACATGGATAACATTAAATGATCAAAAAATTACTTCAAATTTTTATCTTCCACATTTTAAATTAATGCACAATAAAGGCCAATAACTAAACGCGGCTGCGGAATCTTATTTACGTGAAAAAGAGTATAATGCATTATGTTAGGAATGATTGATTTCAACTTTTGCGGAAAAGGGTCTCACTTGGATTTGAAATTATTAGAGAAATTATGAGAATTCAAATATGCGAACTTGCTAAAATAAAACCACAAACAAATCAAAAATAAATTATCGAAAATGTTTATTTATTTAAAACTTGGTTATACAATAATGCATATGTGTTATCTTTGGTAAAAATGTGTAATTATTTAACAATAATAAAGTTTTTGTAACTATTCTATTATAACTATTTCTAGAACGATTTATTAAAAGGGAAAACAAACGGCTGAATACTCTATAAAAGTGCTTTGATAAATTTGGAATCAATAAAACTATCTAAAAATAAAAATGTTTTTTGTCTCAATGTCGACAACGCAGCAGTGATTTACTTATATCATGATTTTTCTTATATTATAAATTAACTAATTAAAGTAAAATGTTGTGTGTGTAAAAATTTCAGTTGATAAAATCATTTAAAAAAAAATGTTTTGATGTTTGTTAAAATTTAAATAAAATCGTTTAAATACTGTAACGTATAGAATATATAATGAATAATATTATTATTGAAATCATATTTAGTTCATTTAGATGAATATAAAGTTGATGCGAGACTTTGGCATCAGCGCTAATAAGGAAATCGGCAATGACGAAGACAATGAACGTAAAATTCAAGATGTTTGTCTGGGAAATAAGAAAAAATATACAATGGAGTTGGTGAAATTCTTTAATAATGTCAAACCCAAGGTAGGAATGGATCTAGACTGTAGCAAGAAAGCAATTGCTACAGTCAGCTCAGTTTTTTATTTATTTTTTGTTTGTTAGCATACATTTTATTTTTTCTACATACATTTATTTACATACCTACATACATTTCATTTTTTATTAAAAAGGAGAAAAATAGTTTAAATAATATATTGATGTTACAAGTGATTAAAAACCATCTTTTTAACGGATTTTGTCTCACAAGCCTATAATTTTTTGAAATAATGTCAAAAATTTTGAAGCGTATCAATTTATATTGGACTTGGAGTTAATTCAAAATGCAAATAAACTGTAGCAACTTTTGCATAATTCAATATGTCATGTTTTGAAACAACGTTATACAAACTCTCGATAATTAATTATATATTAAAGCTATTTAGCTGCAAAGTGGCATTAGTCATCAACGATAAACGACAGAAGTTCCACTCTCCGATTATAAAACCTTTATAAATGAAGTAGATAGCAATCATAAAAACGATAACTTTATAAATATAAAGACTAAATTAAATAGAACTGTCTGTTGGTTTGCTTACACTTTTTCTTTATTTAGTCTGTTATGAAAATGATAAAATTTGTTTATGTCTATGAAAAATTCTTAAATGTGATTAATGCTATTCTAAGAGTTATATATCATTAAAAAAGTCAAAGGATATTTTTTTTTTTTTTTTAATTTATAGTTTTTCAGATACAAAAAGAAAAAAAAACACGTCGGCTAGAATGTTTACCTAATGCAAGTTTTAAAATGTCTAGCAACATTCTAAGGTTTTATTACTTGTAACATTATAACGTCGGCTAGAATGTTCTTGTAACACCATAGTATATGAATTGGTTGACTTTAAAACTTCGAAAAGGTTAAACTAAAATAACATTTTGCACATTTTTCCTCTCAGATATAATATAAGTGTTTACTTTTTACCACACCATTAATATACAGTGTATTTTTGGGCTTCTTATTTAAAAACTGATGATGGTCAAATCTATTAAACCTTGGTCAAATCTATTTAACGCCAAGTAACAAATAAGCTTCTAGCATAAGACATCTTTATTACTAAGGCTAAGAAGATTGAATCTATAATTATTGATTAAGCGTTTTGTTTGGGGTAGGGATAAGCTTAAGGTTAACAAAAATTTTTAGCACTTTTTTTCCGTTTTTTACTCATTGAAAATTTTCGCATTTTACTCTTATCCACAATAACGTCTTACAATATAAATTGTTTATTGTTTGAAAATATTATACCAACGCTTATGTTTATTTGACATTAGCCATTAGCGGAGCAACTGCAAAATAATCCTTAAGCACCTTAAAACACATTTATTTTTTTATTTTTTTTATTTTATTTTTAATTTTCCGTTTTTGTTACAATTAAAATCAGTAATATACTACCAGATACTCTTATTCTTTCAAAAATAAACCAGTTATAAATATAAAGTATTAAAATAATAAGTCAAAATAATAAGAGTTACTTATACAAAAATAAATAAAAATGCGGGAAACTTACAGAAGATCATTAAGTCTTATCATCAAGAACCGTTGTAATAATTATGTTTTTACAATATTAAATTCCTATAATAGTGGTCAAAGCAAATCTTAGTTAACTAAGGTAAATAGTGTTAAAACTAAAAAAATTTCAATGTAAAAAGACAAATCTTAGTTAACTAAGGTAAATAGTGTTAAAACTAAAAAAATTTCAATGTAAAAAAAAAAAAAAAAAAAAAAAAAAAAAAAAATCATAAGATTTGTATACTTTTAAATATTCTTTTTTATTAGTTTTTGAAAGCAATTTATATTGTTTACACCTGGTAAATTACTATATTTTGCTAAGATTTTATTTCAGATATGCGGAGCACGATACGTAATTTTAAATTGTTCTTGTTTAGTTTTGCACAACGGTTCAATTATGCCTGTTGTGCGTAAAGTATATTTAATGTAAGATTAAATTTCATAAAGATCATTAAAAATTGAGGGGCATTGTTGAAATTTACTTTTGTACATGAGACATATATTTTTATAAACGTTTATCTCGTAAAACGTAAATATATAAATAATTTCGAACAGTGGTTTTGCATGTTCGTTTTTATTTTTAAAATTTTATATTTTTAAGGCATGTTTCTGTTTTCGATAGAGTGTTTCAAGCTTGCTTTTAGATGTACTACACCACGCAATATTCCCGTAATTCAAGTAACTTTGTATAAAACTGAAATAGATTTATTTGAGATGATTTAAGAACATTTAAGAACAACAATTGCGCAAATCATTTTGTCTGCACTATACCTAATAGCTACTAAAGCCGAAATAGCAGCTCAATTAAATTTAAAGGATGTTATTGACCAATTTGCAGCTATAAAGACGAGAAAAAAACTTTTATTAGATTTTCTACTTACTAGACTTGCATAGTTAAACATATAAGTTTCTATTTAATAATATTAAAGTTGTATTTTAAAATAAGATTTTTGTTTTTATGTATAATTATTGTCAAGAAAAAGAATGCTGAGGAAGGAGGGGGAGGGGGAAGTTGCAGAGAAGTAATTTAGGAGCCCGGAATAAAGTCTTGCGGGGAGGCCTTTTTTTGTCGCTATGCTACTAGCAGATAGATGCAACCTTATATTTGGTGAAAACAACAGAGCAGTCAAGAAACTACAGAAGCGAAGTAGCTTTCTTAAATATATGAATAGAAAAATGCTTACAAGCTTATGCGAAACAAAATGGGTTTAACGGCATGATACTGTGTTAAGTTTTAGATCTTGTTTAAAAAATATATTACAAACACTTGGTTTGATATCTTAGTGGAATAAATTAGGTTCTTCAACAAAAGCCGTATTAGAAAAAAAATGCAATATCTGAGTCCTTTTTAGTAATAATACTTTGTTTAATAGTCAATGAGTTTAATGCCACAGTCAATTTAAGTAAGGCTTTTCAAAAAAAATGATTATATAAGGAATATGCAAAATCTATTCTTAAACATACTATAAAGATAATATATTAAAGACGACAGAATGATTGCATCAAAGTTACTAGAAGATAAAGGTTTGAAAATCAAAAATCAATGAATTACCTCAACACCAATAACCCTGCAACTTACTATAGAGTCAGTGTTTATTTACCGTTACTTGATAGCATACTTCTAGATTTACAGTCCAGATTTCCAATCAAAACCTTGATATCTTTTGAACTAAATGTAGCAATACCAAGGACTCTATTAAATAAAACAAAATTAGAGTTAACAGATCCATAACTAATATTCTGAGTTTTATAAAAGGGCTATCTTTTATTGCTGAGAATACTAGCTTATATTAATAAGAATGTCCCATTAATGAAAGTTTTTTCAGAATTTTTATTTTGGGAGCTAAAATGGAATGTCGCAATCAAAAAGCAATAAAATCTACCTAAATGTGCGCTGGAAGCATGCAAACAATTTATTGGTAATTTCTTTCCTTTAATTAAAAATACTTAGCAATTGCATTGCACCTTTCCTGTTAGCGTTGCTTTGGGAGAATGGAGTTTTTCAGTTTAAAAAAGACTTAAAACTTGGTTAAGATCCTATATAGGAACAATGTAGGAACAATTAAATGGTTAAACTATTATGCATATCCATTGAGATTGCATCATAAATGTCAAAAAGATTTTTGATAGTTTTGCATTTTCGAAAACTAGAAAGCTCAATTTTTTATTGCAGTTTGTTAAGTTTACAAAAGTCTTTATTTTAAAAAATGTTTACCAAAAATTATTATTTTGTCTTTTGTTGCACATTACAGAGAGGGCCAGATTTACCTAAAGGCAGACAAGACTGTAGCCTGTGCTAAATGAAATTCAAATGCAAGCTAGTAGCGTAGCAGAGGGAAGGCCCGGAGGGGCCTATGCCAAATTTTTCAAATTTTTTTATAAAAAATGTTATTCCTCAAAATGTATTCCTCTTGTATATAAACTCCTCTTGTATATAAACATATAAACTCCTCTTGTATATAAACAAAACAACATTAGCGGTTTTTGCTTTTATTATATAGTTTGAAACTACAAACTTTTTTTTAGAGTAACTAAAAAATTAAAACCAAGCGTATAAAGTCGTAAACATACAATTTATTTATGTGGTTTTGATGTTGTTTTAAAGCAAAGTACAATAGTGAAGTTAATGTATTAAAAAATAACTC
>NC_061169.1:10519606-10582106 GCF_022113875.1 Hydra vulgaris | reverse complement strand
AGACAGGTAAAGTTATCTTTATCCAATTTCCATCCAGACTCACAAGTACATAAATAGCACTCTTCCTCACCTTTACAAATACTGTTTTTCCAAATACAATTTCTAATACAGTCTAAAAATAATAAATAAAGTCAATTAAACATGCTATCTGAGGGCAAATTAAAATCATTATGTTGTTTAGTATTATGTTCTACAACAATAAAAACATAACATTTTAAGAATATACTTCAAATATAAAATTTATTTCTCATATATCTGTATATTCATACTTAACATTAAAACCTGTTTACATTTTAAAAGATTGTATGTATAGATAACTAGATGCAATCAGATAACCTGTTTATCTAAAATAATAACATACAATCTTGTTGCTTTTAAACTATTTTATACAAATCTTTTTTTTTAAAAAAACATCTCAAGAAGTCGTTTGGTAATTTTTGTAAATATTTGAATTGAGTATTGTAGTTGTAGTAAATCATCTGTTGAACTTTGCAGAAATTAATAATGAAATTTTTATAAATGTCTGTAACTTGCACTTCATTTTTTAACAATTTATGTTGTTTTTAAATATTTTTTTTACTATATTTTAACTTGATACACCAAATTTTTTTTTTGTTTGTATTTAAGCAAACGATTTTTGTTTAATATTAAGACAAAAGCGTTGATGAAAAAAAAAACAGTTATTATTGTTCATTTTTCGTTTACTTTATGTAATTTTATTCATCTATCTCATCATTAAACAAAATTCTATTTCACCTCCTTATTACTAAATCAATCGATAATTTATACTATACTATAAACCTCTAATATTAATTTAAAACCGTGTAAACATATTTTATATTACAGTATCGTCCACAATTATTTTCGTCGCGTCCATAATTATTTTCGTCGCGTCCACAATTATTTTCGTCGCGTCCACAATTATTTTCGTTTGTCCATAATTATTTTTAAATCAAAACACTTTATTTTTTAAAATTTTTGAAATCAAGAAAAAAATCCAAGTATAATTTAATCAAATAAATTCATTACGTTGAATTCCTTTTAACATTCACTCACGCATGTGAGAATAATAATTCTCAAAAGAATATTTGGTAAAACCTGATAAAATCTCAGTAATAATTCTAATCATTTCTTGTGAATTGTTAGGCCCCGGTTGTATTCCTTTAAATAAATTTTTAACGACGCCAAAAAACTCCTCGATAGGATTAAGTGGAGGACTGTAAGGTGGTAAAAACTGGATAGTACAATTACTTTCTCGAAATGCCGATTCTACTATTGATGAATGGTGGAATCGCGCATTATCTATTACTACAACATATCTGCGATCACTTAAAACTGGTCTTAAATCTTGTTCTATCCAGTCCTGCATGCTAGTGGTATTAAAGGCTCCAATCTTTAGTTTAAATTCAATACACCCTGTAACTAAAATAGCGCATATTAGGCTAACATTTCTTCCTCTCTGTGTGGGCACTGTAACAAACGGTGTGCTTCTTAATAATGCATATCCATAATGTCGTGAATCATGCTGATTGAACCCGGTTTCATCAATATAGACCAGATCTGAATTTCGCAGAAAAGAAACATGATTGCAAAACATAAACCTCGTTGCTATTACTTGAGCTGAATTTCTTGCAACAACGATCGATTTAAGCCTTTTACAGGTATATCCCATTTGTTTTAATTTTCTTTTGATTGTAGTTGTCGAGCTTTTATGTTCTTCTGGCATTAACTCTGCAATGTCAATAGTAGTTAATGCATTATTTGCATTAATTAATAACTCGATTTCTTTCTTTCTTTCAATATTATTTAGTGCAGCTCTGCCACGTTTTTTTGGTATTATATTTTGGTCTGCTTCAAGCTTTTGTATCCAGTTTTGTTTTGTCCTAATTGAAAGACCTGTTGCATTTGCAATAGATTGACTTGATTCGTTGCCAATCAACATTCTTTTTATTGTAGCAATATTTTCTTCCGTTGCTGTTTTGTTTTTTGTTTGTTCAGCCATTTCGATATTTGGATTATTGAGTTGTTGTTAGTCATTATGGCTTAAAGTGTTATGATTTAAAAATAATTATGGACAAACGAAAATAATTGTGGACGCGACAAAAATAACTGTGGACGCGCCGAAAATAATTATTGACGATACTGTATTACTAATTAAAAATTTGCTAATCACAAACCGCTTAGTTGTCACTAACTGTTTTTAGAGTTTACCACAACATAATTACACTTTATTACAACTCGAATCCATTAATGTTTGTTTTAGCATGTATTTAAACAATTGTTTATTTATTATATAAATGAAAATCTTGAATAAAACAAAATTAAGTTTTTTTAGCTTTTTCATTTTTTTAATATATTATAACTTGATACACTCATTATTAACTTTGTTTTATATTTAAACACACAAACATTTATTTAAAAAATTAGGTTTTTAATAATTATGCTTATATCTGTGTTTGTCATTTTAGTTGCACAGGCTATTAAAGATCGAAAGATTTGATTATTTTTAAATTTTAATTTTAGGTTTTTGATGAACTCTTAGTAATTCAAACATGCCTAAACTAAAATCTTACCTTATAGATTTGCAACTTTTGTTATATTTGTTTAGTTATGTCTAATTTTGTTTTTAATTTCAGCATTTACTCAGTTCTTGCAAGCCATTTATATTTTTTAATATTTTTTTTCGTATTTATATTATTTATATTATAAATATATAAGGAATAAACTATTTATATTATTTAGACGACGTAATTTTAGCACTCAGAAGTTATCGAGAGAGGGGCAAATATAAAATTGAAGTTTCAAATTTCACTTAGATGCGACAATATGTTTCGTATTTCTTTAATCTTTTTTTTAATATAATAGATAACTACAAAAAATCAAAACAAAACCAGCATGAGCAAAACACTTTTAATTATAAGAAAAGTTTTCTTATAATACATACAATCCTGAATAAAACGTTATGTTAGTGGATTTATTGCATTTTATAAAAAATATATATAAACAACTAACATATTTTTATATATATAAATCGTTTGTATAGGGATGGTTACGCAAAACAAAGTTAAATAAAAAAAATTAGTTTATAGTAAAATTAAATAATGATTTACATAATGCTTCTTTGCATACACCAACACACTATATTAAAATTTTTAAATGCACTTAACTGCAATTACTTTAGATTTTTAGATTTAATGGCTTTTGTTATGAGCTTTTGAATTTTGCTTCAAATTATCTTATTTCAACATATTCGTTGTATTATCCATACTGCAGTTGTTTTTCAAAACGCCTTAAAGTAAAAAATATCAAGCTTGACTTATTTCACAAAATAAGCTAGTTTAGATTTCTGCAAACGTTATTATTTACGTATTTTCAAAGAGTTCTGATAAAATTCACATAAAATTTTTGTTCGTTAAAGGGTATATTTTTTTTTTTATATAATCTTTATAAAACTTTAAAAGTAATAGCATTTTAAAATAATCGAAAAAAACTTTTAAATAAAAGTTTTAAATGTAAGAACTCGTACCACGGCTTATTTGTTCAAAAGCTCAGCGCGTTTTCCACTCGGCCACGATGGCACTTTGTCAAACAAAAAATTTAAAACTATCTAATAATTTTTTAACGCAAAGAATTGATGTAGATCAAAGAGAGCTTGACTTAATACAAATTTCAAGTGAAAATCAAACTATAAAACTTGATAAATATTTTATTATGTTTTAACATTACTTAAATTGAAGTTTACATACGTTAGATATTGGCATACACACGTTCGTTCACGTTTTATTATAAAACAATGTGTTGCAACTCTTTCTCGCAAATACCTCAATTGCAATAGCGGCTAAGGGTTCCGTGTCAAACAAGCTCGAATGAGCACTACTACTACAACTACTATTACTACTACTACTACTACTACTACTACTACTACTATTACTACTACTACTACTACTACTACTATTACAACTACTACTACTACTACTACTACTAATACTACTAATACTACTACTACTACTACTACTACTACTACCACTACTAGTACTACTACTACTACTACTACTACTACTACTACTACTACTACTACTACTACTACTACTACTACTACTACTACTACTTCTACTACAGATTATGTATATAGAGATTCTTGTCCCATTCCGACGTAGGAGTTTTGAGCCATTTCCCATCTTCTTTTAAGTTTTGAAAAATCAATTGCAAGCTTTCCTAATTTAAGAAAATATTTCAGAACTTTTTTCAATTAATAAAAGAGTTGGTTTACCATAATTGAAACTAAGTGGTTTTCCATAATCTAGCATTTTTTTTTTAATTCTTTATTGTTTAGAAAAAGTTTGTTTGGAAATTAACATAATACAGACAACTGTTCAGTTAGATTCATAAAGTGTCTGTTTAAAATTTGTTAAGCTTTTTCAGCAGCCACACAGAAGTTTTGTATACTTTTAAGAGTTTCTAAGTCGTTAAACAACTCTAAATCATTAACTGGTGAATCACTAGCTTTTGGTCCTTCTAATCAGTCTTTAATGTAAATGGCTGAGCAGAAAGTCAAAAATAATTTTAAGTTGCTTAAATCAGATTTTATTAATTTATTTTTAAATACTAACATTCATCTGGTATGATCACTAGCACTACATGTTTTCCATTTCTTGGGTTCCTCTCCACCTAATAGAAAAAATGCCATTTTTGCAGCTTCATTATAATCATCTCGTGCGTGATGCTTAAATTGTATTACTCTCTCTAAAAAAAATGCAAGTTTTGTTTGCTTTTTTTAAGAAAGGATTTTCAAGATCAAGGGTCATATTAGATATTTTAAGAGGACTTTTTTTCAGAGTTAAGCCATTCCTTTTTGAAAATTTTAAACTCTATATTATTATCAGATGTTGTCTCCTTTTGAAATAAAGCATTCCGAAATGACATAAGATACAGTTCTAAAACATGAAGGCGACATGCAGGCTAGAGAAGCGTTTTCATTGATTTGGTTTCCTCTAGAAGATTTGCTGCTCTGTTTCTCACTCCAGTATGACACGCCGTTGTATCAAAGACATGGGAAACAATATTTTTCTTAAAATCCCATTCTTCTAAATCTTCTATAGTTCCTCTACAGATAGAAATTCCTGGTCCAGACTGAATAGGTTTAATAGAAAAAATTTTACCTTCTGGGCAATTCAGGAATTCACTTACTAAAACAGTTAAATAATAGATCTTTTTGCCAGACATTTGCTTCATGAATTTTCCATCCTAGAGAAAAATTAAATAATCTGATTTAACTTTTGTTTAAACTCTGAAAATATGCTTCTTGACATAATTTGCCTATTTGGCTTACGCACTCTTCTAATTGTTTTTATTAAAATGTTCACTTCTTTAGTTTAACACCACCTAAAAACATATTTTAGAGTTTCTTATGTTTATCAAAAATAAAAGCAATTTAAAAAAAAAAACAAAGCAAAAACCTATAACCAGGATTGCAGAAATATTATTCATTAGCTGTGCATTTGATAATTCAGATCTGTCAGCTGTTGCTAATATCATTGGATGACAATTAAAGTTTCTTGGTAAAGTTAAGTTTATATTATATGACACAATACCTTCCATGATTTCGATAGGTGATTTTAAATTATTTACTTTATGATTAATTTTAAAAGAGCTCTGAAAATCAGAGCGCCAAGAACCAGCATCAAACCATTCTTCAGTTGAGTCACTTCTATTATCAATGTTAAAAGCAGTTTCATTATTGAGTTTTCGTCTCTTTTCCCTATTTATTCTCGATATTTTTTTTTCTTCTTTTTCTATTTTTCTTTTTAAACTCAGTTTTAATAAATTATCTCTGCTACCTATTCCAGTTTTATCTCCACATTTGAGAGATGCAAACCAGTCAAAATCTTTTTTTTCATCTTTACATCATCTGGTTTTTCTAACACATTCTTTTCATTTTGGAGAACTAATATCAAAAATATCATCCATTATTTTTTTGAAATCTTGACCAAGTAAATCTTTCTTTGAATTTTTTTTTAGATTTAGACTTAGCAAGCTTTCTCTATTTATCATGAAGGTTTAGAATACTTTTAATAGTGTATTTTTCCTGCTTGCAAAGAATATCAGGTTTATCCCAACATACTTTAACAGTTTTTATTATTAATTTAGCAGTTAACTTTAATTTTGAAATATTGTATTTAATATCTAATTATTTTTTGTATTTGGATAAAACTTGAAATAAATTGTTTATCATTTTTAAGCGAAACCTTAACAAACAAAAGCAGAAATTTAATTAAAGCACATTATTTTCATACATATATAAAAAGTGTGTAATACACCAATTGAAATTTGAAAAAAATTTAAAAATATATATAAACCTGAAAAATTTGTAGACATCGCCTGTAGTAGGCAGAGAACTGGTATTAATATCTTCAAGCGGGTATCCAACTAACCGAATTTCATCTGACGATTTCAATACTTTGGTGTATTTCTTTTTTATTGACTCCGCCAGAATATTTTATTGTCGATTTATATTTCTTTTGTAAAAAAGATTTCAATTTTTAAATGAAGTAAGACTTTTATGAATAATAGAAAAATATTAACAATTAAAACACGATGATTGATTTCTTACTTTAAAACGAATGCAAAAGTTAATAAAGCTGTAGAATTAATTCATTTTTTATATAACAATACATTTTTTTATAACGATAAGCAGTTAGAGAGTGTCGCCTTCCTATTAAGATATTATAGTATTATCAGCAAACAATGCACTTCAGATATGAAAGTTTCTGGGAGATCGTTAATGTAAATTAAAAAGAGTAATAGGCCAAGAATAGAACATTGAGAAACTCCTGAAGTTTGTGTGATGTTTATAATTGATTATTATTGTCTTGCAATACCTAATTGCCTAAAGTCGCGTGGCTACTTTAATTATAATAGTCACACCACACCTAATATTTAAAGTCTTAATCATAATTAATAATCATAAATACTTTTAATATAGCGCGTTAAATCAAGTTCCATAACATGCCAGTTTTATTAATAAAATTTGATACAACACTTTTTGTAGTGTAGTCAAAACAATTTAAACAGCAAAAATTGTGCACATTAAATCCTGCTCTATTTCTAAATAACTAAAAAACATAACCATGCATGTGAATTAAACTCAGATGTTATATTTATAATACGCTTTATACGCTTTCTATGTGGTATCAAATAAACGTCCCCACCCTATTAAACAAAACCTTTTACAACTTATTACATTTTTATTGCTAAACTTAAACTTGTTTTACTAATTTATAAGTTCCTTTGGTAACAAAAACTTATAAAAAAAAAATTAAAGAAAATTGTAATTTGACCTGAAAATTAGAATTTAAGGACAAATACACTTTTCTTTCTCTCCAACCGTCATTTCATAGTGACGGTTATGGTTATATTAAAATAAAAGTTAGTTATTTTTTATGTTTAGATACTTCTAGTTATTTATTTAAATTTATGTAGTTATTTTTATGCATTTGTTATTTGTATAAATTATTCAAAGTATTTTCTTGTAATATATAACATTTCCGCTTTTATGATAAAATATTTGTAAATTATAGTTTTATACAAGTGGTGCTCGGTGATAAGCCAATATGCATTCTTCCTGCTCCAGATAATCATTTTGTTTTATATGTATGTATATGAAAATTTTATTTATAGTATGATGATAAAATAATTAACGTTGTTTTACCCTCAAAAATCTGCTATAGTAATCTGAATTAGTTATACTATCGCTTATATAGTATAATTAATTCAGAAGTTGTCAGAACTGTTTAAAAATTTAAACATAAATTCTTTAATGAATTTAGAATGTTGTGTACAAACAATTTTTTTTTAATTTTTTTTTTGTTCTTTATTTAAATATTTAATACAATATTTACAAATATATCAATAAGAAAAATTAGATGCAATGAAATCGTTAAAAATAAAGAATAATACTATTAAATTTAATTAAATTTAATAAAAATTAAATAATTTTACTATGTTAACATTAAAACTTAAATATATACGATGGTTAAAATTTTCGGATCAAAAAATTGGCTTCATATACTACATTCCTAAAATTTTTACCTTTTATTCTGCAAATTTTCAGCCGATTATCTATTTGGAATCTTTATTCATCTTATTTCATAAATTAAATCATCGCGAGAAAAAGAAAATTGTTTAAATGCTAAACAGTAAAAGAACGTAGCCCGTAGCCTACCTAATAAATAGTAAGTATATGAAACAAAAGTTTTATATTAACCATCACCAAATGCATCTCTCTTTTCATATTTTTTTTTTTTTTTTTGATGCGTAAACAATATTGCTGTTTAAAAAAAGACTAAATTTGATAGGAATTGTGAAACTTTTTTAATATTTGAAAAGCGTATATCAAAAAACATAATTATTTACAAAAAATCTCTAGTTTAAATGCTAAGAGAGTAATGGTCCTTGAAAGTACGCACTTTTAGTAACCTTTCGTTAAAAAATCAAAAATATTATTTGCCTTTCTTTAAGATCTCTTTTCTTTTTTCTATTAGGAAACATTTAAAATTTAAAAAAAAATCTGTAAAAAGTATTAACTATTTTACATAAAAAAATAAATTATTTACCTGGGGAATGATTTTGTAAATCATGACTGGTACAGTTTTTCTTTATATTTTTCCTTATTATTTGATATGATCTCCAAAAAAGTCCTGCACTATTTTCAAAATATATTTTTATCGGAATTTCAATGTCAGGTTTACAAATAAAGCAATTGATATTTTTAATAAAAGCGACAATACTTTGATTAACTCCAATGTCTAATAATTTCATTACCTAAAGCACATTATTATTAATAGAACATAAGAGGTTTTATATTTACCTAAAAAATTACTTTTTTAAAAAAGTGTTACTTAATTTTTCAGATAAAAAGCATAATAACATGGTAAACGATTTTTTGATTATTATGAAACTTTCGCGAAATTTTACGAAAATCATACCTTATATTGAACTAACTTTAAATCATTATAAACAACATTTACTGATGTATAATTTGATTGAAGCGTTATGAAAGGTGGAAAAAAGTACTCCCAAGATACATTAACAGCTGGTTCATCGAGATTCCAATAGTTTATTTGAAAAGTAATATACAAGAAACTTCTAAAAAATAATTATTTTATTATCAACTGATTTTACACAGGTAATTTTGTGTAAATATGACATTAAATTTTAAATCTGTTAGCGGAAAAGTTGATTTGATATTGAATTGTAAAACTATGGTTGGAAAAATCAATATGACGTAGAATATTTTTGCTTCGGAAAATTTAATATGACTAGAATTTTTTAGGCTATCATCTACCTATATAATAAACTATTAATGTACTATCAGCTACTCATTAAAAACTATCTTCTACCTTTGAACATAAAGCTTAGCATTGTTTTTGAAGTAGCTAAGCATATATGTTAAACTATTAAAAAACGTTTTTTTTTTAAATAGCATAACGTCTATTCAATTAGCTTTGCACAGCATTTTTTTTTTTTTTTTTTTGATTGATTTTCTTCCACTTGCTATGGTTTCGAAATTTTTGGAAAAGGATGTAACAAAAACAGTGGGCGCCAATTTTCTCCATATAACCTAATAAAAAATTCATAATGGTTTCTGAGCTATCTTTTTACGATATAATATCTTACTGTCAAACTCGTGGATAAACTCCATCCATGATGAGTCTTATGATCTAAAAACTCACACATGGCTTCATAATGTGTATATCTAAAATTCCAGTTTACAACATATACCTTCTGTTGACTAATGTCGTAAATATTTACGTATTTCATTAAAAAACAGTGATTTTTATGTCTTTTTGCTTGAAACTATTATTTAACTGTAATTTAGACATATAGTTGTAAACTGGAATTTGAGATTTATTTATGAAATTTATCTTTATAAGTAATAATATTGATAGATAGGGAAACCGTCGTTTAGTCTATCAAGCTGTTTAATTTTTGTTTTAGTACTAGTTTTTTAAATAAATTGAATTTCAATACCTATATAGTTTTTAAAGAGCAGATTTTATAAAAAACCACACGATATATATTTACACTTAAAAATTCATAATATACAAAAACCCATAAATATATATCTATAGCCCTAATTCAATGAAAAAGTTGATAATTTTTTGAAACTTTTTACAAAAAGTAAAAACTGCGTAAGTTTTGGACCAAATTTTGTTTTTCTCAAAATAAAGCTATGAGAATTTTCGAGGCAAAAAAAATCGCCGTGTTGTTAGTAACATTATTAGTTTTTTGTTGTTGTTAAATTTAAGTTTTGTTTTAATTTTAATTGTAAATAAAAATAATGTCGACTAGCATAAGTAGCTAAAACAATGATCTCGTGAAGTTTTTATTGTTAAAAAAAAGAATTGAAGCAGTACCCATAACACAATTTGCAACTGAAAAAACTCCATGTAATATTACAACAACAGAGAGGTAATGCTAATTCTTATGATAACAAAACTTATTCTAATTTTTTTAAATTAAAATTTTTTATTTTATTAATTGCCTAATGTACTGAAACAGAAGATTCCAAGGTAGCATAGATACGTTGATAAAACGTTAGAAAAATGTAGCGAGTTGCGTTTGCCCAACATCGACCGCCAACATTGTTTTTATATTATTTTGGTTACAAATGCAACGTCACCAACCATCAAAACAATACGTCTGCCTTACGTTATTTATGGCGCTGCTTGACTTCGGCCGAGTGGTAACTAAACCCTTTAGTGGGCCAAATGTGGAGTCTCTCTCTCTTTCTTTCTTTATATATATATATATATATATATATATATATATATATATATATATATATATATATATATATATATATATATATATATATATATATATATATATATATATATATATATATATATATATATATATATATATATATATATATATATATATATATATATATATATATATATATATATATATATATATATATATATATATATATATATATATATATATATATATATATATATATATATATATATATATATATATATATATATATATATATATATATATATATATATATATATATATATATATTATATATTGAAATATTTAGATGAAAAAGTATTGTTGTAAATTATTTAAATATATGTTTTTATATCTGCATTTTCTTGATGCAAAAACAACGTTGATCCACTGCATATAATCCAACGTTATTTCAATGTATATGAAGCAACGTTGATCCAATGTATATAATTCAATTTTATTCAATACATATTGGATTAACGTTGGGTTAAAAATCATGGATTAAAGTTAATCTAAATACATTAGATCAACGTTGGGTTATGATCAAAAAAACAACCAACCTTTGCAATATTTTTACATATGTGGGAACAATGTTTTTTTTTTAACTATTTTTAATTTCGTTGTTATTAAGGTTTTTATTAATACAAATATGATACAACTAACATTGAACCAACGTTGCATTTGGATCTGAAAAAGTAGCTGACGTTTGCGTTGCATTTACATACGTTGTACAAACTTAACTGTGCTAGCTTCAAAAAAAGTTTGCTGAATGTACTTTAATAAGAGCAAAAAATTTGCAAAAAGCAAGGGCTCTCTTTCTCATTTTATTAATCCATTTAATTTCAAATTAAACTAATAATATAGTAATTTAAGGATTCACTTTTCAACATTAAAATTATTTGAAAAATATTTCTTCTACTTTTTCTTTGCCGATTATAGAAAAGATAGTTGAATTAGAAAAAGTATTTACACTAACACAGAAATTTTTTTAAAAATTTGAAAACTTTTAAACATGCTGGTGTATGTACTTAATGCCAAATTAAAAGATTGTAAAGATATCATCTTTAAAGATAAAACTTAAGTCTTAAGAACTAGAAAATAAGATGTAGATAGTTTATGACCAGCAGTCGTAATCACATCTCTTCATTTAAACTATTGGAAAATTTGAGTGATCATTAAGTAAAAAACTCTAAACGGCTGATTATAAAAAAGAGAAAAACATAAATTTAAAAATAAAAAAATAAAAACAGAAATAAATGGTATTCTAATCCTGCCCTTAAGGCTTCATATATTTACTGCTCCAATAACTATTTCGAATAAAATTCCTCTTTTAACCAGCTCCGTTAACTTGTTTTCAGGCTGTTTTTATCACTGCATCTAAATGTACCGATGCCAAAAGATGATGGTATTGTATAATTGGTAAATTGTGCCCTGAGGTTTTTAAACAACTGTTGTTGATTAATTCTTTATATTAAATTTAAGCACGTTTAAATACAAAAAACTTAAAGATGTTGTGAATAGTTACATTTTTTTTAAGTTTTATGTTTATGCTTCCACATTATTATGGATTTCTCAAAACCCTTCTTTTTTCTTGATTTTTGTATAGGGATTAAAATATTAAAACTGAGAAACTTTATTGTGACACATTACAAGAAATCGCGACCTACAGTGGCAACAATGTAAACAGCACACTTTCAGGACCAGTTGGTTTAATTTTTTGATATAAAGTTTTATGCTTTTATAGCGATTGCTGTTAATTTTTTACAGCATCAAAAATGTTTACTTTTTAAAACTGAATTACTCATTAGACATTTATAATTATTAAAGTGGCTTGTTTTAAGTATTTTAGTTGTCGCGATTAAATTTCTGAAGTCATTTTAAATAACACACATTCACTTTTTCTTAAAAAAACAAACAGAGTTCTTGTATTATATTAAAACAAAGTTATACTCAATATTTTAGGAATAAACTTGTAATACAATTTGCAAAAGATCTGTCAAATTTGATAAGAATTAAACATGGAACAAATGTCTTTCTTGGACAATTACAGGCATATTGAGATCAAGAACAGAACAACTCTAAAATGGCTTGAAAATTGGGTTGGTCTTCTTAAAAAGTTGTCGATGCTGTTAATTTATTAAACAAAACTAGATCATTAAGCAACAAAAAAACGCAAGTCCTGCAAACGAAAGACAACCTCCATAGAAGACGCAGCAATTGTCCGTATTGCTAAGATTAATATTTTTGCTGACGCTAAAAAATTAAAGGTTATATTGCACAAAACTTACAAATCAATCTGCCTGTCGGCACTGTCAAAAGTAGGTTACGCGAAAATATTTTAATTAGAAGAGTTGCCAAAAAAAAACATTGGTCTCAAAACGCATTTCGTCAGTCGCCTGAAGTTTGCAAAACAGTATTTACAAAGCATAAAAATGTTTCATAAGAAAGAATTCAAATAAATAATATAAATAGAAAAAAAAAATTAGGTGTCTACTTTTGAGTTGTCTCTGTTTCCGTCGTCTTCAAATGGCGGTGCAAGCTGCAGTCAGATGTTTAAAACTAGTGTTTTGGCACTGGGAATCTAAGCATCAGACTTGCTCCAGTCACTAACAAGAATTTTCAAGAAGCTGGTGTCTAGGTGAAGCCGATTAATTGTGAACCACAAATCAACTCTAGCAAGGTTACAGAGTCGAGTCGAGCACTAGATAAATAATGTAAAACGTGGCTTTTGCCAGCCATTACCAAAGCAATCTAGCGGAGCTTCTAGAACATTCACAGGCTTGAGTTAAAGCAAGGCATCTGCCAGAGCTCGTCGTTCTGACATTGGAACACATTCACTGAATAGAGCAAGAGGAATCATTTTAGCTGTGAGATACCAAAGATGACGAGTAAGTGCTTGAATTGCAGAATGAGATACATCTTTGTTACCAAATTTATACTCCAGAAGGCGCTTGTACAGCTGTAGATCATTCCATGGTGAATCAACAGTCTTCTCACATGTGAGCTACCACACGCCATAGACATGTGTAATAAATGTAACAAAACGACGCATCTTGGTTACTTGATGACAAGTGGTATTGGTTTCTGCTGGCAGTTTTCCAATTTGCATTCCACGGAGTACAATTTTGAGGCTGTAGATGAGCTTTGCCATCCATCGAGCTTTATGCAGAGCACTAGGTCTCCAAAATTTCACCTCGTCGTTAGATACAAATAGAAACACAAGTGATAGTTCAGTGACCTCATCACGCAGAAGTTCGACATCTTTAACAGCACAATCAATCATTTCAACCTTCATATTAGTCAATAGGTCTTGTGACTGTGTGTCATGATCAACTGGACAAAAAGGAACTATTTGAGTTGAATTATGTGGTATCAGATTTCGATTTATTCGTAACCTTGTGAAAAGTCTGACATCTGGTGATTTCAATGCCTCTATTTTCAAGTCAGTAAGTACGTGAGAAACCAAGACTTCACCATAATGATGGTAACAACCTGACCATAGGAGAGCACGTTGTAGCTTACCTTGTATGACAATTCCAGCTGCTGTCAGATGGCCAGTATTTGAACTTGTTGAACCAAACTTCATATTCACAATTTAATCAATACAACGCCACTCCTTCAGCAGCTTCGCCATCAACTGAGCAATTATTTCTCCAAATGACATGAATGTTGCCTTGAAATAACTTGGAACTCCGAGCAGTTTCAGCTGTGGTGCATCACCTACAACCACTGTCATACCCTCTTCAGTGATACGTGGAGTGTTGGGAGTGAGAATTAACTTTTCATCCCAATGCAGAATGAGGAGTTTGGGTGGCTGCAAAGTGTTTTAAATTGTTTTCGTTATCTCACCTCGGTAGTTGCATAAGAAGAAGCAACCATTAAAACATCACCTCCAGATTCAGATATCAATCCCTGGGTGAATGCAGCTTGATGTGTTGGTGTCATTTTAAGTCTTGTTGCAATGACACTAAAGCAAGTTTTGTACTGGAGGAATGCAAGATCCTCTGGATTTTTGAAAAAACTTTCAACATTAGGCGGCCAGAGCTGGAATGTTGGTGCCAACATGGATTGGATATCTTTCAGTTTTACTTTGTGTTCGGTGTGTCACGACGGCTCTTTTTGATGGAACGGAGTTTGTTGTTATTATCTAGGAGTTTAATTATTTTATTACATGCTCCCCAGACAGCAAGCTTACATTGGCCAAATGTAAGTTTTAACATTTTTAACAAGTTTATTTCGTTGGGCCAACATTTAGCCAATATTTTTTTTCAGCGTATTATTTTCAATTTTAAATCGGTTTTTTGCAAATATTGTACAATATTGGGCCAAGATTTAACCAATGTTTTTTTTTCGGCGTAATATTGCAATTCTACAAATCGGTTTTTTGCAATTATTGTACTACGTTGGGCCAATATTTGGCTAATGTAGTTTAGGTTTAATATTTTGCTATAAAAATCTGTTCTTACATTTATACCGTAGCTAAAATTCGGCCAATGTAGTTGCGGATTAGTATATACTTTTAAATTTGTTTCGAAACATTTTTAAAAATGGTATCGTTTGATACAATAAAAAAAGGTTTTGTTTTCATTTTTTTTTTTAATTATAAAAAAAAGATGCTATATTTATTAATCTTCTAAAAATCTTAAAAGCTTCCTTATAAGAAATAAACTTCAAGAGATTCTCGTGATTTGATGTTTTGTTTTTTTTAAATAATGAAATATTTGTTACCATTTAAATAATATGCTTAAAACGTTTTTTACTACTATCTAAATTATTAATGTAATAATAAAGGCAATAATTAAAATATTTTTGTGTTAGATCTTAAAGTTATTATTTTACTTTTATTACTCTTTTGGCATTTCAAATGTTTGATTAATTTAATAATCTTTATTAAATAAATGAAACATTTCAAATGTTCGATTTATTTAATAAAGAAGACATTTTAAACGCCTTCTTTATTAAATAAATCAAACATTTAAAATGTCATACAGTATAAGTTTTTTTTTTTCATAATTTATTTATAATAGTTTAGATTATATAGCTATTAAAAGATATATTATTAAAGGTGTTAATAATATATATGTGGGATTGTAAATACCAATGTCAAATTCAATGCCATTGAAGTTGTTAGAAGTTGATATTTTACATTTTAAATATGTCTCATTTGTTTGATTTTTTTAGTGTTTGATTATGAAACTCCATCTACTAACATATTAAAACAGTGTACAAAAAGCGATGTTACTAGAACTTATAGTCTACTTATGTAGAGCTTTCTAATATTCCATGTTTCTGAGGTTTAATTATTTTTTAATTTATCAATTCTGGATATTTTTCATATTTAGTTTGCGTACAACAATTAACAACTTTAGGCTTATACATTATCTTTAGTTATAACTTAATTAATAATGATTTGATTTATAGATTTTTAAAGAAATACAAGATTAAATTTAGCAGAAGACTAAATTTCTGCTCTGGAGACAAAAAAGGAAGACAGTGAAAATGACAAGTCAAAATAAAAATTAACGAGACAAAAAATTGTGTATATCTTGGTGTAGATAATTCATCCTCATTTTCTTATAGTAAAACAAAAAATATTACTAAACTTTGGGATTTACCTGTAACTCCAAACTCTTTACAGAAGTTCAATGTTTGCTCTGAGAAGTTGAATGAACAAATTTATTAAATGTTAAGTTTTTATATAAAAGTCTTTATGTCTGACCATTGAAAATCTTTATTCATAGCTTTAGCTTTTACAACTTTAAAAACTTTTTCATATATTACGGTCAAAAAGTCATAGTGTTAATTAACATTTTATTGTGTAATAATCACCATATCAAAGCTTGGTCTGGAAGCGAGAGCGATCGCTCCCTAATACTGACCACAGAAAAACTGGCCAGGTTTTCTAGTCGATTTAACGTAACAAAAAATTTTTGTTGGTTTTCAAAGTTGGTGTTACCATCTTTGAAATCTATTTGAAATCAACTGTTAAAAAAAACAACAGAGTATTCATATCAGTTTAAAGTTTTAACAGTTGCTGGTGGTTCATTATTGTTCATTATATAAACGTTTATTTAAATTTATATAATAGACGAAGGTAACACAATATTTTCATAGATGATATTATTTTTAAAAACTGTATTATTAAAATTCAGAATTAAAATATGTAAAAAAAATTATTTACAAACATTGGACAACTTTATATTTCGAATAACCAGACTTTTTATGAAAGTGAGGTTGTTTGAAAAGAATATTTTTTTTAGGAAAAGATAAAATTATAAGATAAAAGAAAGATTTTTTTTAGATAAACAATAAACGATAAACAAATTTTAGATAAAATAAAAATAAAGTTTTTTACAGGAAAAATTTTTTTCATTTGCTTGCAAAATTTTAATTTTGTGACTTGTCACATTTTCAAAATACAGCACTCAAGTAAGCTATTATGTTTTTTTTGGAGCTACCTATTTAATTTTTCTGAAACTTATGTTTTTTTAAGTGTTTGTTCTTAGTCATCCTTAATAATAAGATCCATACTAACATGTATAATAAGCTCCATACTAATATCCAACTTAACTAATAGCTAAGTTTTAAAAGTTTTGTCATTGAAAGCATGTACAATCTTAGCATTTCCATAGTAATTTTAAACATTTTGTAAAAACCATTGTTAGAAATGGTCAGGGAAATTCAACTGATTTTTCTAAAAAGTCATTGTTTTTTATATAAATAGTTGGCTACGAACCCTGTTGGAGAAACATTGTTTTAATATGAATATGTTGTACAGCGCAATCTGTATTTTAGAAGATACACAAAAAAATTCTCGTTAATGTGTAACATTAACGAGAATTGTTTTGTATCAGTGCCAGAAATTGAATCCACACCTGCAAATTTCATAATTCATAAGAATCTTATAAATCCATTAGCAAGTATATATTTTTATCATTAAAAATTTGACCCTCTTTCTTTAATTTTATCTGTTTTATTAGTGATTGTTGTATTTACTTTTATAAATTCTAAATATAATATGTAATTAGTTGTATAGTTTCTTAATAATATAATCAACTTTAATGTTTAAGATAAAGTTGTATCCTTGAAAGATATGCTGGTATTATTGGCACAATGGGCAAGCATTAAAGTGCAACTTAATGAACTACAAAACACATTAAATTCAGTTATAAAAATTTGAGTAACAAAGGTATGCTAAGTATTGTTTTGCCTGAAAGAGTGTCATTGCCATTAAAAGCAGTAAAGAATTCAAGTACTCTGGAAGAAAAAAGACAAGAAAATACTTTAGTAAATGGTAAATTTTTTTTTATGATCTGTTTATGCATTTTGTATGATATCTTAGTACAACTTATATATTTTAAATAAAATACTCTTTGAAGATTTCTTGTAAATGACATTTTATATTAATTTAAGTCTAAACAAAAATTACTTTAATAATTGCCAGGTTGTGTATTTTTGCAGGTCAATTATTTGGCACAAATTGGAGTTAAAGACAAAGGAGATTGTATATGTTATTTACTAAGAATTGTTTTTTAAAATGGCCTAGCTGTAAAATTAAACTATACAGAAAGAGGATAAAAAATTGGATTAGGAAAAATGTTGATTGCATATGTTGCTATTGGCAAGTGGTTTAGAAAAGTTTATTTTTTCAGTCTCAATTTTGCATTACAGAATTAATTTCAGTTTGTTTCTTTGGTGCGTAATTAAACAAACAACTATTTTTTTTTTTTTGCATAAATTGTGAAGTCAAATGAGCATGGCTTAAGCAGACATGTGATAGAGATAGTGGAAGAAAAAATAATAATAGTGGGTACCAAATATCATAAGCTAAACACGATTCAATAACAAGTAGCTCCGCCAATATCAAAACTACTCTATAAATTTAATAGTGAATTTTTTTATTTGAAACTCAATGTGTCAGTTTTTGGTTTAGTTTGGTGTTTGCAATATGTATATTTAACCAAGTAAGTTTGTTAAATAAACAAATTTTTATACTTGTATCATACATTCTTTTTTTTTCTCTATAAATTTTTAATGTAGCGATGCAAATCATCTTATTTGTAACAACGTCTAATGTTGCATAAAACGTTATGCCGATATACGATACTGGGCCAATGTTGTATACAACGTTAGGCCAATTTGTATACAACGTTGGGCCAATGTTGTATACGATATTGGCCTATCGTTACATACAACGTTGGGCCAATGTTGGGTAAACATTGTATACAACATTGGGCCAATGTTGTACACAACGTTGGGCCAATGACTAACCAATGTTCAAATCTGCATTGGGCCAGCATCAACTTTTAACGTTGGGCCAATGCATGATGATGCAATGGCCCAACGTTGGTCCAATCTAAGCTTGCTGTCTAGGTCTTTTTTCTGTAACCATTGGTATGTTGGCTTTTCAATACAGCGATGCAATTTCTTTCAGCACTATTTTTGCTGTTGTATATCTTGATGGTGCACCAGTTGATCCTGAATGTTGACTGTTTACTGCTACATTGCAGTGTTACATCATGCTTCTTAAAACTTGTAAGCAAGTTGGAAGCCGAATACCTGTGATTGTTCCATTATCTGCGCATATAGCAGGACTGATTCCAAGCAACTCGACAAGTCTGTGGCTTTATTTTGGAAGCTTAGAAAGGAGTTGTGTTTTGTGGACTTGGCACAACGGATACAGTTTTACTAAGTGATGATGGTTCTTTAAAGAATAAAAAAGCTTGCCAAAACACTTTACTCTTTTAGATTCAAAATAATTTCAAACAACTTCAAAATCACATCACCTAGGCTAGTGGACTCGAGTTTGAACATGCATTAGATTTTATTAAAAATCTCCTCTGGGTTAACTAAATACCGTAGGATTAAAAAAAAAATTTCCACATTTATATTTTAAATAAAATTAAGAAATTAATTATTGCTGACATTGACTATGCTTTATTCTATAATACGCTATACTATCCCATGTGCCACATTTATAATTCTACATATTAACTGAATAAACTGATAATCTTTTAAACACTATACACAGTACACATAAGCAAATTCAGTTTCTTAATTTTTTTGTAAAAGTTACAAATAATAGAGCAAACAGTGTAAATTGTGAATAATACTGCATATTTACCCATTTGTAAAAATAATTGTTGACAAATCATGATTATTTATATAACTTCTGAATGGCAGACTACATAAAACAATCATGAAAAAATTGAACATTTTACATTTTATAGGGAGCATAATTTTAAATAACATATGTGAAACTTGTGCGGCTATATATATATATATATATATATATATATATATATATATATATATATATATATATATATATATATATATATATATATATATATTACATATGTATATATATACATATATATATATATATTAGGGTGTCCCAAAAAAAAAAAATTTTTTTTTTCCTTTAGTTTTGTGTGTAGTTTTGTCCGTTAAAAGTGAAAATAAGAAGATTTTTGAAAAATTTTGAAGTTTGACCCCCCCGCCCTTCTTTTAAAGTTTTTACCCCCTCTGCCGCCCACTTTTTCAAAATTATTTACTTTTAAACTGATTTTAGGCTAAATATATAAATGTATTAAATATGTTTTGTATCAATATTGATCACTATTATAATTCTAAACTATGTATCATAGCTAATATTAGTAAACATAATTTGTTTCAATTCAACGATTCTCAAAAATTATTAAATATTATTATTCAATGCTTGAGATGAGAAAATTTTTTATGATGAATATTAATGTTACATACATTATTCAAATAATTTTATAATTTATAGCTACTTTTTTATCTATAGATATAATAGCATATATAAAAAATATTTGATCAGTTATGAGAAATAGTAAATTGAGGAAAAATGATGAGAAGTTTGATAATATTGTTGGTAAATTATTACCTACCCTTGAAGCAAAGATGTATAGTCAGCTACCAACAAATGGAGATGTTGTACGCCATTATCTTTATCTTACAAGATTTGAATTGAAATTAACTGGTAAAAAAGAAGTTGCATCTGTAGTTTGGGAAAAAGTTTATGTTTTTTGGAAAATGGCAGGAATTCCAATAAAACAGAAGAAAGATATTGTCAGAATGATACTACATCTGATTCATCTTAGAGAGAACTTGATTAAAAATGCAAAAAAAAAAAGTTATGCAGCTCAACTTCTGAGTTTTACTAATAAACTATCATTATTGTTTGATATTGCAGCATCAAATGCCGAAAATTTGATAAGAAAAGATACCTTGCGTAGTATCAATAGTCAGATCTCAGATATAGACTTTCTCTCAGATCAACGTCACTTAAAAAAGCAATTTTTGGGCCCATTAGACAAGAGTTATGCTATGAAAGTGAAAAGAATGGAGGAAAAAGAGAAAAATAAAATCAAGGCTATTGAAAAAGAGAAATCTAGAAAAGAAAACATAAAAGAAAAAAGCTTCAATGTATTGGCAGCATTTGATAATGAAGGCAAAACTCATAATAAAAATGAAGAAAGTACTATTGCTAGACAGAAAAAAAAAATCAAGATATTAGAAAACCCTAAAGTTTCCTTAATGGCTGATAGGTTGAATCTATCCAACAGAGAAAGATCTGGAATCATTTTAGCTGTAGCTGAAGCATTAGGTCACAATTTAGATGAAATATCTATCTCAAAAAGCACAGCGTACAGATCAGGTAATAAAATTCGACAGCAAGTTTCAAATGATCTTAAGAAAACATTCATTTCACCCATGTACTCTTCCATTCACTGGGATTCAAAGCTGATATCTGAGGTCGATGGTAAAGTGGAACGTTTGGCTATTGTTGTAACAGGAAAACCAAGTGCACCTGAAGGGAAATTGTTGTGTGTATCCAGGATTCCTGATACAACTGGGCGAAGTCAGGCAACAGCTACCATAGATGCTGTAAAGACATGGAAACTGGAAAAAACACTTGTGGCAATGATTTTTGACACAACTCCATCAAATTCAGGTTGGATAAATGGTTCTGCAAAGTTAATTGAAGAACACTTTAACAAAAAGTTACTTTGGTGCGCCTGCCGACACCATATTTTTGAAAGAGTTTTGTCATCTGTTTACTTCAAAGTTTTTGGAGAATGCAGATCTCCAAATTATGAGCCATTTAGACACTTTAAAAATGAGGTATGGCCTAAGCTTTCATTAACTTCAGATACTACTTTTAGAAAAATAAAGATCGAAGAACCAGTATTAAAGACCAAAAAAGCAGAAGTAATAATTTTTTTGTCTGGTTTACTTAACCGGAAATCTCGAAAAATATTAAGAGATGATTATCGAGAATGTTGTCAACTTGCTTTGCAATTACTCAATCCAAAACAAATAAATATACAGTGGCACAAACCTGGAGCCTTCCATCATGCTAGATGGATGTGTACAATCTTGTACACATCAAAGATGTTTGCTTTTGCTGACCTGGCAGAGTATGAAGAAAGTTTTATAGAGAAATTGTCAAGGTTTTGTAAATTTACTTTACTATTTTATGTGAAAATATGGCTTACGTGCACAAGCACAGTCGATGCTCCATTTAATGACCTGGAATTCTACAAAGAAATGCTTATTTATAAAAAAATTGACAATGATGTTGCTGTTGCTGCCCTGGAAACATTTAATCGGCATCTTTGGTATTTAACTGAAGAAATGTCCCCTCTTTCATTATTTTCTGATAAGGTATCTGATCGAGATAAAACTAAAATGGCTAAAATAATTCTGAAAAATATAAAAGAAAACTGTGAACATGATATAGGCTTTCCACAATTTCCTCTTCTGAAGCAGAGTACTTGTTTGACTGATTTAATTGGACCAAAATCAAGTAACATTCTAAATTTATTCGGATATTCAAATGAGGATGGCGGTTGGTTGGTAGAATCCCCAAAGTTTTGGAAAACTAACACAAATTTTAATCACATGTTTGAGCATATCAAATCACTGAAATCTGTAAACGATACAGCAGAACGAGCTGTAAAACTAATTCAAGACTATGCAACATCTATTACAAAAGATGATGAGCAGAAAGAATTTCTTTTACGTGCAGTAGAACACCACCGAAAAGTTCTTCCTCACATAAATAAACAAGCAATTCAAAAACTTAATTTTTGAAAATATGCTTTAAAAAATCTCTTTTTTATTATACCTTTAAAATATTGTTATTTTGTTGTTATAATTTAAAAAAAATGAGATTTTGAACTTCTTAGTACTTATTCCCATTGTGCTTTAATATTGTTAACTTATACCAATCATTTCTATCCTTCTTTGTTTAATAATTGAGTATTTATCAAATTTTTTGTTTTAATTAAAAATTATAATTTATAAAATTCCTTATTTAGGCAGAAAAAAATCATACGACAAAGGTAATATTAGAAAGGATGGGGGGGGGGGAGGGTCATAAACCAGGTGAAAATTTATTTTTAATAAATTTTCATTTTTATTTATTACAAAACTATTTGAAATTATAATAACAGTTAATTATATTGGATATAAATAATAGATATATAAAAGGAGTATATTAAGGATTGTTTTAGGGCAAAAACACATTAAAGGGGTTATGAGGGGGGAGGGGTCAAATATGAATTTTTTTTTGAAAATAACTATTGATTATGTTTTATCAAACAAAATTACACAAGAAAATTATATAAAATACGAACATAGTTGATTATCAAAAATAATTTTAGTCCTTTGTGTCATTTTTTTAGAAAAAAAACACAAAAAAAAGAGCGGCGGGGGGGTCAAATATGAAAATTTTTTGATTTTTTTTTTTTTTTTGCTTTTAGTAAATAAAAATACATATGAAACTGTTTGAAAATCTAGAAATAGTTAAAAACTAAAAAAATTCATGTCATTTTGGGACACCCTAATATATATATATATATATATATATATATATATATATATATATATATATATATATATATATATATATATATATATATATATATATATATATATATATACATACATAAATATATATATATATATATATATATATATATATATATATATATATATATATATATATATATATATATATATTTATATATATATATATATATATATATATATATATATATATATATATATATATATGTATATATATACATATATATATATATATATATATATATATATATATATATATATATATATATGCATATATATATATATATATATATATATATATATATATATATATATATATATATATATATTATATATATATATATATATATATATATATATGTATATATACATATATATATATATATATATATATATATATATATATATATATATATATATATATATATATACATATACATATATATATATATATATATATATATATATATATATATATATATATATATATATATATATATATATATATATATATATATATATATATATATATATATATATATATATATATATATATAAAACCAAGTTTTTTACTAGGTGATAAAATTTTATTAATATTAAAAAATAGAGTAGAAAAAATCTCATACTTCATCGGAATTTAAAGAATTAAAAAAGTATTTTTTACATTTTGAAAAGAAGAATTTATAACAAGTAAATACATGTCATTTAGGATAAGAAAATATTTTTGTTACAAGATTTTTGCTTAAAGTGCGTGTTGTGCAAATCTTTATTTAATGACGGTAATAACGGTCTTAACAGAGTTAAGCCACTGGAGGCCTCTGGAGGCGGAAGAGAGAACAATTTGCCACTAAAAATTGTTATGGAGGCCGCCGCCAACAGCCTCCGCCAACCTAAAACGTCGGCCTTTTGGCAAATGTTACTTTGCCGCCAGGCAGCATTATCAACTCTGAAATAAATCATTGTAGAATTCAAATTAATAACTTTTAATTTCACTATTAAATCTCTTTAATTAAAGCACTTTTATAAATATTAATTTAATTCAATAATTATAAAAGTGCTTTTATTAAAGAGATAACTAATTAATATAATGAAAAGTTAAATGATTTAAGAAACTTGTGAATAAAGTTGATTATCCTTCTAATATCATTATAAGAATTGAAAAAGATTATGCTCCATTATCTTTTGTTTATTATTATTTTGATAAAATGAATAAAAACTTCGCAGATGAGGAAACTCTTCAGGAAATAGTTATAAGGCGCTTTAAATTCCTTTACACCTAAAATATGGGAAGTGCCTATATGCTGACACCGAAGCATGCTGCAGAAAAGTTCTTGGTGAGGGTAAGAAAAAACCTCTCAGAAGAAATGAAGATGCATAGAGAAAATGGTAAATATTCTATTATAAAATATGATAAACTTATAGTTAGAGAATTTAGGAAAAAGCAAGCGAGTGCTTAATTACTTTATTTATTTATTTATTTTTATTTTTTTCTATTTTTTACTCTTTTTAACAGTTTTTTTTTAAAAAAAAAAACACCCTTCTTATGAATGATAATAATGATTCAATTAACTTAGAATTTAATTCATTACAAAATAAAAATAGGATACTTATAGATAAAACTTCTGACCCGGATATTAATTTTTATAGTAATAATAAAGCTTTTCAAAATATTAATACTTTATATTATAACCCTAAATCTGCAAACATAATGCAAGGAATAGATGTAAATTCATTTTCAATTTTGCATTTAAACATTAGGAGCATTTCAAAAAATTTTGAATCATTTAAACAATTTTTATGCGAGAATAAATTCAATTTTAAAATTATTAGTCTCAGCGAAAGTTGGTGTACTGATGAATATATTATGTCAAATACAAATTTTCAGCTGCCAAATTTTAAAGTGATTCATCAATTTAGAGAATCTGGGAAGAAAGGAGGGGGTTTGTGTGTATTTATAAGCAATACTTTAGTATACAAACTAAGAAAAGATTTGTGTTCAACCACTAATGATTGTGAATCACTGTGCGTGGAAATAATAAATAAAACCACAAAAAACATTATCATCCACGTTTTATACAGACCACCTTCCGGTTCAATAAAACGATTCGAAAATTATATTAAAAACATAATTAAAAATAAGTTCAGCAAAAATAAAAGCGTTTATTTTGTAGATGATTTTAACCTAGACATGAACATGCGTCATTCAAATACAAAAATAAATACTTTCTATAACGTCATTTATCAGAAAGGCTATATTCCACTAATTAATAAACCCACAAGAATAACTAGAGAAAGCGCAACTGTTATAGACCAAATAGTAACCAACGACTTTAAATCAAAAATAAAAACGGGTATATTTAAATGCGACATTTCAGACCACTTCCCTATATTTCTTATCTCACAAAAATGCGATAATATCTATGCAAAAAAATTGAAAAAACTACACGACAAATAGATGAAAAATCCATTGAAAATTTTAATAGTCTTCTAGCAGATTTAAACTGGGATAACCTCCTTGATATTGTACACACAAAGAAGGCATACAATAAGTTTCTAGATAAATTACAACAACTTTATAATACAGCGTTTCCATTAATTACAAAATGTGTGAAAAAGAAGACATTATCAAATCCATGGGTAACTCCGGGAATTATTAAGTCGTCAAAAAAAAAGCAACGACTATATAATAAATTTCTCAAAAAAAAAACTTTCAACAATGAAACCAATTACAAAAATTATAAACGTATTTTTGAGATGGTTATTAAAAAGTCCAAGAAGTTGTACTATACCGAGCAATTAATTAAACATAAATATGATCGGCACAATACTTGGAACATTATTAAGGAAGTAATTGGTACGAAACAAACTGACAGAAATATTCTTCCTATAAATCTAACAATTGACAATAAAGTTATTACAAATAAATCTTTAATTACCGAAACACTTAATCAATATTTTGTAAGTGTAGGTTCCACTCTAGCGTCAAAAATAGAAACCACTGAAGTAAACTTTGAGACATATCTTACTCCTAATAAGACCTCTAAAATGGATATTTATGAAATTACTGAAAATGAACTTATAGATGCAGTAAATCTTTTAAAATAAAACAAAAGTGTAGGAGTTGATAATATTAGTAGCAATGTAATAAAAAAATCAATAAAATACTTGACAATCCCTCTCTTACATATTTTTAATCTTTCTTTAAAACAAGGTGTCTATCCTGAGAAACCTAAAATTGCAAGGGTTAAAACTATTTCTAAATCAGGAGATATTTCTAATTCTGAAAATTACAGACCAGTTTCAATTCTCCCTTGCTTCTCAAAAATCTTAGAGCAAGTTATGTATAATCGGATTTTGAATTTTTTAAATACAAATAATATTTTATATAATAAACAATTTGGATTTCAGCCAGGTAACTTAACTGACCATGCCATTATTAACATTGTTCATGATATATTTAAAGCATTTGACAAGAAAAAGTTTACTCTTGGAGTTTTTATAGATCTTAGGAAAGCTTTTGATACCATAATATTCTTATAAAAAAACTCGAAAATTATGGTATTAAAAGCACATGTTTAGATTGATTCATAAGTTATCTAAACAATAGAAAACAATACATATCATACGAAGAAGGAAAATCTTCCTATATGACAATAAATTGCGGTCTTCCCCAAGGTTGAATTCTGGTCCTCTTTTATTTCTTATTTATGTAAACGGTTTTCATAAGTTTTCAAACATTTTAAACTCTGTTTTATTTGCAGATGACACGAATTTGTTTTACTCTAATGGAGATATTAAACTTTTATTTAAAATAGTAAACAAAGAACTTTTAAATCTAGCGGAATGGTTCAAGGCGAACAAATTGTCCTTAAATTTAAATAAAACTAAGTATACTTTTTTTTATAGAGTTCACGATAAAGAAAACATTCCACTAAAACTTCCTAATCTTTTTATTGGCAACTCTAAAATAATTAGAGAGTCATCAATAAAATTTTTAGGAGTGATACTTGATGAAAACTTAACATGGAGAGAACACATAAGTACAATAGAAAATAAAGTTTCAAAAAACATTGGTGTACTATTCAAAGCCAAGCAGTTTTTAAACCAAAACTGCCTAAAAGTTTTATATTTCTCCCTCATACATTGTTATATAAACTATGCAAACATTGCCTGGTGCAGCTCTAATATAAGTAAAATTAAAAAACTGCTTATTAAACAAAAACATGCTGTCAGAATTATTTCAAATGCAGGTCGATTCACACATACTAAAGAACTATTTAATAATCTTCACATACTCAATGTTTTTCAGTTAAACCTTTATCAAGTTCTTATTTTTATGTACAAACTTCATAATAAAATATCACCTATAATATTTAGTACTCTTTTCAATAAAATTAATCACATGTACCCTACAAGATTTTCTAAGTACAATTATGAGCAACCTAAAATGCATTATTTAGCTACCAAATTTTCTATTGCTATAAGAGGTCCTAAATTATGGAACGCTTTATTAAGTGACGAGCTGAAAAATTGTTCTTCTCTTTACCTATTCAAAAAAAAATTGAAACAAAAACTTATTAACGATGTTAATGAATTAAATTCTTTTTAAAAAATTTTTTATTTTTCTTTTTTCTTTATTTTTAACAATTATCTACTTAACTCTATAAACTATCCTATTAGCTTATCTATAGTTTTGATTTTTTTTTTTTTTTTTTTTTAATTTCTTTTTACTATTTTCTTTTGATTATAGATTAGTAACTAGTCTTAACATACTTGTAAATAATTGTATATAATTTTTTTAAATGGCACAAAGTAATTGTATATTTAACTTTTAATGGTTGTACACGCTTGCTTATGAAAGCACGTCGGGGTGTAGTGATAAGGCAAGTATTGTCTTCTTTTAGCCCCGTTCATGTTGATCTTATTTATTTTACACGACATTGTATTCTTTTTTTTTTTTACTGACGAAATAAATAAAAAAAAAAAAAAAAAAAAAAGACTGATATTTCAAAAATAGCCTCAAAAACGAATCCAACATTTGCTAAGACAGTTGAAATTAAAATGATTAAATTTGTTGCTAAAAGGACGACACTAGCAGGAAAAAGAAAAAAGACAATTTTTAAAATGAGCTCAAAAAATTATTGCCGTTAGAAATATTTAGCAGTCTTTGCGTAAAAAAAATTACTTATTATATTAACCATAAGTTGTTTTATAGATACAAACGCCAAAAAAGACTAAATTTTAGAAAAAGGAGCAGTTCTTAGCGATTTTGAGTTTGAAGAAGTTATAAAAGAGCAAATGTAATACAAAAATAAATTAAATTTTTATGTTTTGTGAAATAGAAATTTGTTTAAAAGCCATGAAAATAATTTGAAATAACTACTTTATTTTTTTACTTTTAAAAACTATATTTTTTGTTGGCGGTTACAATAGTTTTAAAGAGAATAAAACTAATTAAAATCAACACATTTAACAATTATAGACAATACACACTCACATGAAAGTCGTTAAAAAAAGAAAAAAGAAAGTCCACATATATATATATATATATTTATATATATATATATATATATATATATATATATATATATATATATATATATATATATATATATATATATATATATATATATATATATATATATATATATATATATATATATATATATATATATATATATATATATATATATATATATACATACTCAGTTTACAATTCATTTTTTAAAATGTATTTAAAAACAAAAAGCTAACTACAATTTACAAAATTATAATATAAATTACAAATAATATCAAAATCTTCAAATTCAACTGTTTCATTAAAGAAAAATGAGTAAATATTGTATTATAATGTCAGGATAAATAAAAATAGTAATTAAAAACGACAGATTTTACAATAACAATTTTTTGCATACAAATTTTGATATGTTTTTTGAACACCTCAGAACTTATAGAGGACATAGTCTTGTTATCTAGAGTGTTCCATAACAAGATGGCTCTAAATATAGTACCACATGTATCCTTATATATGGAGCCATTTTAAGATTGAATCAATTTTTGCTACAACGAAGTTTAAAAGGAAGGTGTTTTGTATTGAATAAATCCTTTATAAATTCTGGATTTAGACAATTGATTTAAAAAATTCTATTATAGCGTATATTTTAGCGTAAATTTTTTAAGTGAATCTTTGGACTATTATCAAAACTCAACAATTCATCAAGAGATAAGTCAAACCTTTTATGGAAAATACAAAGAGCTTTTTTATGAATTCTATATATAAGGTTATCATAGTATTTTGAAAAAAACATCCAAATTAGAGGACAATAAGAAAAAATTAACATTATGAAGGCGTTAAACAACAAGGTAGCTTTATTACGGGATAAAAAATTTCTTATGCGTGAAAAAGCAAAACATTTAAAATTAGCTTTACTGCATAAATATTTAATGTGTTTTCTAAAATTTAGATTCTTATTAATTGAATCTCCAAGCAGTTTTACCCTATCAGAGGCAAAAACTCTTATATTACCTATTTTTAGGTATACATTTTCTGTGTTTTTTATTACAAAAAGTAATTGGAAATTATCAGGGTTGGCAACTATTGAGTTCAAATTAAACCAGGTAATGGTATTAGTTGCTTCTTTTTGTAATCGAAAAATAACCTTTTCTAAGCTGTAATCACATGCATACAGCGTTTTATCATCTGCAAAATTGCACAATTCAGTATCTTTAATAAATAAGAATATATCATTTATAAAGATATTAAAGAGAATGGGGCCGAGAATGGAACCTTAAGGCACTCCCGATAAAATATCAATCCAATTAAAAACAGAAGATCCTATCCTTACCCTTTGTTTACGACCACTAATATACGATAAAAAAGTTTTTAGAGATTTTTAGACTTTTTTAGAAAACCGACATGCCTCTAATTTAGCAAAAAGTTGGTCATAAGGAATGAAATTATATGCTTTAGATAGAACCATTTTTTGTTCCAACAATACCTCCATTGTTAATGCATTCATGCCACATATTAAGTAAAAAAAATGTTTATGTTGAGTACTACACTCTAAGAAAAAATCCGTTATATACAACGAATTGTATCTGTCGCTATTGCACTAACGGGAAATCCGTTAACTTAACAAATTAAAATTTTAACGGATTGAAGTCCGTTAGAATTAGTCCGTTGAATATACGGATTTATATCATTAGTGCAACGAATAATCCGTTGAAATTAAAGAGTTATTACACTAGGCAGCAAATTTTCCGCGGTTGTTATTCTTTTGAAATCACTTTATCTAAAATAAGAGAGGCCAGAATTGTGACCAAATAATCATTATATTTGTTAATGTTTGCATTTTTATTTAATTGCATTTTATTTCGATATTCTACTTAAAATTGACTTATAATTACTTAAAAAACCAAAAATTGAAAACTAATCAAATATTTATAATATTTAATCCAAAATACTTTAAATTACAATAAAAATAGTTGAAAAAAAAATATTTTAGATACACTATACTCAAGCTATACTACAATAAAATACTAAGTATATTACAATACTAAGTATATAAAATACTAACAATACATTATACTAAGTATAACATCAATAAAAATAGTTGAAAAAAATATTTTAAATACACTATACTCAAGCTAGTACATTTATATAAAACACACGCATATATATAATAGATGTTTAATATAAATCAATGCCAAGATATTAGTTTTTGGTCGATAGTTTTGGTTTGGTTGGTTTAAATAGGTTTTGATTTTGAATATTGTTGTTACTTCTCTACAGGTTCAAATCGGACACCATCACAGGTTCAAATCAGACACCATACTGTCAACTCCTTAAAGATTAAATAATATAAAATAAATTAAGGAAAATACGGCAACTTAATAACATACCTAGTTTAAAACCAAAATAAAATGTTACTGATAATACTATAGATTTTTTTTTGCTAATTCATTATATATAAATTTCTATTCAAATTTTGTTATTTTGATAATACCTGTTATTGCTTTCTAAAGATAAAGTTAAATGGTACAAGTAAATTAAAATGTAAATTTAAAAAAAAGTATAAGATTACCTTGACACTATCTGATAACTGAAAGACATTTCACATACATCAATACCTGTCAGGAGCAAAAAATAAGGTCTCTAAAGTTTTAAAAACTATGATACATCAAAACAAGATTAAATATGCAGACCAAAAAAACGCAAGTAACAATATAAAAAAATTAATTTTACAACTTATTTAAACTTACAGGGTCATACCACTTGTCACATGTTTAAAATAGCTAATTCTAAAAAAATAGTGAATATATAATATAGTAGAATAGTTAAAAAGTGTGATTTAAACTTAGTCGTAACTAAATAAATATGCATGCGAAAAGAAATCCAAGTTAAAATATAATTTTTTTTAAATTTACTAATTCAAACTTACAGTGGGATATCACAAGCCACGTGTCTAAAACAGTGAATTCTAAAATAATATAAACACGTCAGGTTAATAACTTATTGTTATTATTAATAGTTGAAACTTAACTTAATAAATATGCACGCCAATAGAAATGCAATTTACAATATAAATTTTCCAACCAATTTAAACTTACAGTATGACAGCATATACCAAGTATCTAAAATAGCAAATTCTAAAATAATATAAACAAGCCATACACAAACTTAGTTGTAATGTAATTATATAAACATGGAAGTCAAAAGAAATGTAAGTTAAAGTATAATTTTTTTAAATTTAATAATTCAAACTTACAGTGGGATACCACATGCCACGTGTCTAAAACAGCAAATTCTAAAATAATACAAACACATCAGATGTAAACTTAGTTGAAACTTAACTAAATAAATGCAAAAGTTACAGTATAAATTCTACAACCAACTTAAACCTACAATGTGACACTAAATGCCATGCCTCTAAAGCAGCAAGTTGTAAAATAGTATAAATAACTCATATATAACCTTAGTTGTAACTAAATTAAATAAACATGAATGTTAAAAGAAATAGAAGTTCCAATATAAATTTTTTAATTTTACAACTAGTTTTAACTTACAATGGGATAACAAATGCCATGTGTCTAAAATAGAAAATTTTAAAATAATTTAAACACACCAGTATAAACTTAGTTTATGATATTGGATGCCACATGTTTAATTTAAAAATTAATAAAAATTGCAATTTATAAAAGCATATTAACTATCCATGTAAACTTAGCTGTTTAACTAACCTTTTACTACTAGTAAAGGATTAGTTGAACTATTATTTACATAATATAGACTATATGGATTGCATATATATGGATTGCATATATATCTATCTAGAAAATTATGCAAGAATATATATATATATATATATATATATATATATATATATATATATATTCTTGCATAATTTTCTAGATTTAAACATGTAGTAACTTACCATATCTGACATGTGTTAACTTACCAAATATGTTATTGTATATTATTTAGTAATACTAATGGCTTTAATATATCATATAAAAACAATTTAAAATAGATTCATTGCTTTAAAGCATTGTTAATTTAAAATAAACCTTATTGTTAAATTTTCTATATAAAGCTTTATATAGAAAATTTAAAATAAGTTAAATAACCTTCAAAATTACACATAACATAGCGTAATTTAAATTATATTTATTCATTTGCTTTTAAACAAAGCATTTGTCTACTAAATGTAAAGACTTTTAAAAAATGGCACATTACTCTTACTGCATCCAAGTTTTATCTACGATGTAAATGTAAATGTGAGAAAAACGCATTCAAAACTTTATCATTTTCAAAATAAAAAGCTATAATATACTGAAAAACCTACCTACTAAAATAATTTATCAAACGATTAACAAAATAAGATGCTCCTCATAACGACACTAGTCACTACAATGCGCGCTTCATAATGAATTTTTACTTTACGGCAAGTAATTTATTTGTCGATGGACAACTTAGTTTACAGGGAAACAAGTTAGTTACTAGGAAAAATAAAGGTAAATTAGTAAAATAAAGTAAATTGCTGCTGACCAGTGCCGTACTATCGCAAGTGCAACAAGTGCAATCGCACTGGGCCCCCTATTAAATACATTAGAAAAACTTCTCCAATACCATAAACTACCACGAATTGAAAGAAAAAAATTTTTATTTTAGTTTCTGCACAGGGCCCCCAAAAGTTACAGCACGGCGCTGATGCTGACGTACGCACAGAGGATAGTATCCCCCCCCTAACTATCTCAAATTTAAATTCTATAGTTAAATATTATACTATACTTTGCTTTTGTAGTTTTAGTGCTATAAAAATTTTTTTGAAAATTTGAGATCGTCGAAAAGTTTCGTATACAAAACTTTTTTTTTTCAAGATCACAACTTTTAAAAAATTGTTAAGGGAAATGTTTTTTCATTATATAGTTTGTTTTTGTTTACTCATTTGAGATTTGTGTTTTTAATTTATTTGGAACCAAATAGGAAAGAAAAAATGTTGAGGCACTATATTCAAGACTTTCCTGTTTTACATTTTTCAAAGATTTATTTACTTCATTATTTCAAGCACTTCTAACATAATCTAATAACTTATTTTGTATGATCTTTTTTCTATAACCACAGCTGCACATTAGTAAAAATAATAAAGCTCAGGGATAAAAAAACAATGAAAAAATATCTAGTTGACAAAAAATTATATATTTAAATAATTTAAATTTTAATATAATTATATAAATAAGATTATAGATAACAGTTTAAAATTCTAAAATTTCCACTAAAAAGAGTCTCTTTTGAGCTTTTTTCTTTCAGTTTAAAAAAATATATCAAGATAGATTAAATCAATAAAATAAAAACATATTTGTTAGAGATAAAAAAAATCAGAAACTATCACTTGAATACATTGTATATTTTAGTAAACTAGCCAGTAGTTCAATTACACATTTAGGCTTTTTTCCAGTGTCAAGATCATAATGAGTCTGAATGAACTGCCAAAAATAATCAGAAATTGGATCATATTGAATATTGAAACACCAGTAAAGTTTGAGCATTCGATCTATACCTTCCGTTATAGATTTGCCTGCATTGATTATTTTTTTTTCATATGCAATGTTTATTGATAAAATAGTTTCGCCTTCCTGCCCTTGTATTAACAAAACAGGATATGGGTTCTCAAGATTTTCTGCGAAAAATGCAATCGACTCACCGACCTAAATATTAAAATGTTATTTTTTAATGCTTGACAATAAAAATTATTAGAGATAGTGGCTTTTTCATTTTATTGCAAATCAAGTATCTGGTGGTCATACTTCTCAAATACGCTGTATGAACATTTTTAACATAAAAAAATTATTTTATAGAGGTAATACTTACATTGCATATCATAATGTGTTCCATTATCTCAGGGGCAGATTTCCTTTGCTTTCCTCCTTTCCGTAATAAATAGCATAACATTTTGCATGCATTATACACTCGCCAATCTAGATAATAAATCATGACGTTTTCAAAAAAGGTTTTCTTAGGCATACCATTTTCAATAGTATGCTTGAAAAAAAATTGAAAAAAAAATTGAATATAAACATAGTATACCATCATTACTCTGGTTAGGTGCATTGACTAGGTTTGTCAGATAACTAACTTTCATTAGTCCACAATACTGATAAAGTGGCTGAACAGTTTTATTCAAAAATGTATCCAATAAATGTGGCTTACATATAGGATATTTGGTTGAAAATTCAATATCAATCTAAAAACAACATTATTATATCAGAAAAAATTATCAACTAGATAAGACATTTATCGAAAAAAAAGCAGGGTATATATATAATCAAATAAAAATATAATCATATAGTACAAACTAAGTAGAGAAAATATTTAATGTCATTGTTGAATATATTCGTTGCACATAGAAAAGTTAAATGTATGTTTGTACAAATAAAATTTTAGCAAATACAGAATAATACCAATTCAGGAATTAATGCAAATTTAGGATAATTTTTTATAATCGTAGACAAGACTGGTTTCTCATCTGCAACCCATGTCTGTCGCAAACAAAAAGTAGATTGTGTACATCGTTTTATTTCCTCGACTCTGATGGAGGCAAGATATCTTAGTTTGTCAACATCTTCAATGTTTGAAACACCTATGTAAAAGTCAAATGTTGTTTTAAATTTTTTACCTTCATCTAATAATTTGCAAATGAAATTAAAATTAAATCTAAGAAAACCAATTCATTGGATTCCATTATTTAAAACTTAGTATCCATGTTCATAAACTTCCAAAATGAAAACAAACCTCCACATATCATACAATCTGCCAAGCCACGAGGACATCCTTCTTTCCATTTTTTTGAGCAAGAAGCTTCTTCTGTTTCTTCAGTAAAAACCCTGGAAACAGTAGAATCAGGTATTTTGATTTTAACTGCTTCCCTTTTTTGTGACCAGGTATGCTTTTTAGCTGAAGCTAAATAAAAATTGGTAAGACTTTCTTAATTTTACAAAAGGCTAATGCATTAATCAAGAACCATTTAATTTATAATTTGTGGTGCCACTTGATTATGAGCCAATTGCTCCACATAAGTTGGGGCAAATACTAAAAGACTATACATTATAACACCATAGTTATAATACAATTTTAAATGTTACGTGATAACATTAAAATAAGAGACACAGTTTAAAAATAAGTTCAAATGTTTTGTTAATAATATGATTATTATTAAATACTCACGCAATAACTTTCTCCTTGCATTTTCCAAAGCCCTGTCAAGATACCCATTATAACTTACAGGATCATAAAAAATGCTGCTTGGCAATCCAAGAGTTTCACCTAGCAATACTGCAACATTGCTTTTTTGAAATTTGTTTGGATAGTTTCCATATAAGCAAACCATTTTGTGCATAACAACTCTAACAATATGTTGTCTTGCATTGCAATTGACATTGAAATTATTTATTTCATTCATATATTGTAAGGTATTCTATTTGAAAAAATGAAATTTTGTTAAGTAAAAACAAATTATAATAAAATTTAGACAGTTAACATAAACAATACTGTAATATAAAGGACATGGTAAACAATGAAACTTTATATTATTTAAAAAATGCACTCACTGGATGTTGTGCTAGGTAAGCCTTTAACGCATTTGAACAAGAAAATGTATCATCCTGACTCAATATCGTTTGGCCGGTTTTATTGGTATCAAAACAGTCCTCTTTAATATATGCAGAACTGCAAACCTCAGGGGTAAACACAGCCTGTGTAACATATTATTTATAAAAAAACAAAGCAAAAATAAATAAATGGATTTAAATTATTAAAGAAAATTGAAAATAACTTGCTTACCAAGTTGTTAGGTACCCATTTCTCATCATTGACAAGCACTGTAATAGTTGTACCGCTATCAGAAAAATGTTTCAACACTTCGTAGTCAAAATCATCAATTTCTGTTCCATCGGTTTGAAATGCAAATTTAAGATCATTTCCTGACAACAATCCAAATTTACTGGCAACTACAATTAGAAATGACAACACATTTATAAACTGTAGAGGAACAAAACATTGACAAAATAGTATCTATTTATCAAATATAAATAATTATTTCACCCTTAGTAACGAAGTCTTCATCTTTCTTCAGCAAAACTATTTTTTTTTTGGATTGATCAACAGACCATATTTTCAAAATAAGAGACATTCTATATATATCAGTCAGAAATGATATAAACTAAAACAGATATCAATGTTTTCAAAATCATTTCTATATATATATATTCAAAATCATTTTATATATAAATTTTATAGTATGTTATAGTACAGGGTTCCCACAGAAAAAAAAAACACCTTATTCCAAGACTTTTCAGGACCATTTTCTAATTTGTTAGTAATGTTTAAGAAAAAATGCCAGGTCTTTCCAGGACACTAGTCAAACTCCTGGACTGTGGGGACCCTATAGCATATAGTATTAAAAAACAACATCTTCATATAATAAATATTTAAAGCAAACTAAAAGAGTTTTGCTATAATGCACTACTATATAATCAATATGCAGTTTTTCTTAATAAGCGGTGAAATTATTTAATAATAAAATTACAATGGCTAACAATAACAATTAAAAAATTCTGTAACGTGTGCCGATAAACATTTGGTCACATAAGTTAGTAATGTTATAAGGATGATAATCTTTACAACTATCTGCATTGATAACAATATTTTTACACAAAATTTTATTTCTTTGTACCACATAAGCATAAAAATGCTCATTAAAATTTATTGTTTCTAGTGGATTCAGCACCAAAAAAGATTTAGGTGCAATATAAACAATACAGAGCAGCTCTCCAAATTGTGGATAACCTTCTACTACATCATGACACAAAATGCAACCTAATTTGATTAGATATGATCCAAAAGTAATCGAACAAGAAACATAAACTTCATCAAATATATTCAAGTTTAATGATTCACATATGATGCTTCCGATTTCCACATGCAAATTTCCAATAATAACTTTATCACATTTACCCAGCTGTTTAATATCTGAATATAATGACCGACTAAATAAGCAATTAGCAAGTTTTAATTGGTATCGATGCATGACAGAGTAACAGATGTTTTTAAAGTTACATATAACTGAAGAAAGTTCTTTAGCAAAACGATGTTTTGCCTCAAATCGCATACACCAATATCTACTCAAAGGTCCAAACTTAGCCATACACTCTGGATAATGCAGCATAAAGTGATGCTTTGGGATTAACCTGCTTTCTGGGTAAACTGATTTAAAGTAGCAATGATGCTCTTCAATTAAAAATTCAAGCTGAGTAATAAGACCATCTGTAATTGCTGGAGCAAAAATAATATCTAAACAACGTAATAACAGAATTAAAAGTTTCCAGTGGGGTTCTTCATCTGGAATATATTTTCCGATCATGAGAGGCAAATTCCGTATTAGGCACCATGATTCAGCAGCTTGAATGCGTATATTTTGAAGATTTATTTCTGGTGGTTTGCTATTTTTGTCTGCCAAGGAGTAATTAAAATTATTTATAGCATTATTTATATCTAAAATGGATATAATTTTTTTCTCTGTCAGAGTCCGTAACACTAGGCATATTTCTAATGGCACTACCCCTTCCAGCAAATCATGCATACAATCAACAGCACTTTGTTCTACACAGTGAAACCAGTTGAGACAGTTAAAAGAACAACCATGTTTTATGCCAGTTTTAGAAGGATCATAATCAGTTGGTTGAGATTCAACTATACACCGATTGTAGTCAGCTATTGTTCGCTTTTCAAAAGCTATTGACCTAAAGGTTTCTTGCAATTCAGTTTGAGTACATTTACAAAAACGACAAAAATATGTTGCACGAAAACTTTCCATAAAACCAAATAAAGAATGTGCTCCTAAATTATCTGCTGAAAAAATGACAATTATCGCATGAATAGTTATTTCCTTTCCATTTACTTTAACTTGAACCCCTTGCTCACTTTCTAATTCTTGAAGCTGACACAAAACATTTTTTAAAACATTGTCATACGAGTAGCTTGTAATATGTGCATCTAAAGCATACCACAGTCCAATCAAATAAATGCTGTCTGTCTTAGACTGATATTCTGGCAAAACATTTCGAACTTGCATGTATAAAGCCTCAAGTTTATGGACAATCGTGTGACTTCCTAACACATTTGTGACTTCAAATGCATCAATAAAAAAATGTAGTAAAAACGTTTTTGGAAATTTTTGGAGAAAAGGATGATTGTGAAATCTGCGTGTGTCAAAGAAATCTCTAACTCTTGTTGGAATCGAACTAGGACTGCACACTGGAAAAATAATTTTTTCGGATACAGACTCCATAATCTTAGCAAGAATCTGATCAATTGGAACAAAATAGCATTTATCTTCTACAGTTACAGAATGCATTGACTTTAGACCAGCTGAAAATCTTTGTTCTAATCGCACGCCAAGAGGTATTTCTATTGGTTTTATAAAAAAACCATTATCCACTAACCACTTCTCTCTTTTATAAATTGTATCAATGTTATTTGTTATATTACTAATGTTTAGCATTTTCATTAAAGCTTCATTGATAATTGTATTATCCTGCGCTAAATTTAACGGGATTATCAGATCTTTAAGTAGTTGTGAACCAAAAAGTGATATGTCATTAATAACTCCAATCATATTTTCCATTATAATTTGTGAGTTACTCAAAGTAATGTTAGCTTTTGCAGATAATTCTGAAAAAAATTTCATAATTGATATTTCTAAATTGATGCATGTAGGATTCTCGACAACCTCAATAATGTCATCTGTATGATTAGTTTGACTTTCAATTGTTATTTTTTCATCAGTAATATCTAAATCAAAAATGATAGAATACTCTAATATAAAAGCATAATCTAATCTAATCATACATATATATATATATATATATATATATATATATATATATATATATATATATATATATATATATATATATATATATATATATTAGGATTTTAGCTAACCCAATGGCACCGCGTATAACACATCATTCTCAATGGGTTTAAAATTCCCAAAGACCAATGACCTTTTTCCTTTCTTTGCTTTTTTGCGGAAAATTTCTATAAAATTCCATACATATATATATATATATATACACACACACACACACACATATATATATATATATATATATATATATATATATATATATATATATATATATATATATATATATATATATATATATATATATATATATATGCTGCAAAACAAGACTATCTTAAGTCCTTTTTTGAGAAAAAGGCATTTAAAGTTTCTAATTTACCACTGTGTTTGATCTTCTTGATTGCTATTACTTTTCACAATAAATTTAAAATATAACCATTAAAAATTTAAATGCATGAGAAATAATAATAATAATAATATATGTATATATATATATATATATATATATATATATATATATATATACACATATATATACATATATATATATATATATATATATATATATATATATATATATATATATATATATATATATATATATATATATATATATATATATATATATATATATATATATATATATATATATATATATATATATATATATATATATATATATATATTATATATATATATATTTTATATATATATATATATATATATATATATATATATATATATATATATATATATATATATATATATATATATATATATATATATATATATATATATATATATATATATATGTAATTGAGCAAATAAAAAAACTAACTAGTTGTAGTTGAACTTGAAGCTTTAATCTCATCAGGAACTATTGTTGAATGCTGGGTTTTATAGTGTTTTTTTAACGTTGTGAAACTTATGAAGACTCTATTGCATTTTTCAAAAGTGCATTTGACTTCAGAACCTCTCGAAGCCAATCCATGAAAATTTCGAAAGTGAGAAAAAAGGACACGAAATGGTGAAAAATATAATTTACAGAGGTAGCACTTCATAACTTCTTTTGGAAACCTTTATAATTGAAAGTTCAAATATATTTTTAACAGATTTGAATATTTAATCCGTTGAATTAACGAAATTTCAAAGAATCCGTAAATAGTTAATTTTACTCCGTTAATTTTCTGCTTTTTGGTAACGAATTAATCCGTTAATTTAACGAAAAAGCGCAATCCGTTACTTTTTTTAACGGACTGTTTTTAGAGTGTATAAACTCTACGAAAACCACACAAAAATTTATCAAGTTTTGCCTCCATAAAAAAAAATTTGTTCATAAACAATTGTTTCATAAACTTTAGAGAGAGCGGGTAGAATACTTATAGGGTGATAGTTAGCCTTATCTGTTGGGTAATTTTTCTTAAAACACCGTAGAACATCCGCCATTTTTAGAAATGACGGAAATGTTCCATCGAAGATGCTATTATTAATACAATCTGTAAATCCCTAAAGTGCATTAAATTTGTTTTTAAGGTTTCTTATACTAGGATAGTTAACATACTTTTTAATAGTTGACTTAACTGGGTTTGAAGTGCAAGAAAAAAAGATCATTCTATATAGTTGGCCGTACTTGATGGCAATGCAACATTTATGAAATAGTTATTAAACATATTAGTCAATAAAGAACTGTCTGAGATAATGTTGTTATTTTCAGTCAGAGTAATACGCTCGTTAGAATTGGTATGTTTGTCCGAAAAGAAAGTCTTAGTTAGCTTCCAGAGAGATAATTTTGAAGTCAAAAGTGTATTGATTTGCTTAAAGTACTTCTTCTTATTTTTTCGGTTTAGCGTAGCCACCAAGTTTCTTTGTTTTTTGTACATTAGTGCTGAAAACTCTAATTTATCAACTACAAATTTTTTACATAATGAAGAGCGGAACATAATTGTTTTTCGTAAAACTTGAGTTATATAAGGTTTATTGTTATCTCTTAGGATTTTTGATTTAGGAGGGGCATGAATATTAGGCAAATTGCTGAATATTTTATTAAAAGTGCAAATATCATAACAAGATTTTAAGTTGAAACGGAGTATTTTTGTAAAAATCTCACTTGAGAAATTATTGAACGATCTATATTTAAGTTTTTTAGGTGGTAACTTACAAAAAATGGATTTTAGCATGGTGTATATTACATGGTGATGATCACTCTTACCCGTACAAAAGGTTTTTGAATGTTGAAAGCTCAGCTTTATGTTAGTAAGTATAAGGTCTATACAGGAAGGGTTATTGACCGATTTAAAACAAGTTGGTTCTTTAATTAAATTAGTACATTGATAAAGTTGAAGTAACTCCTTCTTTTTTTTTTCTGAAGGTGAAAATATTAAAATCTCCTATTAGAATAAAATCAAGATATAATTGCAAATAAAAGTCAAGCACTCCTTTGGTGATTTAAGAAATAGTCACAGTTCTGATATTGAAGTAAATCGTAGGTATCTTCAAGAGTAAATGGTTTCAATAAAAGTTTGATAAGGTCATTGAAATTCTATTAAATATTGATATTGCTCTTTTAGTTGAATGATTTATATTTTTTAATTTTGGAACTAATTTAGTTTAATAACTTTTAAAAGGGATAGAAAAAATCTGCTATAATAAAACCCGTAAGTACCAGTTAACGTCTTATTTTAGATTTGAATTGCGGAATTTTTTTTAATATAAATAATATGCTGAATAATTTCCCACAAAGTTGGCCCCTGGTACTGAATAGAATAAGAACATAAATTTAGAATAATGTTTTAGAGTAACTAAAGTAATTTCTGGATTTTAATGAGGTATTTATCGCTTATTTCTTTAAAAAAAAGGATAGAAAATTGTTGAAGCTAGTGTATGCTTAATTTTGTAAATGAATTATATCAATAGGAATAGGACTATATAAAACGGATTTTAAACACATTTACTATATCAAAAGAACTATATCAAAATGATTTAAAAATCATTTAATGCACTAGGTTTACGTAGAAGTAGCTCATAAGACATTGTTTTTGTTGCTCTAAATACAATTCTACATGCATGATTTTGTTTAATATAATTTTTTTTTAACTTAATGTAGCTGGTTTATATTAAAAATGACATATTTAATGTATGGATAAAGCAATACCGTAATATTTTGAAAACTAAAAACATAGAAATTTAAAAAAAAAAATTTTAATATAAATAATTTAACATAACAGGGAGGGAAAAAAATTTTTTTTTTTCCCTGAAAAGCTAGAATAAACTAAAATAATATGGTTTCATTAAATAAAAGCAAAATATGCAAAAACATTTGCTAAAAAATGTAATCATTTTGAACTAAAAACCGGAATAAAGACATTTAATTTTAATTTAGATAGTTCAGTAAACTTAAGATTGACAGGTTTGCGCATCATTTATAAAAAAAACCTACCAGTCAATCTTTAGTTTACTAAACTATTAAATTTAAATTAAGTTAAAAAAGTTTCTTTAACACTTTTTAGTACAAAAAGAATATATATCTTAGCTAATGTTCGTTCTATATTTTGTTTTTATTTAAGTATAGTGATTTAATACCTTCAGAATTCTATAAAACAATTTTTTGCAGTTTTCAGAATGATTACAACAGTTAAAAATCCAATAAAACCCTATTTTTATTGAAAATTGTTAAAACAATACATTTTCTTAACAATATTTGTAACGCATGCGTTTAACTATTTCAAAAGATCAATATGACATATCGTCTAACTGGCATAATTCTAAAACTGGCCAATAGTCTAGCTAATTCAAACTGGCAAACAAAATAACGCCAATATTAGCATATCAATATTGGCAATATGGCAATGCCAATAAGCTAACTTTCTAACTCGACTTCTTCTGACATTCGCTTTTTTGCTCTTCCCAACATCTTAAAATCAGATAATTGGCGTCCCTATCATTGATTAATATATTATCCACTGATATTTAGCTAAAATATGAATTTGCTCATATTTTAAAAAATTTTATTATTTAAAAAAAAGGATTTTACAATTTTGAAATGATTTAAAAAACTGTCAAGTTTTATTATTAGTGCCATATTGGTGGCCCAAGACAATTGCCGAATTGTCTTAGTGGACAAGCCGGACCTGCATACCAATATAAACAAATATTAAAATGTCAATATTGCTTTCATATTGTAATATTAAAATGCCAAAATTGAGGCTTTATTAGCATAATCATTTTGCCAATATTGATATGTCAATATCAGCGCTTTTTTTTGGCAATATTGATGATTTAACTTGTACGCATGCGTAACAAAATTTGTTAAGAAAAGATATTTTTTTTCCGGTTTTTATTAATTATGGGATTTTATTGGAATTTTAATTGCTGTAATTATTCTTAAAACTGAAAAAAATTGTTCTATTGAACTCTATTTTTAAAAAATTGTTTTACTGAAGGTATTAAATGACTATAATAAATTAATAATAAAGTATAGCAAAAACACTTGCTAAAAAACTTAATTTTGTTGTATTAAAAAGCGGTAAACAAACTTTTTTAGCATTATTTAAAATTTAATAGTTCATTATACTAAAGATTTACTTGTATATTTTGTTATGAATCTTGTGCAGACCTGTCAATTTGTAATTTACTAACTTAATATAATAAAAAAAAAAAGTTTTCCGCTTTTTGGTACAAAAAGATTAAATTTTTTAGGAACTATTTTTGCTATATTTTATTTTTACATTTGCTTTATATATTTTGACAAAGTAAACCTCATACTTTAAATTTTTAAATACCAAAAACTATTTTGACTTGGTTTAAATTTTTATCAAACTTTACTAGACTTTTAATCAATAACTTGTTTTGCTGCTGATTTTGTCATTAGTCGCTCTAGTTGCTTGAATTATTTGTTACTTGTCATCAAAGTTGAGATTATTTTTCTTTACAGCTTGCTTTGCTGCTTTTAGGGTGTCTGCATCTTTAGAGTATTTTATGTTAACTATGCTGACACACATTCCTTTGAACATTAGCATTGACACTTTTTTATTTTTTGCGTCAACCTGTTGGATTCAAAAGACTAGTCGCAAAACTGTGCCTTGTCTGCTACCAAAGTTAGAGCCCTCTTCTACAAGACTCTATTCTAGGACTATTGTTGTTTCAACTGGGCATAAATGATCTTTATTAATCACTTATTTTTATTAACACAAAAATATTAAAATAATTTGCAAAGATGTTAATGAACAATTAGATAAAGTTAATGGGTGGTTTGCAAGTAACAAACTTTCTCTAAACGCAGATAAATCTAAAACCATTTTGTTTAAAAAATTGAATAAAACTGATAACGTCTCATTAAATTTACTAAACCAAATTATAAATAAAGCTATAATGAAAAGAGAATCATTAGAAAACATTTTAGGCGTTGAAGTGGACGAAAATTTAAAATGGAATTTTTATATAAACAGTCTTGAAAAAAAATGTTTAGAAATATAGGAATGATTTATAGAGCTAAACCATTTCTTAGCTTTAAATCACTAAAATGTTTAATCTTTGCACATATTGAAAGTTACCTCAGGTAGTGTAATATTGCCTGGGAAAGTACCAATCATACAAAATTAAAAAGGATTTATAGTAAGCAAGAACTATATCATAAATGACGAATTATATTTCGAGCAAATAGAATAAAACCATGAGTGCCTTTATTGTATTTACTTTAAGCTTTATTTATTTATGAAATAAGTCTACATGAAATTTTAGTTTTCATGTATAAAACTAAGCAAACAGGTAATTTTGTTGCCAAAAATATTTGAGTTCTATTATAGTAAAGTCTGCCATAAGTATACCACAAGATTTTCAGTCAACAGCTATGCTGTCCCAGAATATAGTTTAAAGTTAAGCATACACTCAAGTATCGTGGGCCATATATATGGAATTTATTTTTAGATATTACAAATAAAATGAAAAACACTCTTGTTCAATGCAAAAAAGATTCTAAACTATTAATTTTATTTATGAATCTCAATATGCTAGATTTTAAATGTTTCTTTTAAATAAAGTAAAGGTCTGATAAAAATAGAAAACTTAAGAAAAAAGATAACTAAAAAAAAATCTTTTAAAAGAATGTTATTACCACAATCTACCATAACACAGTTTATAAATGATATCATTCTCTCAAAAAAATTATATGTATGTACCTCTTTTTTTCATTTTTTTCTTTTATTACAAGTATATAACTGTTTTTTTGCAGTTGTAGCTGCCTTCTTTTACTTTTTGCAACTGCAGATAATTTAAGCATTTTAGCAATTATTTATTACTACTTTGTATATTTACGCCAGTATAATATGATGTTTATAAATCACGATTGTATAAAAAGAGGACTCGGTGATAAGACATAACTATGGCTTTTATTTGCTCCAACCATTACTTATTTTATTATATACATATTTATAAAAATTGAATTTAGTGTACAACGCAAAATAACCATATTAAAAAAGAAAAACAAAAAGCCAGGAGAAACGATAGAGCAAAACGAGCAACACAAATGAGCCAACTGCAATATTGTAATATCGGTAGAGATAACAAAGTTAAAAGTTAGTTAAAGTTAAGTTTGTTATGGTATTACAACATAATAACACCTAACGTTTACAAGAAAAAATAGTTTCCTCCTACTATTATACACAACTAAACCGAGGCTTTATATCAGAGTTTTACATCTAAGTAAGTTCCTTTTACCACATTATACATGCCTCACCTTTCTTATTAAAAGATCCGTAATAACATAATGACCAAATTCAAAGAGGTTGAGTAAAAGTAATTTTGAAAATAAAAAGTCAACTATTAACTTGTAACTTCTTATGTTGTATTAAAACTTTTTCAATAACCTTGTAGAATGATTATCACATGTTAAATTGTTAATTTTTGAGTAAAACTCAAAAACTAACAATTTAACATTAACATTTGACTTTATTAACGTTTATAACATTATAATTAAAAAAAAAAATAGCATAATTAGAGCCATTTGCAGATACGTAACCTAAAACCATATTGGTTAATCATATTTGCTAAGTAATACAGGGATGAGGTTAGTGTGAGAGTGTGTTATACAAGAAATTTTTTTGGCACCATAATTTAACAATTTTTATCATTTAATTTTGGGAATTCCAAATACTTATTATTTTTAAAACTAATTCAAATTATAGTTAATAAAAAGAGGGTATCTTTTTAAATAAAAACATATGTAGTAAAAAACATTACGTTATAAAAAATTATATTTTGAAAACACTTACTCGATCAATACCCCATTGTATGTAAAATTCAGTTGAGGTTTGCAATTACTTTCTAAATTTGTAAATAAGTTAATAATTCTTTATAGTTATTGAAAAAACAAAAAATTAAGAACTTTTACCAATATAACATTTAGAAAATAAAAAAATTAAATTATCATAATGAGTTTATTACAATATTTAAATATAGTTTAGATTATGAAAACATTTTCTTTACACCATTTTCTAAACAAGAAAATAACCAATTAACTGAATTCTAAATAATACATTAAAATATATATATATATATATGATTATTAAGAAGCAAATTAAGTTAAAAATTTCTTTTATGTTTTGCTTTTTCATATAGTTATCATAAAGTGTCTGAGTTGATTCATATAGATAATACCAACTCCGAAAAATTTGCAGCAAAGTGCTTAATGTAAAGCAAGTCTTGTCATCAACAATAAAATAGGACTTTATATGAATTTGATTTTGTTACCAGTATTTTGGACAAGTTGAAAGTTGGTATAAAAATTTGTGTTTAAACTATTTTTTACTCATGTTTTTTAATGTGTAAAATAGGGGTATTCAGTAATTTCTTATTTATACTAATAAAGTGTTTATTTTCAATTTTTTATAGATTACTTGTTTAAAATAAATTGATCTGCAGCAATCTTCTGCTAAGTTGCTAGAGTGCATAAGGTATGATGTAAATATCAATCTTTAATGCTATTTATATCATAATATTTGTGCATTATTTTAGATTTTGACTATTATTTTAGTTACTAGTTTGTAAATACTATAATTAGTTTGAATTTGCAAAAAACTAATAAAATTCAATTAAAACTTTAAATCATTTCTGAATAAATGTAGGATATAACTAATTTGTTAGAACTTACTTGAAGATTTTCATTAGATTTGAGTCTGAAGTATTTAAGTTCTAAATTTTTTCGTTTATTACTTTTTTGTAATTTTTGAATTTATTTGTAATAAATAATTTTATAGATTTTAGGTAGTTTTAATTTTTAATTTTCAATTTTTAACGACTTTATGGTTAAATTGTTAATACATAATTTTTTGGAAAAAAATGTATAACGAAGTAACAACAATGTAACAACAATGTAACAACAATGTCACAACAATGTCACAACAATAATAAAAACAATGTAACAAGAACGTAACAAAAACGTAATAACAATAAAACAACATTTTAAAAATAATGGATAACAATGTAAAAGCAATGAAACCACTATGTAAACACAGCAATTTATCAACAGTATTGTTACAACTACATTGTTGTTACGTCTTTATTACATTGAATAAAATTCAAACCGTTACAGTGTTTAAAGTTCAAAACTTTTTTGTTTTTTAAAGTTCAAAACAGTGTTTAAAATTCAAAACTTTTTTTTGTTATTAGACGAAAAGTTTATTTTTTAATATAAAAAAATATATATAAAAAACATCTAACTTAATTTTTGAAGTAAAGTAATAAGTTAATGGTACTAAGAAAAGAAAAAAAGTTTCATAGAATCATGAAATATTTTATTTTAATTTTTTTGAAAGAAAAAAATCAAAATAATTATTACAGAACACTTACTAACACAGCTGAAAACATCTTTACCCAAGTTCCAGGTTGTTTCACACGTACAAATATAGCATTCATCTTCATTTATACAAACACTGTGTGACCAAAAGCAAGGTTTAGTGCAACTTTTAACACCTAAATATTTATAATGCATGTTTCTCTTGAACAAACTATTTTGCATTATGACAAAAATAGAAAAAAAAAATTATAAAAATTATGAAAAAATATATGTTGACTTTAGTTAAAACTAAATTCTATATATCTTTATTCATAATTATCTTATAAAACAAAAATAAATAATCTAGACTTTACCTGTTAAGACCAGCACACAGACAAGTTTTTGCTTTTTATTTTTTGATTTAAATTTTTATATGCAATTAATTGTACATTAGGTTGTTTTGTCTTTTTATAGATTAAATATTTTATTAATTTTGTACAAAACTTGTCAAAAACTAAAAAATCGCTGCAAATAACTTCATATTGGTTTATATGTGCAATATATAAGAAACTTTTTTATCTCATTTTTAAATGAATTAAAGCATATGTTCGCTAAATAAAAACCTGTTTTGACCAAAACAATAAAAATGCCTTCAGATTAGAATTTTTATAAACAAAACGTTTTTTTACTAACGGGTGATGCATAATTAGTGACACAAAAATCAAAGCCTTATATTTTTAAAGAAATAAAAGAAAAAAAATTTTTCATTTTTAAAAAATAATAACACAATATTTATTTTTTAAAAATTATTTTTTGTAATCTCAATTTAATTTTGATACCCTTCAAAAGGTATTGTAAAAATGTCAAATCAATTTTTTTCAGACAGGCTTCGATACGCCGAATCAGTTGTTGATCACTTTTGGCCCCCCATCCACCCTCATACACATTCTGAGCCAATACTTCCCAAAAGTTTTCGATTGGTCTGGCTTTGTGGACATTAGGAGGGTTCATATCGACCGGCACGAAGTTAATCATTTTATTCATCCACAATATTGCCTCTTTAGCTCTATGGGCACTAGCAAAATCCGGCCAAAATATGTAATTTAAATCATCGTGATACTTATCTATGAATAGCAACAATCGTTGCTTTAAGCATTCTTTGATATAAATTTAGGATTTTATTGCAGCCGAGGTTGACGACCAGAAGAGTGGTTTCGACATTCCACGCTCAGATAATGCGATCCAAACGAGAGTTTTTTTCGGAAATTTATCTTTTCCCACAAAACGAACACTTTCTGGACATTTTTCTTTGTCGTTCGTATAATAACCGGCGTTTCCAGGCATTTCATTGCCAGCAAAACAAAAGTATTTTTTGTCGTCTAAAATTAAAACGCTTTGTTCTTTGTAGAGGTAATTGACGAGTTTTCGACTTCTTTTTTGTGCCCTTAGACGTTGTTCATCATTGTATTTCGGTGTTTTTTCGCGTTTCCGATATTTTATGTTCATTTTGGCTAATTGTCTACTAATTGTTGCTTGATTTACGTTGAATTTACGTGCGAGCTTTCTTTGACTTACACCTTTTCGATTGTTAGTCAACCTTTTAAGTTTCGCTTTTTTTTCTTGAGTCCACGATGACGGGCAACCAGAATTTTTTTTATTTTTATACATTGTTCATCAAGCTGTCGATTGATATATCTATATGCTGTTTTGCGAGCGATTCCTTCTTTAATAAAATTGTTAGCGGCCTTGGCTTTGGTCGCTTTTGGGTTTTTTACAAAAAAAATTTTGACGCCTTTTTAAAGAGCTGCTCTTTCTTGGCCGTTTAACATTTTTTTTGGATAATTTTTTTTTTTAATAAAACTAGAATGTTTAATTTACCAAAATAAATTTATATGGTTTAATGAAAAAGATTATATTACGAGCAAAACTATGTTAACTTTTGTGTCACTAATTACGCATCACCCGTAACAAAGCATTTTACAAAAGTTGTAAAAAATGAAAATATTTTTTACAACTTTTGTAAAATGCTTTGTAGTAGTCATCTTAAAAACATTATAAACCAAAGCAAACAGTGTTTCTCATAAAAATACCAAACATACTACTAAATAAAACAAAGTGGTATTAAATTAATTTTTCTAACCACTTTACATTTTTTTATTGTTTTTTTAATTTGACTGAATCTTGTTGCTTTTGAAATAAACAGACAAAAAAAAAAAAAATAGTATAAAAAAGTTGTTTTTAGCTAAAAACTTGAAGAAAGAAAGAAAAAAATAAACACTTTAGATTTAAAAGCACATATTTATGTATATTAAAACATTTTGATGAAATGAAAGAGCTATTTTACATATAAAGTAGTGTTTTCATTTAATGGTAAAAAATAATTTTGCAAACCTTATAAAAAGCCAAAGAGGTTTTTTGCTTTTTGTCTTGTGGCTGTGCCTATTATTTTTTTTAATTGTTACAATTAAAAATTTGTAACAAATGTTAAGTAATCTTGAAAAAGACAAATTAGACAATTTATTTGACTTGAAAACTGCAGTTTCTTGTTTTAGTTATGTAAAGCAACATTTGATGAATCATACCAGAGTATTAAATAATAATATGTTTATTTATTGAAGTTTGTATAAGCTTTTGAGGTGTCTATTTTATTGGATCATGTACTAATCTGTTTTTATATAAAATTGACTATTTATTACAATTTAACAGTTTAATTTTTTTATAAAAGGTACATTTATGTCTATTATAAATGAAGCTAGAGTGTTTATCAAAACCACTAAGTGCCTTTGTTTTTAATATAAAAATGAAGTTTTTTAATAAAAAATAAAAAAAGATTTTTAATTTTGATTAAATATTGTAAATTGTACCTATATTTTTCATGTTTTTATTGAAAAAAACTGTACTTTTTCACTGAAACAATAAGTACTTATTTTTTATGATGTTGATGTTGTTTTGTAAGCATTTTTAACTTTAGTTAATGTAACTAGTTGTTAGTGCTTTCTAAAGCATCAACTATTAATATTAAACAAACTTATTCATTGCAAGAACTATTATTGTTTTTGTATGAATTTATTTTATTTGTCATTAGCTCAGCCAATTGTGGGCCTTTGAAATGTAATAAATAACTGATGGGTTGTAAAATAAGACTAATAGTGTTACTCAATTGTAAAACATGTTAAACTTATAGTTAAGCTCTTATAAATTTTTACTAAAGTACTTATTTAACAATTGTTAAAAAAATAAGGGTGATTTCTATTCAAAAAAGAATTACATCACACAAAAACTAGAAAATTTAGTTTAAACATGTAAATAAAGTGGAGAAAGTTCTAGAACATTCTAAGTCAATTACGTGGTTTCTTTTATAAATAGTTTTTAATTATTTTAATTGTCGTTATGTATTTAGCGGCTTTGAATTGTTGATTTTCTAGGTAGATATATTATATAAATGGATGTAAAACTTAGTTAAAAAATAAATTTTTGGAAAGAAAAGAAGTTTTGTTTCCAGCGAGAAAATTACAAGCTAACCGGGCATGGATTCGAATATCAAATTATTGGATATGTTTGAAACGTTTTATGGAGCATTGGACGCTGCCGTTTGGATACAGCGAACTAAAATGATTGCAGAAATGCAAAATGTAAAGCTGAAGTCACTTTTTCCAATTTTTATGAGAGGAACTGCCTATTTGGCATACGATGGTTTCAACACTGAAAACAAGCAAGACGAAGAAGTAGTTGAGCGTGTTTTTTTAGCAGCATTCTCTTTAGATGCTTATACAGCATACGAACTTTTTGTTAAACGAGAATTAAATGTTGGAGAAAATGTTGATGTGCTTTTTGGCCGACTTAAAACAATTGGCTTATCTTGCTAAATTGTCAGAAGAGTCTATTCGATTAGCGTTTGTTGTTGGATTGCCCAAAGATTTATCATCAAGATTTCGAGCTGTTATGGATCCAATCGAAGTTATGTTACCCAAGGTTAGAGCTGCTTTGAATCGTGTATGCGTAGATAATGCTGCTGCTGTTTTTCGAAAACATCCCAAAAAGTTTCGTTAATGCGGTTACAACTGCATAAGGTTAAATCATATCGCGCGAAACTGTCCCTTTGCAAAGAATCTGGCTCCGAAAAATTTTTTTTGATGTTTTAAATGTGGGAACAAAGGACACGTTGCTGCAAAATGCTTAATGAAGCAGGGAAACGAGTGCGGGAGCGAGGAATGTGCGCTACCTCGTTCCTGAACAATGGTGGTGTTTTGGATTACGTCTTCTAAGATAAGTAGCAAAAATTAGCGGTTATATCTTAATAAAAACAATAATATATTTGTAATGATGCGGTCTTTATAAAGATACTGGGAAATTACGCTAACGTATTTTTTAAGATAATAATATAATATTTTGTGGTTTTGAATTTTACATAAAAAATGGATCATATTTGTAAATAATAGATTCGCAGTCATATGTAAATAAAACAAAATAAACAAACAAGTGAATTCATTAATGTCACTGGGAAACGGCTAATAATTCCCCACACAAAAAGATGGCGACCCTGCCAGGACCAAAGGAACCTACAAATAATCGAAATGCATCAAGAGCAAAATTATCAGAGGGAGATCAACATGTTGAATATAAACATTAAATGCATAGAACGCAACACCGCAAGCAGCGACAAATCGAGCATAATCTTGGCTTTAGACAAAATAACAAATTTGTTTGCAAGATATGAAATGGCAAAGAATGAGCTGACCAGAAAAATGCTGGATGACGGCGAAAGCATTGATACGGTTGAAGAATGGTTATCGAAACCAATAGTGGAAGTTGAAGCAGCGAATGCAATTAAAAACGAAATGGTAAATAAGTTAGATCTAATAAATAAAAAACGGATTGCTGAATAGCTTCGTTATTGTTGGAAACAATAACAAAGCTGTTCAGCAATCCGTCAGGCTTCAAAAGTATACTATTACAAAATTTGATGGCGATTATAAAGACTGGTTACATTTTTGGAATCAATTCACGGTGGAAGTCGATAACTCTAACATATCAAACATTAGCAAATTCAATTACTTAATGGAACTCGTCGAAGGAAAACCTAGAGAGGACATACTTGATTTACCACACTCGTTGGAAGGATACGAAGAAGCCAAGCGTATATTACAAGACACTTATGGAAAAGATATTTGGATTCACAAAGAATTGATTAAAGATCTTGAAGGAATGATGGCAATACTCAATACGCACAAAATTAAAGAAGTTCACGATTTTTATAATAAACTTGCAAGAACAGTGCAAACATTAAAAACGATGCACAAACTACATACTGCTCAATCATTTGTGTATTCATTAATGGATAAACTTGGACCGGTTCGTGAAATACTCACACAAAACGATGAAGGATGGGAAGAATAGGGACTGGAGCAACTCGTCGAAAAGCTACAAAAATACATAAAAAGAAATCCATTGAACTCCGATTTCAACACTGAAAAAATAAAATACGATAAAAAGAACCCAAACGTTCAGTCAAGGTTTTATGAAAACCGAATCAGTGCATTCAAGCAACATAATAGTGGTTATGATAATTTAATGATGACAAGTGTTGGTAAAAATGAATGTATCTACTGTGGGTTGTGAAATCACAAAAGCAAAAGTTGTATAAAGTTGTTAAACGTTGGTAGACGCAAGGAGATTTTAAAAAACAAAAGATTATGTTACAACTGCATTGGTTATGGACATTCCGCGGCAAATTGTCAATCAAGAGGATGCAGAAAGTGTAACAAAAAACATCATACGTCAATTTGTCAAAATATTAATGCAACAATGGACGATAAAAAAGAAACCATGGGAACGGTGTTTAATGCGAGTACTACTATTCACCCGACAGTAATGGCAAAGGTAAATGGTGAAAAAGCAAGGATTATGTTGGATACGGGTGCTGGAAGTTCTTATATATGTACAAACTTGATAACAAAACTGAAGTTAAAACCTACACAAAGGGAACATAAAACCATTGAACAATTATATGGAACGGTAAACAAACGTGTGGAAATATATAATGTTACTAAATATAATTCCGGAAATATAATACCGGAATTTCACATCAAGATTGAATGCATCAACGCAGAAAAGGAAATACTGATCTTTTTACCCAATCCGATAATTAAGGAGGTAAAAAAGCAATTTGCTAGACTTAGGAGACTTAAATTTAGTAATGATGGAGAAGACGATGAGATACAACCTGTTCACATAATACTTGGTGCTGCTGATTATCAACGAAGAAAAACTACCGAGCCGATGGTTCTCGGAAAAAATCCGGATAAAGATCCCGGAGCTGAATTGACTATGTTTGGATGGACTCTCTCTCTGGGAAACAAATATATATTTATTTATGATTGTTCAGCAAGAAAAGATGCTCAATCACCTTCATTAAATGATTGTCTAAAAGTGGGACCTTCGCTGCAACCTCTAATATTTGACATTCTAATACGAAATCGGATGAACAAACTCTGTGTTTTAGCTGATATTAAGAAACTATTTCTACATATCCGATTTCAAGATATGGATAGAGACGCACAACGATTAATTTGGTACGAAGACTTAAAGAAAATGAAATTAATGGAGTTACGATTTACAAGAGTAATTTTTAGTTCCAGTTCAAGTCCTTACATTCTCGGCGCTACGATTAAAAAACATATATCAAAATACAAGAATATTTATCCAAAGACAGTAGTTGCTTTGGAAGAAGATACTTATGTCGATGATCTGCAAGCGGGTGGAGAAACGAAAGAAGAACTTATCAGGTTTAAATTTGAATCAACACAAATCTTGAACGAAGCTGGTTTTTAGTTGCACAAATGGCATAGCAACGTGAGAGAATTGGAAAATACTGTTGAAGACAAATCAACAAAAATACTTGGACATCCTTGGAACAAGGAAACAAACCAATTGTTAATTGAACTCCCTACTGGCATCAATAACGAAAATAAAGAAATTTTAACAAAAAGAAAAATTCTATCTGCAATCAACAGTGTTTTTGACGTATTAGGATTTAGTGCACCTTTGTTAATCACTGGAAAAATACTGTATAGTCGACTATGCTTATCAAAAATTGGATGGGATCATCAACTACCAAAGAAACTTTTGGAAGAATGGCAAACTTGGATTAAAACAATAAGCAACAAAAAAACTATGTTGATTCCTCGGTGTGTTGTGTTCGGAAGAATTATTGAACTAGAGCTCCACGGATTCTCAGATGCAAGTAAATAAGCGGTATTTGCATGCATCTATGTTGTAACAAGCCACCAAAATTCGAAAACGAGCAACTTACTTGTAGCAAAAGCACGGATTGCACCAAAGGATCTAAGTATTCTAAGACTCGAGCTAGTAGCTGCACATACCTTAAGCAAGTTGATGAACCATGTCAGGAAAACATTAGTCAATTATAACATTAGTAAAGTTTTTAATTGGGTTGACAGCACTGCTGTACTTTATTGACTGAAGGAAAGAGGCAGTTGGTCACAATTTGTAAGAAACCGAGTTCAGCAAATCTTATAAAATGGAGAAGTAAAATGGCTTTATGTCCCAACAAAAGAAAACCTTAGCAATCTTGGAACAAAAGGAGTGAGTCCGGAAAAGTTGTCTAGCTTGTGGTTCAATGGTCCAATATGGTTGAGTTATAAAGAAAATTGACCAAACCAATTGGAAATATTTGATAACTCATATGCCACATTATATGAAAGTATTGCTCTAAAGGAGAAAGTCTGGATGGTAACAGAAGAAACAAAGAAAATCGCACTTTTGAAGAATTGTGGAATAAATAAAATTATTGGAAGATTTTAAGGATATCGTCGTTTATAAAAAAGTTCATTTACAATTGTCGCAATAAAGAAAAAATAGTTGGACCAATAAAAACGGAAGAGATGATAGAAGCCAAAACGGTCAATATTAAACATCTACAAGGATCTGGTGTGCTAAAAGCCGATGTGGAACTTAAACAGGATGAAAAGAATCTTTGGAGGTGTCATGGAAGAGTTACTGGGTATAACCCAATATTTATACCAAAAGGGTTCTTACTAACTCTACGAATTATCGAGCACCATCTCACCAAAACCGTACACGGAGGAGTCGGAGATATCATGGGTAGCATAAGAGAAAGATTCTGGATACCGAATTTGAGAGTGGCCGTTAAAAAAGTTATTCGTAGTTGTAATTTGTGTAAAAGGTACAGAGTTAAGCCTCTGTTACCACCAACAAAAACAATGTTACCGCACTTTAGAACTGACAATGTTGAACCCTTTGCAGTTAGTGGTGTTAAATTTGCCGGACCGTTAAAGTATAAAGTACCAAAAAATTCGATTAAAAAATGTTACGTTGCACTTTTTACATTCGCAATCTTAAACTTTGTCATGACCTATCAGCAGTAGAATTTCAGAGGGTTTTAAAAGAATTTGTTGCGAGGAAAGAACCACCTCAGATGATAATCAGTGACAATGCGAAAACATTTGTGGCAACAGGAAAGTGGTTACTTACACTTAAAAACGACGAGAATATTGCCAACTATCTTGCTATACAAGCTATAAAATGGAGGTTTAATCTTTTAAGAGCCCCTTGGTAGGGAGGTTTGTTTGAAAAATTGATTGGAATAATGAAGATAAGCTTATCTAAAACTATCGGTATAGAGATGCTTACTTTCAACGAGTTAGAGGAAGTATTGTTGAATGTTGAGTGCTCAATGAACAATAGACCACTTTGTATCAAGGTGACCAGTTTGACAATCAAGTACTGACACCAAACGTATTAATGAGGGGAAAACCTGCAATATTGCTTGAAGAAGATATTGCTTTAATTGCAAAAGAGGAATATGCAATACGGAGAGCCAGGTTTATAAAAAACTGTAAAATCCATCTGAGAAAAAGATGGATGAACGAATATGTACATGCAATGGAAGAACGACAGCAAGTAAGGAATAAGGGAAGTAACATAAAACTGCCAGTTGTTGGAAGCGTGGTACTTATTAAAGACGATGTAAAAATAAAGCACTTCTAAATATTGGACAAGTTGAAAGTGAAATCGAAGGTAAAGATGAAGTTACGCGTGGCTTAAAAACACGATTGGGGAACGGTTATGTTATTGAACGACCAATTTAACTGGTGTGTGACCTGGAAATCGATTTTAAGGCAAAGAGTATGATTGAATCTAAAAAGAACGTGGAATATGGTAAAAAAGTAGAAACCCTAAAAAAAGTACCGAGACGGGCGAAATTAGATGCAAAGACAAAAAATCAGTGGCATCACGGAAGAAGAGATGACTGATTAAAGCCGAAGTCTCAGCTTTAATCGGGGGGAGTGTGTTGTGGATTACGTCTTCTAAGATAAGTAGCAAAAAAGCACGGGTTGTTCAAATATAATTATACATCAAAAACCGTTATCAAGAAAACAATATAAATCCCAGAATCCTCTAAAGGTAGTATCTTTTGGCGGTAAATTTCATCAATGTAATGGTTTAGTGGTTATTAAGGTTGATGGTATTCAAATACAAGACGAAGTTATTTTAGTGTATTCTTAACCGTTTGGAGTTGATATGATGCTGGGAATGAGTTTCATTAAATTGCTAAGAGAAGTTTTTATATCCCCTTTTGGAATAGCAAATTTTGGGTTCGGCTTGTGTGAAATGAAATTAAAATAAAAAAGCAAGATCATGAAACAATATTTAATGGTGTCGAATGGGAAGTTAAATGGAAATGGAGAGATGGAGAAGGCCCCAAAAAGTTGGTTGACAAAGATCCACAATACAGCATACCAAAATATGCAAGAGCAGAATATAAAAACGAACTACGGGATTAGATCGATTGTAAATGGTTATTCGAATATGACGAAAATAAGATGGGACCACCCAAAGGGCAAATTCCTTTAATGTCTGTTATTCAACGAAATAAAGATAAAAAAGTCATACCCGTTTTGAACTGTAGAGAAGCTAACAGTTTTATTGAAACGTATAAATAAGATGCAGATGTGTGTGTTGAGAAGTTGAGGAAACGGAGACGAATCGGAAAGAAACCAGCAATTATTGATTTACGCAAGGCTCATCTCCAATTAAAAACTGAAGAATCTCTTTGGCCATTCCAAACAGTGTTTTTTCAAAACAAAAGATATTGTTTGACACGGCTTGGTTTTGGATTAAACGTTGCTCAAATGATCATGAAATCTGTTGTGAGTGCCATTATTGATCAAGATAAATTGGTGAAAAAAGGAGCAAGTGCTTACGTGGACGATGTTTTTGTCAATGAGGAAGTAGTGTGTCTTGATTATGTCAACAGACATTTTGAAAAATTTGGTTTAGAGAGTAAAGAAGGTGAACAGATTGGATGTAATGGGGTTTGTATTTTGGGATTACGTGTGTACAAGGTTGTTGGCAAGTTGACCTGGTCCAGGGAGAATCAAGTCAACGCAATTCCAAAAAAATTAAGTAGAAGAGTAGTGTTTTTCGTTTGTTGGCAGTTGGTAGGTAATTAACAGTATATGGTTGGTTACGTGCAGTTTGGATTCTGTTGAAAAGAAGAGTGGTTAGTTTGACGAAGGGTTGGGATGATGAAGTTTGCGATGAAAATTTAAAGCGTGTACTTCAAGAAGTTTATTATGAGGTTGCAAAGTGTGATCCAGCTTATTGTGATTGGGCTGTAAATGATGACGAGGGGAATGTGTGGTTTGATGCAAGTTCTTTGACAAGTGGTGCGGGTATTCAAGTTCGTAAAACTACTGTAGAAGATGCAACATGGCTACAAAAAGAAATGTCTGAGGATCACATAAACATGGCGGAGCTGGATACTGCAATGCGAGGAATGAGTATTGCTTTGACGTGGAAACTAAAGAAAGTATCTTTACTATCTTTACAGATTCCGTGACAGTATTCCACTGGGTCTCTGACGCTCTCACTGGTAAGTCAAGATTGAAATCAAAAGCAATGGACAAATTGTTGGTTCGAAGAAGATTAAGCGTTATGCAACAATTTATCAAAAAATATGGCATTGATGCGAATGTTAAACTTGTTCCTTCAAATGACAACATAGCTGACGCATTGACTGAAGTTCGAAGTAGATGGTTGATTAAATTGAAGGAGGCTAAGCATTCGAGTAATTCCATTCGAGCAGTATTTGCAGAGGCTGAATTCATTTCTAGCATACACAAGAGAACTGGACACTTTGGAGTGAATCGCACTATAAACTTTGTTTGTAAAGTAATTTCAATCGCTACCGAAAATGACGTTAGAAAAGTAAATAAAAACTGCGAACCATGTCAGTCAATAGATCCAGCACCTGTACTATGGGAAAAGGGAAAATTGAGTGTTAAAGGAAATTGTGAAAAGAAATCATCGTACAATTATGAGAATTGCAGAAAGATCAAAAATATCAATACCGGAAGCAGTGTATTGGTACAACGTCTCAGCTATCAAAAACAATGCCAGGCCGATGGAGAAAATATACAGGTACCGAAGTAATGTGAAAGGTTTGAGAAAAGATAATCTTCTGACAAAAGCTGACACAAATGAAGTGTTTAAAAATGGTGATAATGTTTGGTTGAAACCGTCAAATGCGAAGTGTCATACTAAGTGGAAGCTAGCAAAACTAACGGGAAATATTTCGAAACAAGTTGTCAAAGTTAATAGCATTCCGCGTCACGTAAAACATATCCGATATCGAAATAACATTCAAACATGCAATACTTCTTAAGTGAACACAGACAGTGGTCAAGATAATGCGGCAAACCATGGTGAGCAAATTAAAAATTTGTCGGAGACAAGCAAAGGAGACGTGTGACAAGGAAATGGTGAATCCGAAAATGGATTTCAGGAAACAGTGCCTTTGCTACGAAGTACTCGAGAACAACGCCCCAAAAAAACGACGATTATTATTTGTATGATTTGTAAAGACCAAAGAGGAGTGTAAATAAAGTGGAGAAAGTTCTGGAACATACTAAGGCAATTACGTGGTTTCTTTTACTAATAGTGTTTAATTATTTTAGTTGTAGTTATGTAATAAACGGATTTTGTAATGTTGATTTTATAGGTAGATTATATAACTGTTATATAAATGGGTGTAAAACTTTTGTAAGATGAGTTGAATTCAAATTTTTGGAAAGAAAAGAAGTTTTGTTTCGAGCGAGAAAATGACAAAACAGAAAATTGATCTAAACCTATACATGCATACGATTAAAAATTTAAAAAAACGAATACGTTGATTAAACTTCCGTGATCATTATTGCTTATTTTGGCTGAACATTCAAAAGTTATTAAAAAGACATTTGCAGTGAACGTTAAGTAAACGTTTGCTGTTTATTACTTGAACGGTTGCACAGTGGGCCAGTAATCACTTTTACTGGACAAAACTAATAACTCGTTATATAATGAAAATTTAGAGACCATTTTTGCACAGTTTACTATTTTTAAGATTGCGGTTTCAATAGTGACGTTTGTTTTATTTTTGAGTTGCTTTGGTTACTTACATTACTCAGTAACCACATATTTTATTACCCAAAATCAATAATAACTGGATAAATAAAATAACTACTAAATTATTTTTTGGGTTACCCCCATAATTACTAGATTGAGTACTTTTTATAATCAAATGTTGTGGCACTATTCTATTTTTTAATTTTGTTAATAGGGACATCTGAAATATTTAGCAACAGTTCAGGTTATAAAGAGTTTTTTTTAATTTTTTCTAAAAACCAATTTTAGTTATATATACAAAAAATTTAAGTATTTAAGAGGGTTATAATGATTATGTTCTACTGTAACTTGTAAAAAATATTTATAGAGACTTGGCGGACATCCGCGGAGTATAAATCAAAATCATATAAATAATATATATCTTTGACAACTTATTTCAAGTCTCAAATTAATGGACCACCTTGGGCCGTAAAAGTATTTGACTTAAATTGGGGAAATTTTAACTTAAAAAAGTAATTTAAATATGCAGTCATTAGAAATTGTTTTATTTAAGATAACTTAAATGCAAAATAGTGTTGCTATAACTTATTAGCAAGATAATAATTTATTTTATTTACCTATGCAAAAAAAAAAATAAAAAAGATTATAAAAATGTTAACTATTTAATGCTTATAGAAACAAAAAAATGAATTATTATATTGAAAAAAAAATTACTTCAATGTTAACAGTTTAAAATGCAAACCGCATGATAATTATACCAAAATATATACATTTTATGAAAAATGGATGTTTAAACTACAAAACAATGTATAAGAATGTCATGATTTTTTTTTACTTTTGTCCACCACCTGGTTCACTGTGGTTCGTATTTAATGTTCAAGAACGGTAAATTTGAGATCACAAAAGTTGGTTCATAACCTTTGCAGCACGTTACGCTAACCTAACCGAACGTTTAAGCAATATTTTTTGAACGTTACTTTTTAGCTGGGTAGAGTTTTGTAAACAGTGTTGGTATTTCATACAAAAACACTACTATTTCTTGTTTATTAATTTGCTGACGTTTATACATTTGCTTAAATTCTAAACTAAGACTAGAAACTAATAAACTTGTTAAAATTGTTGTTCTTTCAACCTTAGTCATTTATTTTTTTTAATCGCTTAAAAACTCTTTGTTCTG
>NC_061169.1:10497106-10514606 GCF_022113875.1 Hydra vulgaris | reverse complement strand
AGTAAAATAATTCACATCAGTTATTAATTGCAATTCATTGTTCTTACTTGTCACTTACTTGTATTTTAATACTTGATCATAACAATTTTTTTTTTTTTTTTTTTTATTTCAATTCACCTCCTCAAGGCCGAGAAGGCCACTACAGACGAGGAGGCTACTTATTTGTGGTTATAACCCTCTCTCAACTCTATAACTCCGAAACACGAACCTTGACGAACAAGGCCGCTGCGCGGAGAAACGAGTTGAGCGCGGTACTACCAGGGACGTGGTGGGGATCGAACTCAGAACCACTCGTTTATGAAGCGAGCGCTCTACCACTACACCACTACCGCATGTATTATTGTTAATTAATTTAAATTTCACTAATTCACCTCCTCATACCCAAGAAGGCCATTAAACCATGGTATGAACCGTTTAAAGCGTTATAAAAGGAAATAAACTTTAAGTTTTTAAATTTTAAATGAGAAAAAAACTCTTTTAAGACACTACTCTGTATTGATAAACGCATATAATTTAGATTTACCAGAAATCAGTTTGGAAAGTTGAGTATTTAGGTAAAAGATATTAATAACTTAAATCATGATACCAGTATGGTTGCTATATTTGGTGCCGGTGGTACTAAATGAATGGTATTATACCAGTGGTACTAAATGAATGGTACATACTAAATGAATTCAATTAGTACGATGGTAAAATCAAACTTGAAAGCTTAGAGCTTGAATCAAGCATGGTACTTCAAATGCAATTTAAATTAAAACTATGTAAAATGTTGAGAACGGGAATATTAGACTACAACTTTGAATTTTTAAATCTCTACATTTTAAATAATTTTTTTTTTAATATAAATCTCAAGTTAACTTCAACATGAATTAGAGAAAAATAATATTTATTTACTTTTATTACAATACTTTTATAACATAATTAAAAATATATGGTAACTGAGTACATAACAGCAGAGTGCATAATATTATTATGGACTGTGCAATTATGTACTCAGTTATCATTTCCAAAAACACTGATTTTAAACTAGAGGAAAACAATTGCTCTTTTCTCAAAAAAAATCCTGAATCTAGAATTTTCTAAATAAATAAAAAAAAAGGTTCTTAACCAAAAAGTTTTGGGCTCATGCTTCCGACGGTCCCGGTATTATCGTCCCGAATTACAATAGTAGAATACAGCATATTTTTTGCTCAGTAAAAAATATAGTTAAAATAATCTGTTTAACTTCTTACTCAAATATTATTCCATCATATGCTACTTTTGGTGGTTTGCAAATACTTTCTAAGAATAAATAATACTTTATGTTTAGCAACTTCTTAATTGCTAAAAATAATCTTCAATATAAAAAAGTTTTAACAAGTAGTTTGCTGAAAACGAGTTTAAATGATTAGCAAATCTTTACTCATTTATAATATAAAAAAATAAAACTAAAATGTAACCAAAAAGAACTTTTGCAAGTTGTAAGTTTGATTGTGCAAAAATAAATAAAATATATGAAATAAATTTGCCAAATTTTTAGTAAACTATACCTAAATTTCCAGAAACATTTTCAAATAGCAGAACAAAACATACCAATGAATTTACCTAAAAAAAAAAATGTATAAGGTTATAAAATCAATGTTTATTAATAAAACAAAAGAAGCTTATTATTTATTAACTTTTTTAGCATTGAAAATATTAAAACCCATTTATTATTTTATAAAATTGTTCTAAAGAACTAATTTAGCTTAAACCAGTTTAATTTGTTTTGCATAATTTTAAAGTGGTAAAGCTATCGAATTATTTTTTAAATTTGAATTTTAAATATAAATTTAAATTTTTTAAATTTGAAATTATATCATATATATTATTTTTAAAATTATAAAACTTAATAAAATGTTTACAAGTTATGTTCATAAAAATGGAGGTTTTCAAAACTTGCAGAAATGAAAACTTGAAAGTTAACGCATTATAAATAATAACATTTAAAATTTAACATTAAATTATATGTGTAGCATGATGTTTTTAAACTAATCAAATATTTTATTGAACGCATTCTTAAATAGTGTTTGAATGCAATATTCTAACGGTGACCCCGTAAGAAATTGCAAGCGACTAGATAGCATTTTTTGTAACAAAAAAAAAAACGCTGATTTTGGCAAGGATCTCTAACTAATTAAGCTTGCAACAAGATTATTTGAGTTAATGTTTTAAAATAACTAGATTTTATTTTGATGAAGCGTCTAAATAATTATTATAAGTATGCGAGAATTGTTAAAGTTCTGGAACAGATTTGTAGTCAATATTTTCATAAATTTAGTAACTAAAAACGTTTTCTGTCTGAAACTTAATTCTAATATGCTTTAATTTGAAATAAGGTTTTTTACAAATTTACAAGGAATTTGTACTATTTTTTATTGTTGGAATGTACCCTAACACAATCGTCATTATGAAATGCCAGGTCTTGTATCTTATATATAAAGTTTCAAAATGTAAAACTTATAATCTAAACTCAGATTATTAAACAAAATAATTATGGTATCAAAAAATAAATAATTTGAGTAATTTTATTAAAGTCACAGGAAAAAAGCTGCAACTAATTCCCAACAATTTATATTATAGTTATTTCATAAAATTTAAGCATTTAGCAACTTAGCAACATTTTTTATTGAATGAATTGTATAGTGATAATAATTTAGAAAATGTAATTCAATTTTGTATTATTATTGGATGTGTAAATTAAACAATTTTTTAGCTCTTTCAAATATTTTAAATTTAATTTTGTCAACATTGTTTAGAAATAAATAGAATGTACTAAAGTAAACACCGGTTCTTTTAGTATAACCGTTGGGTATTTCTATACAACATGAACTAGAATAACCACAAAAATATCTAAAAATATCAGAAAAATTTTTATCGTTTGCCTAATGTTTGCAATTTTATCAAGTGCATGATATAGCTAGAAAACCATTATAATTTTTTATTTATTTTTGTTTTGGCAATTATGATGTTTTTAAACAAACTATAAATTTTATAAAAAATACAAAAAAGAAGGTATTCAGAAAGTAGCTCGTAGCAAAACTTTATGCAAGCATTATAAAGAACTAAAAAAATTTTTTATTTTCAACTATTCTTTTACCTTCTGATGGCCTCATCAAGTTTTCAAAACAAAAACGTTATTTTTATAAATTTTATATTTTACAGGGAAAAAAAACAAATATTATTTGAAAAACAAATAATATTATAAATCCCATAATATAAAGGGAAAAAATATAAGTATAATGTTTTAACAAATAATTATTTATGTTATTTAAAGACAAAGACTATAAAAAAATATTATAGGTTTTAAACACGCATCTGAGTTCTTGGTAATAATATTGAAATCTGAAAGATTTTATCACACAAATAAAATACGGAAAATTGGGTGCTTCAAAAATACAGCCATCCGTTTGACCAAATGATTTGAAACATATCCTGGTTATATACCTTGAATAAAAGAAAAATACAAAATGAGTTCTCTCAAATAAGTATATCATTAGTGGTGATAGTTGTTCTAACTCTTACAAGACTTAAAAATGCCGCCAAGTACCAAAGCGAGGGATAATTTTCTTCTTGAAAAGTCTATTTTATGTTATGTTATGTACGTATATACGTATATACTTATGCTACCCACATATATAGGCATGTTTTGACTCGGGATTGATGTTATGAAGTACCTGCTATATCTCCATGAAAAAAACCGCAGAATACAAGATAGGTTAACCAATATATTTACAACTTGGTGTTGGCTTTAGGTAAGTTTTTTTTTCCTGTAACATAAAATGTATGCAAGTATAGGGAAGAATAGAGAAAAGTGGGGCATTAGAAAATAAGACAAACTTTCAATGACCTCTAAACAACGTTCAACAATGACCTCTAAACAAGTATTAATTTGAGCAAACTGTTGCTTTTAAAGTTAAGTTTAATTAAATAAAAAGAAACTATCCAATGGCAAGTTCCAAATAGTGTCCTGAAGTAAACGCAACAAAACTTTAACTACAGCCACCCAAATAAAGCAAAGTTTACATTTTAGCACTAAAATGGTATGATAAATGCATTTTTTTACAAAATAAACAAAATGTGTAACCGTGGCGCAGTGGTAGCGCACTTGCCTCAGTAACGTAGGATCCGTGGTTCAAACCCCACATCTGGGCAAGTTTTGAGACATCGGTTGGGAAGGAGTCGTGAACTTCCTATTAAATGCTCTTCCGCGGTGCTCTGTGATAAGACCGTAAGGACTTATTGGGGAACCTTAATTAACTTAAAATAAAATAAAAAAAGTATACTTACCTGTGTTATTAGGGTGTGAGCAAATAAAAACCTTTGAACTTTTCAGTTAAATGTCGGATTAAAAAATGGTAAAAAATTAATTTATATACATTAAATAACATTAATTAGACATTGCTTCAAACTATAATTAACTGATTGTCCCACTTCTCCCGCATCCCGCAACTTCCCACTCTCACCTAATAATTTCTTATTCAAAACTTAAAATATTGCAAATTATATGAATAAAAAAAGCAATATGAATGAAGCGAACTACAAAGAACTGATATTCGAGGAAAAAAAACTAGACAAACAAGAGTGTTTTGATCACTTAGGAACAGCCGCAGTAAAAGGATGAGACTTGATTAAATGACGATTAACACAAGAATGAATTCAAATAGATGGCACAAGAAACGCTAGCTCTTTAGAGCAGAACCCAATATAGTATTTATATAAAAAAGAAAGAGAAGCAACATTAAAACAATGTGATAATGGTTGGAGGTTGGCTGCAAGAGCAGGTCCAACTATGTTTCCAATACGCTTTTGCACCTTGTCTAAAAGAGAAATGACAACGTTATAAAATTCGCCCCAGATATGGCAAAAGTATTTCATGCAAGGACGGATTTGAAGTTTATGAAGAAAAAAAGTATAATGCGGAAAAGTAAGTGACTAGCCCAATAAAGAAATACAACTTTGGCAGATTTTAATTATGCAATTGTTTTAATATATGGTTTACGATAAAGATTGGAGGTAAGAGCTTAGAAGCTAAAGGGTAGATGACTCCTCGAGTACATTACTGTTCATAAATATGGAAACATCTATACTGTTGCAAGTTTTATCCAAGTAAAAGTTTACCACCACAGAAAGCCCTATGCTGTACCAGGAGTGAGTTACATTTGAAGCTCAAATACCCACTCTAGCAGTCAGAGAGTGCTTTTTTTCAAGTCAAGAATAAATGGTAGCATTAACAGTGAACAATGCATCCCTAGATGTGGGAGTAATTGTTTAACTGACCACACCTATTATCTCAAAACATGTAAAAAGAGGTTGTCGTTGACTCTTGAAGAAATATCCACCAGCCGGCTTGCAGCTGAAAAATAAGTAAAGATCTTTTAATGTTACCAAAAAAGGTCCTAATTCGACTGTTTTTTAGTAATATTATTATCAAACCAACCACCCCCAACCCTCTACCCTAATACTAAAAAAAAATTGAATTAATAAATAGAGGTTTACAAACATTGATAGTTTTTTAGAAAATAAATTCATTGGAAATGTTATTACAAAGTATTTTACTTTAATAATTTTATTATCATCATCATATAAGTATAGCGTTTCTGAGTCTGATGGCAAGCTAACGATGTTTCTTCAGTATTAAATTTTTGTTTACATTTTTTTCTAAGTAAATAGTTAACATTAGCAAACAATCAATAAAATAATAATATACTGTTAAAAATTTTAAATTATATGTAGGTTGTGAAAAAAAGTTATTGACAAATGATCAAAAATGATCTAACTTAACTGAAAAAGAAAAATTACTTTTATGGTCGCCCTATAAAAAAATTCGATGGGCTTTATGTGTTATTATGTCATATTCAGACAGAATACGTGGCCCATGTATTACTATGTTTAGGTGGGGGCCACATATAGCCAATATGATGATACAATATATATTCCACTCTAGTAGTTTTGTTTTTTGGTTAACTTTTCCGTTTAATAACACTACAATTTAAAAGTTTACAAAAACATTGGGGAGGGTGGTGGTACAAGAATAAGAAGTTACATTACATTATTATCGAGCCCCATACAATATGTATATTTTATGAATTATATAATAAAATATATATAAGTAAAATAAATAAAAATTAGTTTGAGAAACATTTCAAGAACAACATTCATGAAAAAGTTAATATTCATATGAAAAAAAATAATTAAAAAAAGAGCACGTAATCGGTACGTATGCTTTACAACATATTTATTAAAAAAATAAATTATAAATATGTTCGTGTTTGGTTAATTATAACTTTTAAGTACTGCATTTATCTTAAAAGTAAAATTCAATTAAAAAAGGTAAAATTAAAAATTAAAGAGCAACTTTATAGTAATAATAACAATAATAACAATCTTGTATATAATAATGCTGAACTTAATAGTTTTAATAGTAGTGTCCTTTGGAGCGTATTTGACACAAAACCCTTGGCAGCCATTGCAACTGAGGTAGTGGCAAGTGAGAGTTGCAGCATTTTGTTTTTTAGCCCTACTATTACGTTGGGGTCCAAACGGACCCCACGAGTAGATTGTTTTTGCATTATATATTTATGTAGTCAGTATTTTTTTTCAAAATTTCATGTATCTGTTAAATATAACAAAATGTACCAAGACTCAAAAATTTGTTTTTGGACATTGCTTCCTTTTTTAGTTATTTTTAAAATTTACGTCTATGATGTTGGGGTCCATATGGACCCCAACATATTTTCTCTTATAAAATGTATAGTATTTCAAAACTAATGCTATTAAAAACTGTTTTTATTTTTATTTTTTTGCTATAAAACAAATTTTTATAAGTGCCCAAAAAGTAATATGTATGTATAAAAAAAGTAGTATGTATAAAAAATATGGCAAAAACAAAGACTAAACAGTTTTTACTAATTTGCATAACAAAATTAAATTGATCATGTAAAAAAATAGGATTTACACCATATGCAATACGTATGACAGAGTTGATAAATACTGCTTTTCAATTTTTTTTTACCTAAAAATTCCTTATTATAGTTTTAACTAATTCAAACAAATAAGGAAAAATTATTTTTAAAGAAAAGTGGGCACCAAATTTGAGCAAAAACTAAATAGACTTTTATTTTGGCAGGTGTTTACCGATCAACAGGGACATTAGAGACAGTAGATTCTTGTTCTGTAATGAGTTGTGAGCGCTTTCATACCATTTGAGAGATTTGAGATTTGACGACAAACCAACTCAATTATTAAGACGCAGCAATGACAAATTTGCACCTACTCGTTAGGTTTTTGACATTTGGGTACAAACACTTTCAAATAGTTTACGACCATATGAAAATGTTACTGATGATAAAAAGCTGGTTCCCTTTCATAAATGTTGTTCCTTTAGACAATATATAAAATCTAACCCAGCAAAATATGGGTTAAAGCTATAGTTACTTTGTAATTCTAGTACCAATTATGTCTTAAATACACAAATTTATACTAACAGCAGTCCTTATGTGGGCTCAGAAAGAAATCAAGGGCACCAAATAGTTCGACTTTTAGTTGAAGTATAAAAAGATCTGGATGAAATGTTGCAATAGACAACTTTTTCACACCAGTTACACTTTCACAAGAACATTTGGAGTAGTAACACAAGAACTTTTAGAGTTGTAATGATGCGAAAAAATGAAAAAAGATTATTAAAATGTATATTAAAGATGGCTAATATATAAGAATATATATATTTAAGTATAGTACAGTATTTTATTAACGACGCAACAATGGCGCTGCGAGTAGGATCCGATTTGACTTTTGATGACCCAGACAATGCAGAAGAATGGATTAGATGCTTTTCAGCTTCCGCACGTTCAAAGAAATTAAAAGATAAACGGTAGCTACGAGATAACAGATTTATTTATGGCAAAAGCAGGTATGAAGCAGTTAAAAAGATTTCTCTTATGGTATATCCAGAAGAATTAGAAAATATGATTTTTGATGATATTAAAACTGTTGTTATGTCCCATTTGAGACCTCAAAAACAACTAATTATTGCTGAAAGAGTTCAATTTTTAGCATTAAAACAGCAAAACAATGAAAACATTGTATCATATGCACAAAGATTACGCGAAGCTTCACGCTTTTGCAACTTCGAAAAATTGGGAAGAGATGGCCAAGGTGCGGAAGATGATTTGATTCAAATGAGATTGATTGATGGTCTCCGATCTTCTGATCAGAGAGTTAAAGCTCTAGAAATGATACAGAGTGGAGAATCGCCTAAACTAGGAGCATGTATTGATTTTATCAGGCAACTGGAGCAAATATCCTGTTTTAGTATACAAAACAACATCGAAAACAGCATAGACCTCCTTTCAGTTAATTACATTGATAAAAATAAAGAAAGAATGATTAAATGCAAGTATTGTGGCCTTCAACACCCACCTAGGAAATACCCAGCATTTGGGAAGAGTGGTAAAAAATGTGGGAAGCTGAACCACTTTAAAAACGTATGCAAAGCAAACAATAAATATGAAAAAAAAGTAGAAGAAATAGAGAACGATGATGCTAGTGTGTATTCAATTAACATGAATGATACAAACTCAGAGATTAGTGTAAAAATTAATGACTACAATATAAAAATGCAAGTTGACACCGGAAGTCAAATCACAATTATTCCAAAAAATTTTTGGGAACTAATGTCTAAACCGAAATTACAAAAATGCTACCTTCGCCTGAAACAGTTTGATGGCACAGTTATAAAAGTCCTAGGCGAATTTGAGGCAACTTTGGAAACCGAATCAAAAATGAATATTCTACGAATTATAGTTGCAGACTGTACAAAAAATTATGGTCTAATTGGTAAGGATGTATTAAATATCAACGCCACAAAATTAGTTAAGAGTATAGAACCTCTTGTTCATGGGCGTTTAATTAATTACAAAGCAAATATTCTGTTAAAAAACAACATACAACCAACTTATTTAAATCTCGACCTCTTCCTATTCACATAAGACCACTAGTGGTAGATAAACTTAATGGAATGATACAGCAAGGGTTGCTTCAAAGGCTTCAAAAAAAAGAAATCAAATCGAATTTAAATAAAATATTGAGCAAATTGAAGGAATCGGGAATGAGCATAAATAAACGAAAGTCAGTGAATGAAACAAAAAGTCTTTCATTTTTAGGATATGAACTGTCAGAAAAAGGAGTTACCCCAGATCGTAATTTAGTCAGCAAAATACTTGGAATAAGTCCTCCTAATAATAAAAAGGAACTCGAGTCATATATAGGATTAATAAACTTTTATGGTCAACACATTGATAAATATGCTGAAAAAATTTTACCTTTAAACAATTTAAGAAAGAAAAGAGTTACATTCGAATGGAGGAAAGAGCATCAACAGGCATTTGAATTGCTAAAAAGAAACCTTTGTGAAGAACCCGTAGTAAAGATTTATGACGTCAACCAAGATCTAGAGTTAACAACAGATGCTAGTGAGAAAGCTATATCTGGAATATTTTCACAGAATGGCCATCCGGTATTGTATCTCTCACGAACTTTATCAGACGCTGAGACAAGATATTCTAATATTGAGAGAGAAGCTTTAGCTATTGTATGGTCTGCTCACAGAGCTAGGCGTTTTCTGTTGGGTAGAAAATTCAAATTATTATCAGATTACAGGCCATTAGAATTTATATTTGATAGTAACAAAGAATTGCCCAAAGTCACATCCGCTAAAATTTTATAATGTGCCATTAAAATGATGGTATTTGACTACGAAATAAGCTACAAGAAGGGAGAAAACATTCCTCATGCTGACGCATTATTGAGATGTCCTTTCTACCACAAGATGAAGAGAAAGACCAAGAAACATTTATACACTTAGTCGAGTCAGATATAGTGAACCTTGAGCAAGTAATAAAAGAAACAGAAAATGATAGGGTATTGATGGATATCAAAACCAAAATTAGGAAGAATAATTGTAGCAGATGCTCGGTAACAGAAAGACCCTATAAATCTATTAGGAATAAACTGACTATCGAAAAAGGAATTGTGTGTAATGGTGACCTCATTGTACTTCCTAAGACAATGAGAAAGATCTTCATCAAATCGATCCATGATGATAAACATTGTGGCATAATGCAAACGCGATGTAGATTAAAATTAGAAGCCTGGTGGCCTGGCTACTGTCAAGATGTTGAAGAATATGTGAAAAACTGTAAAAAATGTGCCGAAATAAAAGTGAAGAAGGAAAGGACATTACATACATGGCCAAGTGAAAATAAACCTTGGTGTAGAGTACATATGGATCATGCACATGTACAGGGTATCGGACTGTTTTTGATTTTAGTAGATTCTTTTTCTGGATGGCCGGAAGTTATTAAGGTAAATAACCGTAAAGCGACCACTGTAAAGGCAGTACTACAAAGTGTTTTTTCAAGAAACGGAGTTCCAGAGGTTTTAGTATTCGACAATGCTGCGGAATTTCATGATACCACCTTACACCAGTGGCTAAAGAAAACACCTTGCGTAACCTTACCATCCTCAATCTAACGGAGCAGCTGAAAGAATAGTAGAGACAGTTAAGATGGGTTTAAGAGTTTATTCACCGGAAAAAGGTTTATGATGTGGATATTTAAGCAGAATGCTTTTAAGTTACAGAACAATACCTCATGCAGGAAGATCAAGGAGTCCTTCCAAGATGACGGGAAGGCAGTTGGGATCCCCTCTCACCATGAGTTTCGAAAGTGGAACACCTTTATGGTACCGCAAAAGACCAGATTCCAAACCTGAACCTGCCTCATTCATCTCTCAGGCAGGTCTAAACACTGCAATCATATTAAGGAATAACTCTTCGGGTACGTTAGCACACTGTGACCAAATAAACAAACGCCTAAATGAGCCTAAATGTATATTTATATATGTATATAATTATATATATATATATATATATATATATATATATATATATATATATATATATATATATATATATATATATATCGAAAAAATGATTAGTATCGAAAAATAACTGACCGAAACTCATTTTAATGATTAAGATCGAAAATGTGATTTTCAGATTAATATCGAAAAGTTTTTATATCGAAATTCACAAATTTGGAACAATATCGAAAACAATAATAACGGAATAAGATTGAAAACTCATTTAACTGATTAACATCGAAAATGTGATTTTCTAATTAATGTCGAAAAGTTTTTATATCGAAATTCATAAATGTGGAACAATATCGAAAACAATAAAAAAGGAATAAGATCGAAAACTCATTTTTATGATTAACATCAAAAATAAGATTTTCTGATCAATGTTGAAAACAATAAAATCAGAACAAGATCGAAAACTCATATTAACGTTTAACATTAAAAATAATATTTTCTGGTTAATGTCGAAAACAATAAAAACAAAATAAGATCGAAAATTTTTAATTGTCAAAAATTCTTTTTAATGAATAACATCAAAAATATGATTTTATGATCACACTTTTATTTTATAAAAAACTAGTACTAGGAAAAAATCTTAAGAAATTTTTAATACTTAGTCACCTTTCAAAAAGAAACTTATTTAAGAGTTTGGTGAATATTTCCTAACTTTTCACCCTAATATCGCATCAGCTTAATTTTTTTTTTATTTATTATATTTATTTTAACGTTATTAATGAACAGCCCTTATTTTTTTAACGTTATTAAGCCCGTAGACGAAAAAAGTGATATATTAAAAACGTTAGGTAAAACAATTTCATTTACAGTTGTAAATTATAGTTACATTTATTGTACTTCCAGCATGACACCACGCATGGAGGAAAGTAAGTGGTATCAGCTCTTGATATTTTATGTTGAGTATTCAGCAGTACTTGAAGATCCAATTCCAGATGAGGATCAGATGAATTTTGATCCTGATAACCCTCACCTTTGGGGAATATCTGTTCCAGCTGTATGGGCTTTAACGACATCGAAATCCAAGGCTCTATACAAGCTTGTTTTTTCCAAAATAAAAGAAGTTTTAGATTTATCCCAGTCATCATTATGTCAGATTTTGAACGAGGACTACAGAATGCTTTAAAAACAACTTGGAGTGAAAGCTTGGTGAATGGTTGCAGGTATAATTTATTACTTTGTTATAACTTAGTTTCCAGTTTCTAAGTTATCCAAGTTTTTCAGAGTTTGTTATCAATTAATGATCTCCTTTAAACCCTTATCTTTAGGTTTCATTTCGAAAATGCAATCACCAAGCAATTAGCAATTCTTGGTCTTCAGAGGGAATACCGCCACCAAAATCAAGTAAAGAAGTGGGCACAAAAAGTTTCAGCACTTTGTCTCCTTCCTGCAAACAAGATCTTGGTTGCTTGGGGATCTCGAGTTATTGAGATTGCACAATTTAGTCGCGAAATCAAAATCTAACTACTTGCTTTTAAAAGATATTTTGAGAGTTTTTCGCTCAATATAGTGACCCCAGAAGGATTCAGTGTTTATGGCTTGAACCACAAAACCAATAACAATGCAGAGAGTCTCAATAGACGTTTGAAATCAAACATGGGTGATCGACATAGAGGATTTTGGCAGTTTATGAAATTGCTTAACCAGCATGTAATAGTCCATACAATTCAAGAGCTTCAACAGCTTCTCTGCAATCAGCCAGTCCGCCGTAATTAACGCAATTATGGTGCAATTGAAAAAATGTGTTGTTTTGAGAAAAAACTTCGAGACGGAGTTTGGACAACTGAGAGATTCCTATCAACAGTATCATATCTCTTTCAAAACTTCAAAATATTGTAAGATAATTTTCCAAGTTTTTGTATAACACTTCTTATTTATTAACCTTTATCAATTTTTTTACCAAACTAATTAGTTTAACTTTATTTGATAATATATTATTTTCCATGAAATATGGAAAATTGTATTTGAATTTTTTAAATATTTTTAGTGCTTTTGATGAAAACTCAATGAAGGTTGGTGAGAGTTTTTCTTTGCCAACTTCTACTTCAACAGAGTCACCGAAGTGCGTTGTTTGTACCGTCAATGAACGAAATGCATTAGTAATGCCTTGCAGACATTTTTTGTTTTGTCAACCCTGCATTCAACAAGTCCAAAAAAGCAACACAACTCATTGTCCCACTTGCCGAGGACCAATAACATCTATAATTGAACCTTTTCAATGATTCAGTAAAAATTTTCCCTTTTACCTATATTTTAAAAACTAAAGTATCACACAATTGTTTAAATTTATTTAAAAAAATTTATTATATAAAAGCGGTATAATTTTTTTCCTATTGCTCCGCCTGGAATAAAAAATAATCAATAACGTCATTTTTTAGTTTACATAAATGACTTTAAATTCCATTTGGGCCTACAAGATTTTCCGTAAGTTGACGTATTGTATTGGTTTCAGTTGAGCAAACCCCATATTACGTTAAGGATAAGTACTAAATAAATTCCATCACCCTAGAAACAATAGTCATTTTTTTGTTAAAATTATTGTATAGATAAATGTTGCATAAAATTCTACAGCTGCTTGTCTAGCAAAATTAAATAAGTTTCCTTGAAGCAAGTGACAGTATCAACAAAAGACTTATCGTGAGGGTTACTATGTTACGATTAGCACTTTTGTGTGCACAAGCGTGTTAGAAGCAACTTTTTGCTTTTAACTTTTTTTAACTAGGTTTTAACTTGTCTAGCTAGCTTTTAACTTGTTTAACTAGATTGAAACTAAGAAGAAGAAAACGAGTGCTAAAACATTTTGGGCCGGGATCATAACTTGTTACAGTCAGCAAAAAAATATATAGAAATTAAACAAAAACTATATAATTGGAAAGAGCTCGTCAAAAAGTATGTGAAAATCATATGCTGAAAATATTTCTTTTCCAAGATATAACACCATATAGATTATATAAAACACAGACTTAGATTTTACAGACCAGCACAAAACAGCTATAAAAAAGGATTTTTCATCCTTAATTTGCTTTATAATAAATATGTATTTTGTTTAAAGAGTTGCTATTGATATAAATTTTCTATTAAAAGCTAGTTTCTATTAAATTTATCACGTCTTTACTGTAGGTAGGGGTGGGGAAAGAAAGGATATAATCGTGAGCGATTGACATCTTTTTTTTGACCAAATGCTTTTAGTTTCACGTTATAAAAATTAATTAAGATTTTCTATTCTTGACCACAATTTTCTCCGAAACGACCAACCTAACCTCAAAGTCTTTACGATATGGGCTTGTATATTTATAGAATATAATTTGCGAATAATATATTAACAAGTATAATTAAACGTGGGCTACGGCATGGCGGTATATCTACATTGGCAACGTCATGGGGGGAGGGGTCAAGGAGGCATTTTCCCTCCGCCTCTATCAGAATTTGTAGTAAGGACGATTTTTTTTTTTATAAAGTAAGTGTTTAATTGTTCTTTTTAGAATTTTATGTTTTGCTTACATAAAATATTTAGCTAACATTTAAGGCAGTGCACAGAGGGCCAGCAGTAAGCAAAAATTAAAAAAATGAGCAAAACCAACCTTTAACAATTCAAAAATTTTTAATCTTTTTTGAAAGTGAGTAACCTGAAGAAAACTTAAATGGTTGTAATATTATGTTTAAGTAAATAGAATTATTGTTAAATTGATTTTATAATATTAATATTGTTAAATTGATTTTATATGTAGTTATTAATTTTGATAACTTTTTCATGTTTCTGGCCCACTGTGCATTTGGCCTAAAATTTTTTTGTTAAAAAATCACTAAAGGGCAAATGTTTTCAAGCATTTAAACAAAGGCGAACTTTTTTATTATTTCCAAAAGATGTCACTAATATTTCTAAGATACAATACGTTATCTATGATAAAAACAACATTGTTGTTGCAAATGATAAATAACATTATTTATAACTGCGTCACTTGGATTTGATTTACAGTTTAAGCGGATAAAAAAGCTTGAAAATAAGTGAAGTTTGAATTGTATTTTATGAAGTGCGCCACCACTTTTGTGAAATATTATGTTTATAGTTTTGTCGTTAACATGGATTTGTGAGTTTTATCATACTTCGCTTTAACGCGTTGCAACGCGTAAAATTAAAATATGATAAAGTTCGGGTATAATGTGACTCGTCGTTCACATTTCCATGTTAACGACAAAACTATTTGCATGATATTTCATAAAATTGGTGGTGCACTTAATAAAATAGAGTTCAAATTTTACTTATTTAGGGTTTGAGCTATTACTGAAAAATTTTCAGAATTTTTTTTTTGCTTATTGTTAAAGTTTAATGCCATGGCTCCCGGCCCTAAATGAGAAAAATGTTTCTTCTTAGATTTTTACATTGTTCTTGATATTTATATATGTAAATGAATCTTTACTCTAACAGTTTAAAAAAGGTGTTTTTCTTTAACTTGAGTTAATTTTTGTAGTTTTAGCAGAGTTTTTTTTACTCTTCGCCCAATTTGCCTCAATATGAGTAAACGGGCTTTGTGTATTTTTACATTTTTACCCATTTGTCCTAAATGGGCAATTGGGCCAAGAGCAATCAAAGTTCTGTAGAAGAAATTAGACCTAATATTTTTACCTGTTTTCTTGTTATTTATAAATGTTAATGAATTTGTTTACCCTGACCGTTTGAAAAAACTCTATTTCTTTATCTAAAGTTAATTTTTACGGTTTAAACGAAGCTTTTATAGCTTTTGATCCAATTATCCCAAATGGGTAAACGAGGAGTGGAATTCTTACCTAGGGGCCCCTAATATGAGAATGATAATTTGTAGAATTGAATGCTTTAGTAAAAAAGAAAACAATAAAAATAATTCAGCATAAGTACTTCAATGAAATTCCTTCTTGATAGCATATGAAAAAAAAATTTATTATCAAAATTTAGTGCCAGAAAAACTCAAAAAATCTTGACGCGAAATAGGCGTTATTGAGCCCAACATATATTGTCATAACTTGGGAACCAGTTATCCAAATTTAAAAAATGAACACATTCTGAAAGCTTCTTCATTATCCGCATATAATGGTATTAATTATAACAAGAGATAATTGTAATAGTAAAATCGTTTGATGTGCCTATTGTAAATAAAATCAATACAACATTCAATATTTTTTGTTCTACTAATAGAGCTTTTTGTTTATATTATACAATTATACAGTGTAATTACTACTCTTTAATTAAAAACCGCAAAAAACCGCAAACAACCGCCGTCTATTTATTCTGCTTTCGGAATTTTTAAACCTATTATTAAAATTCACCTTTTCGATATTATTCTGGAAAGTCCTTTTTTGATTTTATTCCTTTTTCACAGTTTCGATATAATTCCAGAAAGTCCCATTTTGATATTGTTCCTTTTTTTACAATATCGATCCAATTCCGTTGTTTGAAATTTCGATACTATTACGATACTATTCCTTTATTCACACTTTCGATATTGTTCCGGTAAGTCTATTTTCAATATTAATCTCTTTTGAGCTGTTTCGATATTATTTTGCTTTTAGGATTTTCGATACTAATCCTTTTTTAACAAATTTGAAATGTTTTCTTTTTCGATATTATTCCGAAAAGTCTCTTTTCGATATTATTCCTTTTTTCACAATTTCGAGGTTATTCTATTTTTCGGATTTTCGATACAATTCCTTTTTTTACAATTTCGATGTTATTCTTTATTTCGATGTTATTCTGGAAATTCCATTTTCGAGATTAATCAGTTTGGCTGTTTGGCCAATTCGATACTGTTACTGCTACCCTTGGCTTGGCTGTATTGGACCCCAACGTAACAAGTGTAAGTTGATTAGCGACGGCATAGTAGGGTTAAGAAAACGTGAACGAACGTGTATGCAAATGTCTAATGTATGTAAACTTTAATCTAAGTAATGTTAAAACGTTCTGAAACTTTTATCAAGTTTTACAGTTTGATTTTTATTTAAAAATTGCATTGCGTCAAGCTCTTCTCAACTTTGATGTACAGCATATCTTTCAAAAAACGTCATTACGTGGATTTAAAAATTTTCGTTTAACAACGTGCCAGCGTGGCCTAGTGGATAGCGCACTTAACATCTGAACAAGTAAGCCCTACCATTTAAAACTTTTTTTTTATTTTTTTCGACTAATAATTAATACAAAATACTTTTAAAGTTTTATAGTGTTTATGAAAACATATGTAAGACATAATTATACACTTCAACGAACGAAAATATTTTTAAAAAGATAAAGTTTTTAAAAACATCAAAACACCGGGAGAAAAAAATTGTTGTGTATGTGTCGCGATCGAGATACTTATGTAAAAAACGTGTTCAGGTAATTATTCCTTATAGGCTGCGGATGGCATGAAAAAAAAGTTGTCAAAAACCTAATAAAAAACTTTTTAAAACAACTCCAGAAAGTGCTGCCAAAAAAAAAAAAAAAATTTTTTTTTACCCTAAGCCGTTTTGAAAAACGGCTGCAGTATGGATAATACAACAAAAATATGTTATAATGAGATAGTTTGACCCAACTAAACCAAAA
>NC_061169.1:10457106-10492106 GCF_022113875.1 Hydra vulgaris | reverse complement strand
ACCCCAGTTGTTTACTAAAAAACAATTTAAGAATAAAAAACGTCGTGTTATTTTTAAAAACAATTACTTATTTTATGCTATTACGACAATCACAATATATATATATATATATATATATATATATATATATATATATATATATATATATATATATATATATATATATATATATATATATATATATATATATATATATATATATATATATATTTACTTTTTAAATTTAATAATAATCATACTAATTCAATAACATTTTTTAAACATTTACTTTCAGATTGATAATGATACAAGTTTTATTTTTTGATTCAGATTCTGTATCTCAATGATATCCTGGGTTATTGATACGATATCCTGTAAATCCACTCACACATAAATTTTACTCACACACGTAAATCCTGTAAATTCACTCACACACATAAATCTTAAAAAAGATGTTTATATTTTTATCTATAAATTGTAAATTTTATATAAGTAAAATGTATATTTTTTATGTTTTTCATTGTATATTACTATTTGTATTAATCGTCTATGGAAGTATTGCAAGTGCAGAGTTCAACATGCAATTTTGTTTTATTTGCAAATTCAATATACATTATAATCAAGTTTAATCACGTTTAATAATATTTTGCGATATTTTCTCCAGCGCATTTGAGCGTTGACTTAACGTTATATTTCTACCTTTACTCGACGTCTTTGAGTCACGTTAAATCGACGTTTTTATACCAACGTTACAAATCCTTGCAAAATCGACTGCTTTAACAACGTTAAAGTAACGCTCTCCAAGTAACGTTTTTTCAACTTCAAGTTGCGGCGCCTATGCAACGCTTTTTAAGTAACGCTTTTTCAACGTTTAGTTGAGACATTTTTGTAACGTCTTTTAGTAACGTTTTTTCAACGTTACGCTACAACGATTAATCAACGTCTCTTTAACAACGTGACATAGCTTTGCAAAATCGATTACTTTAATAACGTTTCCGCAACACCTTTTGCGACCGGTTTTCAACGTTGATTCAACGCTGACATGTTTGCTGGGACGTATGCGGAAAAGGTGCGCATGTTAAGTTTTGCTCTTAAATTTTTTTTCAAAATAAATTATTTTACTAAAAAACATTGAAATAAATAAGGAGTAGGTATAGAAATAATCGGTAAGAAATAGGTAAGTCAATTGGTAAAGATCTGTATTTTACGGATCCGGAAAGCTAGGATATATAAGAAAAAAGTATAGAAAAGTTTGTTTTGGAATAGATATACAAAGACCCGTATTACTACAGGTCCGATCTCAGCTAGTAATAACAATAATAACAATAATGTATAAACAATAGTGAATTGTTTGAGAAATCATGTAAAAAACCTTGGTTGGGAATAAGTTCGAATATATTCGTTTTTAATTTTTGAGAGGTATTGGCTTTTTTAAGTTTACAACTTAGGCTTGTAAAATGGTTCTCGAACCATTTTACAAAACCTTTTTCGATATTTTTGACTGATTTTGAAAACTTAAATTGTGTAATTTTGAAAATAATTAGTGTATAAATATCAAGTGTCCTCGTGCATTTTAGAAGAGGTTTAGCATTTGTGAAGCAATTTTAAAAATGAATAATGCGTGCTGCATGATTCTGTTATTTAAGGAGATATTCGAAAATAGACTTATTTGTACTACCTCAGACAATATTGCCATAAGATAAATAACTATTTATGAATGCAAAATATAGCGTCAGTGTAGATTTGCCTAAGATTTGTCTGGTTTTATATATAATGCCAATATTTCTTGAGATTTTATTGATAAGATGTTTAATATGATCGCTCCAGGATATGTTTTTATCTATTAGAATACCAAGTAACTTATTTGTGAATAAGCGCTCAATTTCGTTGTTATTTATATATATAGCATTGGTAAGGATTTTGGAATATATTAAGACTTTCGTTTAGAATAGAATAAAGAAAACTTAGTTTTATCAGTGATTAAAGAGGCTGTTAGCGATAAGCCATTTTGATATTTGTTCTAGTTGATTATTTGCTACTTGAAATACAGAAATAATGTTACTGTGAGAATAGAATAAAGTAGTGTCTTCTGCAAACATAATAATAGACATAGTATTTGATGCTTTATATAGATTGTTGACATAGATCAAGAACAGAGGCAGACCTAAGATGGAGCCAAAGGTCCAATTTAAATCTGATCGTTAACGGTGTCAAATGCTTTTGACAAGTCTAGAATATACCTAAAGTGAGTTTGTTATGAGAAGATACTTCACTGATAACTTCAACAAGTTGCCTAAGTGCATGTTCCGAAGAGTAATTTGATCAAAAACTATTTTAGTTATAATAAAGAAGAATGTTATTACTAAAAAATATATACAGATCCTATTATAAATGATACGTTCTATATATCCCATTACAAATGATACGTTCGAGGACTTTTGAAAAAACAGGTAACACCTATATAGGTCGATAATTTGTAACCATCTCCAGATTTAAAAATGGGTGTAATAACTGCAACTTTCAGTTTATCTGGAAAAACACCTATTTTAATGGGTTTGTTAAAATATATAATACAACATCTTTAATAAGTTCATAGCAGACTCTGATTCTTTTAAAAAGTTCATAGCTGACTTTAACTATTTTGGAAAATAACATTTAAGAATAGAGGTAACACCATAACAGCGTTAAATAAAAAATTTTGATGCATTTTGTGACATTTTAAATTTTAATTTGTCATTTAGAATTATGGTGAGAAAAAACAATGTATTCTTAAAAGGGTTCAAATAACGATCAGCTAATCAACAGTTTTTGTTGAATGAAATTAAAATTAGCATATAAATTTGCCCCATCATTTTTCTACATTTTCTAAATATTTGCCAAAAAACGCAAACTAATCTGCGTTTACAAATAAAAAATTAATCAAGTGAGTTACTATGCGTTTAAATAATTTATTTGTATGCAAAATCTTGACTTTTAATGTTATTTTTAATCTGCATCGTACTTTATGTTTGTTTTTATATCTTATAATATAAACACGCATATAGTGTGATGTTGTAACACGATGGAAAGTGGAAAAAATAGTTTTTATAACACATCAAATGATATTTATTTAAAAATGTGAAAAATTGTTATGACTACTAAAAAAATACAAATTAAATATTTAAAAAAATCCAGCATATTAAATACAGCTTTTCAAAGAATCAAATTTAATAAAAAAGAATTAGGAATTCTATTTATGATCACTAAAATGACTGTGACTTAAAACAAAATATATATTCAGGGAATATGAATAATATTCACAGAAACCACCGTTTCTAAAAACTCTACACTTAAATTAATTCGAGCTCCATTCAACATAAATAAACCAACCAAAAGAATATTCACTTTCACATCACATTACAATGTCAAATTAATACATTTTAAGTTATTCAAATTTAAGTTGTAAGTCTTTTAAGTATTAAACCAATTATTTTATTGGTTCTCAGTGATAAGACCTTATTATCAGTTAAAGAAAAATATATAAAAAAGAAAAATACACAGATTTGACTAATATTTAGCGCCCTTAATAATATTAAGGTGATTAAAAAGTTCATACCAAAACATTCCAAACAACTAATTTCATTTTTATTATCAATAAATAAGCCGTCTGTTCGCTGCTATCAAAATGCATAAAATGTCTAAGTTTAAAACTTTTGCGGTAGGTTAAAGTTTCCTGTTGTATTGGAGTATTGGAACAACTAAACTTTTCATTGTCTTTTGTATTAACTATTTATTACTCCTTATTTCATTAGGTTACGTACTTATAAAGAAATACTGTATAATAATAAAAAATTGATAAAGAAAAATTATCGCCATGGTTTTACTCTAAATAAACTAATAAAGTTTTGCGTTATAAATAATTACTCAAAAGCTTCAAAAATAATTTTGGTAACAGCCAGAAAATAATACAAATATTTTTTTTCTATGGTAGACTCGAAAATTTTTTCAAGTATTATAAGCTGACTAGTTACTAGTACAATTAAATGTCTAAATATTTACAGTATAATTTACTCTATAAAAAAGTTTTAATAGAGCGTTTGCCCCCCACACGTATGAGAGACTTGAAAATATATTGAATTTTAGTTTTATATACATTAAAGTAGTGTTAAAAACAAATATTTGTAAACAATTTCATTTTTTTATTTTTCAATTTTTAGTGATTTAAAAGTAATTAGCGACAACAACAAAACAATCCCAAAAAAAAAACTTACCAAGCTTTCGCTATTTTTATTAAGCGTTTCACGCAATTAGTCTCTGCCTAATTCTATTTTACTGTTTAATTAAATGCAAAAAATCACTGTCTAATTCGGTTCTATATTGTATAAACATAGACTAGTTTTAATTTGACATAATAATAAGCTATAGACTAAAAAAGACAAGGAATATAAATGACAAAACTATAGTTATTTTACCAATTCAAGGAGAACGTGTTACCACCTAAAATCTCCCATCAACGGTCTACCAGATTGAGAGGTTCCTACCATGATATTACATTTGAAAAACTAAGTATGTAAATTTGTTTTCTTCAATTTTAAATTACGTAATAAATATTTCAAAAATAAAATAAGACTCTATATAATGTATATATTTTTGGACAGTTACTACTAAGTATTGAAGTAAATAAGGAATAGGTATAAAAATTATCGGTGTGGAATAGGTATGTATAAAAATAGTAAGTTCGGTAAAAACCAGTAATTTACGGATTCGAAAAGCTAGGATATATAAGGAAAAAGTATTAAAAAGTTCGGTTTGGAATAGACTTACAAAGAACTGTATTTTTACGGGTCCGATCTCAGTTAGTACAATATTTTGTCTTTAAAACTAATGAAAAATACGCCACTTTTTAACTAAAAAATATCAGTCAATTATCCTAAAAACATCTTTAAATAATTAAGTAGACGTGGTCTTAAAGAAAAATATAAAGACTTCTAACAGAATTGCGCAATGAAAATCTAAAACTCTCTGTCAGGTCAGGAGTATAGTCTTCATGATCATCCTGCTACTGGTAACATGTAACCCAGTGCAACCTGTTCCATGTTCTGCTGCCTTGCAGGATTTGCTTTCTAAGCAAAGGCTGGAAGGAGTGTTCTGTACTATCTAATATCAGTCATGCCTATAGTAATTTTTTTTTTTTTTTTTTTCCTTGTATAGTTGGAGGTGCCTTAGTTACTGTATTAGCTCACCTGTAATCTACGTTATATGTATGTTTGTGTTCTGTCTGAACCTCTGGCGCGGTGTTCGCTCACCCGTAAGTTACTTTATGTTTTTTATGTATGTTTGTGTTCTGTCTGAACCTCTGGCGCGGTGTTGACTAACCCGTAAGTTGATTTATGTTTGTTTGTGTTCTGTTTATATTCTAATATAGCGTGAGCTCAGTAACTAACTACTTACTCCAACTACAAAACCTACACTCACCTTAGACTCCTGTATTTTGTTAGATGCAGTGCTTTCCTAATGTACTTCCAAAATATCATGCCTGGTTTTCTCAAAGTACTGTTGCGGGAAGTAACTCCTTTTAACTACTCCAGGTCAGGTCAGGATAATCGAGACCAATCTTGCTACTGGTATCACGTAACCCAGTACCACCTCCCACAAGCCCTGCTGCCTTGCAGAGTGTGCTCTTCTTAGGCAAAGGCTAGGAGAAATAAACTCCGACTAAAAATTCCCCTGCCTTGGGGCTCTTGGTTGAGTAAAGGCTAGAGATGGTGTCTCGATAAAAACACTCATCTTGGGCAGATGTTAACTGCATCCAGCTAAACATCCCCTGCCTTGGGGCTCTTGGTTGAGTAAAGGCTAGAGATGGTGTCTTGATAAAAATACTCATCTTGGGCAGATGTTAACTGCATCCAGCTACTGTCTTGTAGAAGGCCTCCTAGGCAAAGACTTTAGGGGTAAGCAGAAAAATTCTGCTAACCAGCCTCGAACCCCTTCTTCATCTGTTAGGCTGGCGTAGATGTAACCTGTGTTACATTGTTTCCTGCCTAGGATAATGAATGCTGGATCTCCTTGACTCTACTCATAGAATTTTGCTTAAGTCTCCTTGATAATGGCTATGCAACTCTTCCTGTTATCTCCATATGAGGGTACAGCTCTAAAACTCAGTTTAATGGTTCTGAGGCCGGCTGGTAGTAAGGTTTCCCGAACTCTGTGGTAGCGCTCAGAGAGGCTGATTCCATCAACAGCTGCAAAATATCAGAGTATTAACAGTGCCATGTTGCGCATGGATGGTGTCCCTGTCAATGCTTTTGGTGTGCATTGTCAAGGCCACATAAGGAGCCCTATGTCACGGCTTAGGGTTAATTAACAGTACAAAGACAACTGCATAGCTCATTGATTAGGAGGCTGTGCTCTATCTATGAATGAGTCAAGTTCTCATTAAACCCAAATCATGACCAAAGTAACCAAAAATTTAAAACCTAAAAAACCATCCCCACCACCTAAATATTTTAATATACCTTTTACAAATATTCGCGATCTACGAAGCAACTTTCCATCAGTTAAGTCTTACCTCCTGCAAAATTCACCAGACTTGCTTGCACTCAGTGAAACAAAATTTAAATTCTGCAATTCCTTCTTCAGATGTCAGTGTTGATGGGTACTATCCTTTGATTCGTAAAGACTCCAATAGTCACATGCTAGGTTTAGGGGTATACATACGCATTAATTCCCCTATTTGTCGTGAAATCAGGTTCGAATCCTTTGACCATTCTTTTATGTGCTTTCGCCTAGCACCTCTTCACTCTATCACCTTTCTCTTTGTTCTTTATCGTTCTCCTTCTTCCCATGATTGCACTCTCTTAGATGTTATCTCTGATCAAATTGACCATGCCCTCTCTCTGTTTACCCCTCTGCTAATATTGTTGTTGTTGGTGATTTTAATGCCCATCACACTGAATGGCTTGGCTCTAACACCACTGATCCTGCTGGCACTAAAGCCTTTAACTTCTGCGTTTCTCAATCTCTTACTCAGATAGTTAACTTTGTGGATCGTTTTCCTGACAACCCTAATCATTTACCTTCACTCTTTGACTTATGTCTTGTCTCTGACCCTAGCTTATGTTCAGTTTCTTCCTTTTCTCCCTTTTCTCCCTTTTCAGGTGGTTCTGACCATGCAATGATCTCTATAAATCTTTCTTCTCGTACTTCTTTTTTGGGCTCACTTTATCATCGCACCACCTACTACTACCCTAAAGCTGACTGGGATTCCTTTCGTGATTTTCTTCGTGATGGTCCTTGGGCTGATGTTTTTTCTCTCTCAGCTGACAAATGCGCCTCCTAAATAATCTCCTGGATTCAGGCTGGAATGGAAGCTTTTATTCCTTCGCGTCGGTTTCAAGTCAAGCCTCATTCTACTCCATGGTTTTCTCCTTCTTGTGCGGCTGCTATATCCAATCGTAATCATTTTTTTCATCTTTTTCAAAAGAACAACTCTCTTGAGAACAAACGGCTATTTATTATTGCAAGAAATCAATGTAAAAAGGTGCTTTCTGATGCTAAACTCCATTATTCTCAGTTCACTAAATCTCGCATCTTATCACAGAAGTTAGGCTCTAAAGACTTTTGGAAAATCTTCAACAGCATTATTAACAAGGGTAGATCTAACATTTCATCTCTCATTCATGGGACTGATCTTATTACCTCTCCCAAGGATAAGGCAGAACTATTTGCAAAGAACTTTTCTTCTAATTCCACTCTTGAATCTTATGGACATTCTCTTCCTTCCATTCCAGTCAAACAGGTTGACCCATTGTTAGACATTCAAATCACTCCGGCTTCTGTTGCTAAAGTCATATCTCAATTAAACTCGTCTACAGCTTGTGGTCCAGACAACATTCCTGTCACAGTCTTGCAGAATTGTTCTCCAGAACTTTCTTCAATTCTCTCTAAACTATTTAACAAGTGTTTGACTGAGTCTTGTTTTCCTGCTTGTTGGAAAATGGCATCTGTGGTTCCAATATTCAAAAACTCTGGAGAAAATTCTGACCCCTCCAATTATCGTCCGATCAGTCTTCTTACTGTTATTAGCAAGGTCTTTGAGTCTTTGATCAACAAATTCCTCACATCTCATCTTGAGTCAAATAAACTACTGTCAGACAATCAATACGGTTTTCAATCCTCTCGCTCTACGGCCGACTTGCTAACTGCTGTTACTGAAAGATTTTATCGTGCATTAGGTGGAGGCGGTGAGGCTAGGGCTATTGCTCTCGACATATTTAAAGCTTTCGACAAAGTTTGGCATGCTGGTCTTCTCCATAAGCTTGCTTCATATGGTGTTTCTGGGAAAGTTATTGAGATTATCAAATCATTTCTTTCTAACCGGTTTATTAAAGTCATCCTTGAAGGCCAACACTCTTCTTTATTTCCAGTAATTTCTGGGGTTCCCCAAGGTTCCATCCTGGGCCCTGTTTTGTTTCTTATCTACATAAACGATCTTCCTTACAACCTTTCATCTAAAGTAGCTCTTTTTGTTGATGACTCAACTTTATACTCCTGTCTTGACAAAAAGTCTTCTCTTTTCGATCGCCTAGAACAAGCAGCTGATCTTGAATCCGATCTCACTTCAGTAATAGATTGGGGTTCACAGTGGCTTGTGAATTTCAACTCTAAAAAAACCCAGTTGCTTACTGCAAACAACTACCATAATATGGTCAACATTGCTATATTAATGAATGGCAATCCTCTTACTGAGTCCACCTCTTTACGTCTTCTTGGATTATTGCTTACTACTGACCTCTCATGGAAACCATATATACAATCGATTGCTAAATTAGCTGCTAAGGTTGCTTCTCTTTATCGTGCTCGCCATTTTCTTACTTCTGATTCCATTCTCTACCTCTACAAATCTCTTATTCGTCCCTGTATAGAATACTGTTGTCATATTTGGGCTGGTTCTTCTAACGATTCATTTTCTCTTCTTGACAAGGTCCAAAAACGCATTGTAAATGTTGTTGGACCTGGACTATCTGCTAAGCTTGAACCTCTTTCCCATCGTCGTAAAGTTGCATCTCTTTCTCTTTTCTACAGATACTATCATGGTCACTGCTCAAAGGAGTTATCATCTCTAGTTCCATCAACTAAAATTCATTCTCGTTTTACTCGTCATTCAGCTAAGTCTCATTCGTTTACTGTATTTGTCCCTGCATGCTCTAAAAACTTTTATTCATCTAGTTTTTTTACCTGCACTTCAATCCTTTGGAACTCTCTCCCATCTTCATGTTTTCCTGACTCATACAACCTTCAACTTTTCAAGTCTTCTGTCAACTGTTTCCTTGCTCTATAACTCTGTTCTTTTTTTTCCTAGTAACTCCCAACTTGATAGTGGTTGCTTGCAGCCTTGTTGGGAGTGAATGCAAATAGAAAAAAAAAAAAAAAAAACAATCCCATGCGCAACTCAGTTAGTTAACGAAGGCGAAACCACAATGATACGGTGTAAAAATGGCTTATCGTTGTTCTGCCAGTTTCTATCCCGCACTAACTGGCCGCTGTTTTGCCATGAACAAAACAGAGCTTTGCCAGCGTCGAAAGCCAAAACTGGCAAAAACAAAGATTTTTTTTTTTGTTGGAAACAAAGATGTTTAAAAAACTGTATATATATATATATATATATATATATATATATATATATATATATTATATATATATATATATATGCATAAATTTTTACATAAATATACATAAATAAATATATACATATAAATATATACGGAAAAACTATTGTTATATTTAAACACATAAACACGTATTATAAACATTTCAGTCCCTGCGTAATAAATAAATATATATATTTTTTTTACAAGTACAACAACTTCATGGATATAAATTATTTCGAAGAGAATTTATCGAGTTAAAAGCAATTCATTTATATCTTTTAAATTGTTTATAGTTTATAAACCTTAAAATTGCTTCCACTGCTAATTGCTAATAATGGTAACGCAAGGACAAATTATGATGCCCTTAAAAACGCAGATAAAACTGCTAAAGAAAAGCTGAAACAAGTCCTTTATGTAATTAGAATTGATCTGCAGGATATTGAAATGAAGTCTTTAAAATATAGCAAAAGTTGCAAAAAACTTCTGTTATCTAAATTAGTTGAACAAGTCGGCAAACCTGGTACATGAGCAAAAGTAGCTGTAATGAGCGCCCTCAATAAGCATAACAAGGAATAACAGAGAGCAGAGAGTTATAATACTTGGTCTATCAGAATCTGTTACAACTCAACCAAGCGAGATAACTAGAGATGACACCGCGGTTATGGCATCTTTAAGGAAATCAGTCAATGTAGTTACTATTATTCTTTTTTTTAATCAAAAAGAACTTTGATACTAGTAAACCCGCTCCTCTTATGATTGAAGTTGATTCATTATTTATCAGAAATGACGTTCTAGCGTCTACTTTTAAAGATATATTTATACGCCCTGACCGCACAGCAGCAGAGAAAAGCAAATTCATTAAACTAAACTTAAAAAAAAAAGCAGCTAATTCTGACAAGCTTTGAAAACTTGACAAACCTTTTAGATGTGTCATCCGCAGCATAAATTGCGATGCATAGATGTCTCACAGGAGTTTGAAATCAATGGACGTAAAAAGCATCCTTTCATCAAATTGAAAGATGCACAAGTAGACAGAGTTGTTAAAACACAATCAATCAAAACGAATACTTATTTAAATGCATTAAATATATAAATTAAATCTGCTAAATCTAATCCTAAAAATAAACTTTTATATAACGCAACTTCTTTTAATCCGACTAAAATGAAAGAGATATCTGCACTCTGTAATATAAACATGCCTGTTTTATTCTTTATTTCTGAGACATGGTTGACCGCAATATCTACCACTCAATTAAATAGCTATTCACGAGTGAAAAAAAATAAAATAGATCACGGTGGAGCTGTTATATCTAAATTAGGCGTGGTCTAGTCGCGCATGAGGTATCTGATCATCATCTAAGAGAGACTTTAAATAACACCAACTCCGAGCAAATAAGGTGCGAAATTAAAATTGCTAACGAAATGATTTTTATTGTCTGTGTCTTTAGACCACTTTTATCCCATATAGATGATATAAATAAAACAATTATTTTCAATTATTTATGCATAATGAACAATTTTTATAGAAAGCTTAACAACATCGTTTAGCTTAGCAACATTTGATACAAAACAAATTTAAGTTATAATATTGTCATAAAAATGTTTTTGTTTACAATTTTGTTATAAAAAAACTACTAAAATTTTTTTTGATTCAAGCTTTTGGAAGTTCAATTTTACATATAGTGGCACCATTAAAATTATCCGCCGAATTCAAAATCAAAAATTTGAAAAGTATGGTGTACTTTTCAAATTTTTGATTCATGTATCTATTTGCGCTATATCTGATACAAATGCTGACTGTCTAATTCTTCAAAATGATTTAAATATTGTCTCAGAGTGGTCAAGAGAATATCTTATGGAATAAAATGTTGCAAGGTGTAAAGTTATTCACCTTGGACATGGAAATAAAAATCATGAATATGTAATGAATGATGGTATTACATCTCTTATTATAGCAACAACGGATATTGAAAGTGACCTAGGTATCTTTATACCAAACGATCTATAATGGAATCAACACATAAGGGTTACTACACGTAGAGCAAATATGATACTTGGCCTACTAAAAAAAACATTTAGATTAAAAGATATGAAGCTTTGGGGTAAACTATATACTACATATGTTAGGCCGCACCTGGACTTCGCTGTTCCGATATGGTGTCCTTACTTAAAAGGCGACATCAAAAATATAGAAAAATTCAGCACAAAGCAACAAAATTCCTCATGATTTAGCAAGTTTACCTCATGCTTAAAAGTGTTGGCGTCTCAATTTTACTTCTTTGGATACTCGCAGGCAATGCGACGTGATCCAACAATTTAAACTTGAAAACTGTTTTGAAATTAATCATTGGCATAATCCACCTCTTCGCAGATCACCATCCGACGTACTAACGCGTGATTTCACTTACAATAATGCTCGACTGGAATTATTTACCGTTGTCATGCAAAAAGGCTCCGACAATTAACGCACTCAAAATTAGAAATGATAAGCATTTTTTTCATATAAGTGCAAGCAGTGCATCTTTTACTGAAGATGAGCTGCAAATTTAAATTAATTATTTCGTGTTTTAGCAGCTAGAAATATTGACGTTTTAGCTACATTTTTCATAAACGTAATAAAATAAATGAAAATGTAATAAAATAAATGAAAAAATAAATAAATAGAAATAAAAAAAATTAAAAAAAATAAATAAATTAAAAAAATTAAAAAATTAAAAAAATGCTTCTGTTTTTAATCTGTTTATTTGATTTTTTTTATTATTATTTATTTGTCATGTAACCTATAAAGACTTACTTAAATATATTACTATTACTATTATTATTACTGAAATAAAATCTTTTTAAAAAAGTTTTTCCTAAAGTTACCATGAAAAAATAATTGTTTTATAAATACACCGCTTGTTTTATAAATACACTCCATAAAAGTATTTTTATGGCACTTTATATTAGCCTTTTTTTCATCAAATGTTAAAAAAATCAGCTTGGAGAACGTTGGTGAATTCCAAATTTATTTTGATAGAATCATTTCAAAGTCAAAAGCATACTTACAATGCGGGTAATTATAGAATTGAAGTTACTGATAATTATCAGTAACTATAATTAATAAAAGGTGGAAAAAAGGACAATTTTCTTTTTTGTTTATTTATTTTTAATTTTACAAGTATTTTAAAAAAATTTAAAAGCTACAATTTAATTAGAAGAAGCAATACACATATATTCATTTTCTGATTCTTTGACATTGCCATCATCATTTTTCTTAGTATTGTTTTCTTTATAAGGCAAAAACATTTCAATAGTTTTAGGTTTAAAAGGTTTGTTTCTTTTTAGAAGCTTTGGATCCTATACTACCAGAAATAGGTCTGATGTCAGGAAAAGTCTTTTGATGAGATCCATATTACAGGCAACATTGTAATATTTTCTGCTATAATGTTTTCTATATTGTGGTTAATGTTTACTTCTGGTCTCTGCTACTTCTTCCGAAAAAGCACCTATAGCTAGCATTGCCTGCTCTACGACAGTAGGCCCATGCATAAACATTTTATGAACAGTTAGTTACATGGGATACCATGGATACAGCTCAACATAAAGATTTTTAGTATCTAAATATTATATACAAAATTTGTTATTGTCAATTTTGTGCTCATTTGATATGACTTTCAATACTACAGAAAACCTGTCTTTTACATTTTGTCTATTTCAGTTATATTTGTTGATATATCTGGATTACTGAAAAATCTTCAATGGTGTTTCCGTTACTTCTGTTCCCATAATATGGTTTGTGTACATCAACAATCAATCCGAGTTCATATTTGAATTTTTCTTGAATTTTTGTTTTATGTCCTTTTACAATGTTTTTCAGTTAGTGTTCTCGTTTGACATTTTTTTATAGTTATTTTAACTAAAATAAAGTTTTGAAAAAAAGGACTCTTGCATGTAAAGTTAATAATTCAGACTTTATGTCTTTGGAGTTTATTGCGAATTTTATAATTTTTGAAAGGTTGTAGAAATCTATAGAAGGGACTTCGCATAAATAGCAATGCATGGTGGATGACGTATTTGGTTGCTGCATTGCAGACTATGTTATCTTCCATGATTAACAGCACCTTAGTTAACAGTATCTGTAAGGGTACCAACCACAATTGGAAACTGTTTGCATCTGAGTCACTATTGTTAACAAGTTTTTGTTTAAATTAAGATTGTTGTGAACCATCACATTCCTATTTACAAAAAAGTTCCATAGTTGTTAAATCTTCTATTGTTAAAGTTGCTTGCGCTTCTTAAAGGTGAATAAGGAAATAAGACGCTGAGATATGGTGAGCATTATGTTATATGGTAAGCATTGGTGTCTGGATAGCATTAATTTTTAATTTAAGAAGAGAGTAGAAGAAATAGATTTTTTAAAACGTTCTGCAATGATTTGGTATTGTTCTCGTGCTAGCGATGCTTTAAGAAACATGGACAAAGTTTTTTCTGTCAATAATTGCAAAAATATAGCCTTAGAAGTGTCAATATTTACAAAAGTTTGCGGTATTTATTACCAGGCAACGACATGATTTCCTTAATCCATCAACATCTCTTTTCTCACAAAATGTTATTTGACCAGCATAAATCTATGTAGAAACACAGATTAATGCATCATTTTCACTTGTTAAATGCGCTGTTTTACGGCGTTTTACTACAATCAGTTTTACTACAATCAGTCAACTAACCAAAATCTTTACTTTGGCGACCCACCGCGCGTGTACCTTCTGCAAGATTTGAAAGATTATTCGGTATATCTAACGTACCTCGTTACCAGCCATAATATTTTAAAAGAAAAACGTTTTGGTTTATTTAGCCATTTACCAAATTCTTCTTTATTTTTGATTTAAGACAAGAAAATGTTTGAGGAAACTGATTTTTTTTTGTTCAGTCAGAATAGTTATTTTATTTATAAATATTATTATGTTCCAATAAATCCATTTTATTACAAAAGTCCGCTTCTTTAATCTCACTAGCCATTTGAAAAGATATGATGGTGATGGTGATGATGATGATGATGATGATGATGATGATGATGATGATGATGATGATGATGATGATGATGATGATGATGATTGGTTTCCTCGTAAATCTCCAAAAACTACAAATGGTCGAAGTACTGTAAGGAAGAGAACAAAGAGAGTTTCTTGATAAATACACGTTGCAGAAGTACTCCTCCAATGAGACTTACCTCTCCTAGGACTAGCTGTGACTGTAAACCAAGGACCTTAGGTTCTTGCAACATAAGTTTAGCTCTACAGAGAACTGATAGGTGTAAAAGAACAATCTGCATACTTATACATCCACACTATATGTTCGCACCAAACAGGTATTATCTCAAGATTTAAATAAAATAATGAATTAAAAAAGCTTTTTTCAGGTAAAAAACTTTTGAAACAAATATGTAAAGACTTTTTCTTTCTTTATGAGTTTTGCTTAGATTATCCACGCAGGGAGAACTTTGTCGTCGATTATATTGGCTCAGGTCATGTAAGATTAATCAAAATGCAAAACTATCCTGTGCACAAAAGACAATATCAAAATCAATGCTTTGCATTGGTAGAAAGTAACAGGGAGGAATTTAATGGAGCATGCCTTCTGTAAGAGCTGTTAAGTCTTTGGGACAAGGGTGAGTTTGATTCAAGATTTAGGGTTACAGAACAAGTAGTGAAGAAGAAACTTGAGAAATCTTATGCGCTACAAGAAACTGTGTAGTCTTAGAACCTTTATGAAAATAAACAAGATCAAAGAAGAGCAATGTAAAAAGAAAACAGAGTTTTTTAAAAGAAGCAAACTGCATTTTTCTTGTTTCTAAAATAGACATCTTTATACTTATAAAAGATTACGAAAATAATGACAAGTAAAAAAAGACAAAAGATATCGATTTCCTGAAGAAGGCATTCAAAGGTTAAATGGTTAAGTTTGAATAAATCTTATTGAGAAAAATTATAGGCGTGAAAAAGCGAATGTTATATATGATAGAAAGTATGCACAGAGAAAAACAACATAAAAAAGAAAAAACAAGAAATGTCAAAGAAAAAAGCTGTAGAGGATATAGAAAGAATGAAAATTTTGAGAATTATCTTAAAGTGGTACGACTGCAACTGATACCGAGAGTGAATTTGAGTTATGCCTAAAAAAAAAGTTCAGTGAAGATAGAGATTACATTACAAATTAAGCTAGAATAGGGAGAGAAGAAAATCTGGACAAAGTTTGGGGTTTAAAGTTCACCACTTATTTTGATATAAAACTGGTCAAACATTATTGGACTGCCAAAACAACATCTAAAACTGTAGAAAGGCTAGATATCCCCCCAGGTCAATCAACTCTTAAATTTCTTGCTAGGAATCCGATATAAGCTCCAGATGTTAAACATATTTTTTCACATTGTTTGTAGGCAAATTTCGCAGATCCATTCAATGGCTTTAATATCAGCCCCATCTGGAATTTCTGTACATTTAACATGATACCAACCATCACATAAGTCACTGCTGACCCGCTGTTCTCAAACAAATTTGCACGTAAATTAACATTAAAAAAAGTCATTTTAGCTATGTCTAATTCTAAATTAGGAAAAATTCTTCCTGATAAAACAGTTCAACTAGTCAAGTTTTTTTATCGAGATGATGAATACAGCCGTATAATGCCTGGTAAAAAGAATAATGTAAGCATAAAGAAAAATTTTCACATGCAGAAACGTTTGTTCTTATGTAATTTAATTGAATTGTTTTTTGCTTTTAAAACCATGAATTCAGAAATAAAAATAGGTTTTCAAGGTTTTGCAGATTGCGATCAAAATCTCGTACAACTATTGGTGCTTTAGGAACACACTCAGTAAGCGTCTGTGCTATTCATCGGAATTTAAAACTGCTTTTGCATCCTCTTGGTGTGACACAAAGAAATGTTACCTTGGATGGTATGTGACATGACTAACAAAGACTGAATGATGCGGAACGTGTGAAAGATGTCCAGCAACTATATATACCTTGGTTGAAAAACTATATAATTTAATTGAAGAATTTAAAGATTACGATGAAGTAGAATTCGATCAGTGGACAACAACTAGTAGGTTGAACTTAACGCATAATAAAGAGCCAGTGTCTGAATGCATTGAACTAGTATATAAAAAACCGACAAAACTTGCATCACACTCGTATTTAGCTAAAAAAAGATGATATAAACAAGTTAGCATGAGTTAAATTTGTAGTTCAGGATAAACTATAAAAGTTTTCATTGGACATATTTACAATAAGCACTTCATCCTGTAACTATTTATTTCAAAAAAGTAGTTTTTCTCAATCATAAACCTTATTGTTTTGTTTCAGACGATATGTTACATAATGCCAATATGGTGTTTAAATATATTGATATTGTCAGCATTGAAATTGAAGCAAATTTACCTCAAATCAAAAATATTGAATACCTTTCAGATGGGTGCGCAGCTCAATATAAAAATTGCAAAAATGTTTTAAATCTTTGTTTCAATCTTGATGATTTTGGTCTTTTTGCTAAACTTTTTTTCAACTAGTCATGGTAAGCAAACTTGTGATGTAATAGGTGATACAATCAAACGTTTAGAAACGCTGTCAAGCTTACAAAAAGATATGGGTTATCATATTTTATCTCTACAAGCAATGCAAAAATATTGCAATGCAAACATTGAAAGTGTACATTTCATTTATATGTTACCAGAAAATTTAGGTTTTGTGAGAAACACTTTTAAGGTACAATTGGATGATGCAAATATTCTACCTGGAACACGTAGTTACCATTAGTTTGTACCGCTTGGCTATAAAAAGTAAAAAATATATATATATTTAATATACCTTTTACTATTGTTAAAAAACACGCATTTTTTATGCAAATTTTATTGATAAACTCAAATAGATTTTTTATTTGTGTGAAATTATTGTCAAAAAGATTTTATGTTTTATTTTAGGCCTACAATTTTCTTTCAATGCTTTTAATAAAAATGTTTAATTAAACAGTTAAAACGGAACAAATGTATATGTTGCTCTTTTATCTAAATAAGCGCAAATAGGCATCTCATTGTGATAGGTTTGTTCTCATTCACGACTTAAGAAAGATTTCTGTAAGAACTGTAAACGTAGTACCAGGTGATTATGCCTGTGTTTCCTAGGACAAAAGCGGTGGATAGGAGTCATTAAAGACATTGTTTTAGAAGAAGAAAATGAGCTTTTAAATTTTTTCTAAATGGTCTTCCACAATAGTTTAAATGGCCATCAGTGGATATTCAATACTGAATTCCAGATGTCCACACCATTTGCCAAGTCTAAGTACCGACTGAAAAATAGGACTTTGCTTCTATTTGTGCAAAGACAAATTAAAAAAATGTTTTCCTCAGGAAATACAGATTTTCATATTTAAACTAATTTAAAATTTGCTTAGCCTGATAAGTCTTATCCATACTTTTTTTTAATCTTTAATTTTTTGCACAGTTTATGAATTAATGTGAATAAAAAGCGTATATAAAATAATTTCAATTAAGTATTTATTTTTCAATTAGTTTTTTTATACCTTATTATTTTTGTTGGAAAAAATTAATAAAAAAAATAAAATTACCAAACTAATAATTTCTAATTTAATTAATTTGTAAAAAATTGGAATAAAATTCTTGATTTTTAATATATCAAAAATATTGTGTTCACATCAAACCTTAATAACTCCTCAAGTAAACGTAAGGACAAAAAAATTTTTGCTTCGTTTAGTTATAAATGTATTCATTAACAAAAGAAAAATAATTTTTTTTTGTATCAATTTTTTTATAGCTATAATTGTCAATGCCGTTTTGTCATTTTATGAATCCTAGAATAAACTACATAACCTTGCTTCGACAGATACAAAACTAATGTTTTTGGACTTAGCAGGTTTTAGACTTTGGGTTAGCAGGTTTTAGACTTTGGACTTTGGTTCGTTTTGTACCAAGTTTCAGAATCGCAGTATAACTAAATGCATCATATTAGGTTGATAATTAACGAAAACATTTTTTGGACTTTCCCCCTCATTTCTTAGCGAAAAATAAACAAACTTCAGAATGCTGTAAATCCTAAATAAATAAAAATCTTTACTTAAGTTTTGTCTCTCAACATTTGCGCCAAATTTCCTAATTTCTAATATATTAAAGAACATTGTGTTTACATCAAACCTCAATAACTCTTTAAGTAAACGTAAGGACAAAAAAAATTTTGCTTGTTAAGTTATAAATCTTAAACAAATTTTGTAATGTAGGGTTGCAATTTGTTTGTTTGTTTGTTTTTTTGTGTTTTTTTGACAATTAGGCTCAGTTATTAAAATACTTTCGACTTTATCAAATTTAATTTAATTTAATGAGATTTTTTAATATCTTTTATAAGACTTTGGTAAGAATTATATTCCATCGGACAGCCATCACAATGCTGAGGATCCAAATGGGTAGACATTATGGCTCCCATACAGTGTCCTCAGACAACTCTGTGATACCCGTGTAGTTCCATATCCAAGCCTACATAGGTCTCTTACGGGACCCATGCACGTTAATTGACTGGGTGTGATTTGTTATAAAATTTCACACTTACAAAAAATCAAAAAAACTTTATATTAAGAATAACTGGTTCTGCAGTCAAAACGAACATATTAACATATTTTCACAATAGCCTAATATTGAACATTTGTCAGCAAATATTTAAAAAAAGGTTGAAACAAAAATGAATTCATAAATATTAAACAATACAATAAATACTATTTTGTTAAAATGATGGTAAACTGTAAATATGATATTAACATAATATTATATTTAAAACTAAGATTATTTTAAAATTATGAGGAAGATTATTTTTTATAAACCGAATACAACATTTCCAACAAAACAAATATTTTGATTAATTAAATTTAAAACTTGATTTCTGAATGAAAAATAAGAAACATTAAACAAAAAACTTACGAAGAGTAAATATAAATAAACAGTTTAAACTTAAAAAATGAACTTTTAAATAAATAAAAATTGAAATAAAGTAAAGTTTCATGCAAATTAATGATTTAAAAAGTCTTTAACTCAACTTTAACTCGTCATTTGATTAACAAAATATAATTTTTAAATCAACTTCTAGCCAAAGTATTCATTCCTGACAGCATTTTTTGATTAAATCTTCAAGGACCTGACCAATAACTATTTACGTTTCTAAAAAAAAGGGTTTCTGCATTATTTTTTTTTTAATTTACGCGAATTATAAAAATAGTTTAACATTATAAATATTTACATATATTACAATATAGAAATATTTTAAAGCATAGAAAATAATTAGAAATTTATTACAATATAATGGGGTAGCTATATTTAACTAAAATGCAGTTGCTTGACTATAAACTGAATTTTTTTTTTTTTTCATTGTTATTTTTGTAATTCAGAAGAAAAGATACAAATATGGAATACCAATAATAATATATCTGCATTTTTTTTGTAAAACTAAAATCAACATTTTTATCTTATAACTTTTAAGTCAGTAACATTTATTTATATGTATATAATACTAAAATGAAAAAATATAAATTTATTTGTGAGGAAAACAATATTAACAAAAATATCAGAAATTTGTCATTTTATAAAGTGGATCATTAATATGAAATATCGGGGTAACAAATATCAAATTTGTATACATTACAAAATGTACAAAAACAACAAAATAATTATTATTTTGTTTATTTGTCTGATTCAGTATCTCACTTCTTCCATAACTTAAAAACATCACTATTTTTGCAGCATTATTAGCTACAATATTGTTTTTTACTACTTCTGTAGCATTATTGAGTTCATAATCGTCTTCACTCAAAGAAAATTGTCAAGATTACATTCAACAAAATATTTTGGATTAGTAAAACTTTTGCTTACAGCTAAAACCTCTTTTAATTTTGAAACCTGTATGTGTTTGTGTAAGCAGTTACTAGTAGTTTTTTATAAAATAAGGAAAGGCTCCAAAAATTTTACTGATTTTTATTTAGTCAATGTTTCAAACCAGTCTTGATTTACAAGCACTTCTTATTTTTGGCATTTTTACCATGCCAGGATAATGCATTCTAAATATGTAATTATTAGTCAATACACCACCGTGCACTTTTGATGTTTTTTAATTTGCAATAAATGTTAACATTGTTCCCTTGTGAGAAAAATATTTGATTGGTCATTAAGAGAATCATATTAAGCTATCATGAGTGGTAACGCTTTTACATGCTCTCTTTCTTTGGTTTTACCTGTTACTCTGTAAAGTTTTTATAATATATAGTGTAACGAGGGGCAAAATGAGACACTTAAGCGCTAATATATCTAATACGGCCCGTCTAACAACTTTTGAAAAAAAAAATTGATATTTTTCAATTCTTCTAGGATCCTACTTGAAGCCTAAAAAGTAGGAGTTGCAAAACTGCAGTAGTATGGTCACCAGAGATCATAGATCATTTATTGACAGCACCTATCTTGTCTCATTTTGCCCCGCATACCGGGGCAAAATGAGACAGATTTTTTTTTTTAGTAATTTAAATAAATAAAGTTAAAAAAAACATATCTTTAAGAGGATTAGCAAGAAATACATTTTATAATATATTACAGCTATAATCAAACTGTCACTAGTCACATAAATCACATATTGCTTAACCAGTATTACCAGTAATTGACTCCACTATATATATATATATATATATATATATATATATATATATATATATATATATATATATATATATATATATATATATATATATATATATATATATATATATATATATATATATATATATATCCACTACAAAAACTAATAAAACCATAGATGCTTATATTAAACTTATGTATTTAAAGCACGCATAACATTCATTGTATTTTGTTTATAGGTACTGCAATAACCTATGTTATAATCTACTTACTATATATTTTATATACTACTTACTTTATTACATTACAATACAATAAGATTATAAAATATAAACATAGCAATTATAAACATCAGGCAATTATTTGCTTCAATTTGATTAAATATTTATTATATTTAAATATAAGTTAACAAAATATAAAACGTAATTCTATATTGGATAACAACTAAACATTTCAATTAACAAAATAAAAAGTAAGTAAATACAGTATAATAAACTTAAATCTACAGCATGTAAATGTTAATATTTGCTTTGGTTGTTGTTTTAATTTTAAAAATTAAATAAACATAATATTAGATATCGGCAAAAAAAAAAAAAAAAAAAAAACAGAATGTCTCGTTTTGCCCCGCATCTTGTTGGCATCGAATAGCCTAATTTCCAGACTATGTTATTGAAGAAATAAAATACCAAAGAATGGAAATGAAAGGAAAAGGCCTAAAGATTTTAATTAAAAAAAAACTTTAAATATAAAACGCTTTTCCACTCAGTGAGATCAAAAAAGGCTAGGATAAAATATAACAACTCTTAAAAATTCGTAATTTTCGCGAAGCCGAGGGATGAAATGACTCCCCTTTTACTCAACTTTTTTATTTCAAAGTGACTCAATATATTTTTCTTGACACAAAATAGTTTTTGAACACAACTGCACTTTTAAAAATCTTGCAAATAATAATTTGTAGGGGTGGCATTATGTTGAACGCAAACTGTCTTGTATTGCCCCGCTGTCTCATTTTGCTCCTCATTACCCTATATATACTCTATATACTAAAAACTATTGTCCATAAATCAAAACAGAAAGGCTTCTTTGATTTATCAAGATCTTAGAAGTGCATATATTGATTTTTGAGACTTTTCAATGGAGCAATGTGATAAAATACAAACAGTTTTTAACATAACAAGGATTTTATTTAAACGCAGGAAATATTTCTTGACTAAGTTTCAAACTAAAGATTAAAATAAGACAAAATTAGGCATAGTCTAACTAAAAATTAAATTGCATATTCAAATGTTAGGTCCATTGAAGGATAACATGGTTCTCTTAGAAGATTTGATTATTCTACGAAGATAGTTGTCTAAATGACTGCCGGTAACTTAACTTGGATAACATCAAAGATAAACAGCAAGACAATATTCCTGAAACAAATTAAAAAAAAAAAAAACTAAAAAAGGGGAATAAAATAACAGATTCCACTGGACAAAGTGGAACTATATATGCGGAAATATTGCCGAAAACCTTATCCATAACACACTCAATGCATACCAAAAGGTAATCGCAGATTACATATCAAATCAAACAGACCACAAAATTTTGAGAGCAATGACGTCTTGCAAAAATTAATGTTCAATTTTATAAGCAGATGTTGAATTTCTTGCTACTACAAAAATAAGTATAACTCCAACGCTGCAACAAATTCTTGCTGAAAGCTGGGATCTGGTAAAAATAAGTATTTCACCAGGTTTATAATCTTGGAACAAAGAGAGAATGGAAGCTAATTATAAGTGTCACATATAATTTAAGAAGAAGTTATCAAAAAAAATTTAAACAGCAAATATAGTAAATTGCTAAAGAGACTTTGGATGTGGTTTGACCCATTAGTAGCAGAAAAGTGTTTTATGTTTTAGTATGTTTTAGTATGTCTCCATTAGCTGGTTTTGAGATAACGACTAATATGTTTAAAAATTTCAGCAAAACCATCAGCAAAAATTTACAATTTACACACCTCTTTTATGAAAAACATCTAGAACATTTTCTGAAATGCTGTTATTAAACGCCAGAAAAATTTAATCATTTCTTAACGTTAAATAACAATTTTCAAAGCTTAAAAAAATTGTTTGAGATTTTTCAAGAAAATTCAAGAATTCTCATATAAATTATATATTTCATGTTCAGAGCTTTCTTTAAAGAATAAAACTGATTTTATATAAAAGGCTATTGGAAATAAAGTAATTGTACATAATTAGTTCTGATAACTTTAAAAATAAAAAAAAGCACTAATACAAATATCAATATTTTGAATAAGTCATTTTTATTCAAAATTGAAATAATTTTTGCAATTTTTAATTCTTGAGGAAAACCTTGATAGATAAGTTCTCTATAAAGTTTTAAAAAGATATCTTATAATTTGTAAGATACAGTGGCACAGCTAGAAATCTTAAAATATATATTTACTTAAACATTTTTAATTATTTAACTATTTAAAATGGAATGAGAGATTAAGAAAGGTCTGCGTATATTTATATCGAATAGCAAAATCCTGGGTTAACCAAACAAGTTAAACATAATATTTTTAAAATAATGTAACACTTGTAGTCAGATTCATTGATATATACTGTTGGACTATTTGAACTATTTTGGTGACTATACATTGAAATCTACTTGTTCTATACATTGATATCTACTTATCTAAGTTGTTTACTACTGTATAAACAAATTCTTATTTTTAACTAATTTTTTAATAATTTATAATACTAACTAGTGTGATGTTAAAAATATTGTATTATTTCACACAGTCAATGAAATACTACAAATAGTTAAATGATTATATGATGAATTTAAATATCTATTTAAATAACAATTATTTACTCTTTATTTGCAATGAGTTATCTAAACTTATTATTATTTTAAGTATATAAATAGTAAACTTACTTGACATACGTAAAACTTAGTTATATGAAGTTTAAATTAGTTGTCTAGTTTTATTATACTTTAAATTAGGGGTGGCTACAATAAGGCCTGCAGGCGGTATCGGTCTCCTAGCGGCCATTTGTCTGGCCCTTCAGTTACATAAAGATTTGGTAATAACATAACCAACCATGACTAAATTACTAAGAAATGCAATCTTTTTTTAAAAAATATTTCCAATTTTCTTTCTTATTTGCAAATTTTGACAAAACAGTATATTCTTTAACATAACAAAAAATGACAAAATATGTGGTGTGTTTAACAGCAAACGTTAAAAAAACACTTATTTGGTGAATTTAATTTGGTGCGAGTATACATAGAATAAAATTTAAGTAGACACAATAATTAAAAACATTCAAAAATGCATAATCAGTTTGTCTACAAGGTACGCAAAGAAAAAAGCAAAAGTATTGAAACATAAGTTAGTTGGAAAGCATGCTGCAAAAGGGCAATATCGAAAAATAAAGTGCTTCCGTTGCAGGCTATGAAATAAGTCATTTTTTAATGTAAAAATTAAAAACCATTCAGTGATGGGGAAGTTGTTAAGGAATCTCTAGAAAATCTGTTTAAAATCACATTTTTAAGAGGTTTCAATTTGCCCTAAAAAATTTAAAGTTTTATTTAATATCTTTTTCTCAAGACAAACAATAACACAAAAATTTTGTCGAAAAAAAAAAGCATTTTTGCATTAATTGATATATCAGAAACTGCTCGATTAAGTATTTTTTTCTTTTTTGTTACTGAAGAGTTACTTGATGTATATCTTTTAAAAGGCAAAACAACAGGAGAAAACGATTTGTTGACAATTAGGAAACTTTAAGTTTAACTTATAACAGAATAATTTCAACTGCATTTTTGGTGTTGTTTTTGGATCGGAAAAGAAAATAACAGAAAACAACTCGTCATTAATTAAGCTGCATTGTGCTATTCATCAGCATAACTTAACAGCAAAAACTATAGATTTTAAAAAGCTTAAATTGTTAGTAGTTAAAACAATAAATAGCATTAAATCTACTATTTTATTTCTTAATGAAGACGATTCTGAATATGGTGGACTGCCTGGTTATACTGATATGAGATGGTTTTCTATAGGTATTATGGTGCAAATTTTTTGATTTGAAAACAAAAAGTGAAAGATTATCTAATACAAAGACCTGGTCCAACATTACAATATAATTAACAAAGAACTCCAAGGAAAAGACCAGTTAATTATAAAAATGTACAATCTTATAACAGCTTTTCAGTTTAAACTAACTTTGTGGGAGAAGCATTTAAGAACTGGAAATGTCCGTCATTTTCTTACCTTAGGTGTGCTAAATCCTGGAAACACTGCAAAGTTCGTTACCAGTATTCCTGAATTAAAAACAAGATTTTCGAAAAGATTTGCAGATATTAAGAAATATACTGGAAAAATCAAATTGTTTACTGTGCCATTCTCAGTTGAATTTGTACCAGAAAAATTAAAAAGGAATTTAATTGATCATAGATGAGTTTTTAACTTAATGAAAGTTTTGGAAATTTTTTTTTTATGAAAATCCAAAAACTATTTTAATTAAATAATTGCAGTCAACTAATTGACGAAGGTATGTGGTTATAGTCTGAAAAGTTGGCAAAGAGAATAAGGAAGTAACTAAAAACTACTGAATAAAGATGTTTCTCTAAAATTCTCTAAATTTAAATATCTCAGTTTAACCTTAAATAACCTGCAAGGTGCGATAATTTACTTACAAGATAATGATTTAAATGGCCAAAAAAACACATTTTTTATCTTTCAAATTTCAAAATTTCAACTTTGTTTTTGTTATATTTTTTACCATCTTTGGCTTAATAAAACCAGTTATAATTGTTTATACCAGTTAAATTCGCTCGTCAAATTTAATGGAATAACGTTTTATTTTTGTTCAAAAGTTAAAATGAATAATTTAATACTAGGAAGAATTGCAACATGCAAAATAAAATATTGTTTCGTTATGTTCGAAAAATTAACTTTTAACAATTTTAACTTTACTTTCTGCACTTTGTTCTGCTATCTTTTTCTGCTGCATTTTACATTTTATTTTTTGTAATAGTTTTTACTTTCATTTAAAAGTCTTTTTAAAAATTTGTCACTTTCATCTTTAATCGGAGAGATGTCCTTGTTTGATAACCAAAAAAAATAAATTAAAGTGTATGCAGGTATCATCTCAAACATAAAAAGAGTGCAATTTAAAACAGACAACCATAGATTAGAAACCCTTACAGTTTTGTTTGTGACATCTGAGGTTTGATATCAGAATTTTTTAAAAAAGTAAGAATCTTTGGGCTGATTTAAAAATCAATGCAGATATCATCCAGTAAATTTTAAACTAACTTCCCAATAGAGTGAATTGAAAAATTTCTGCATTTGATGACTTTAATATCAAGTAAGTGAGGAACCGCTTTTCTTAATCTTGTTTCAAACCCACTGATTTTTCCCTTCATATAATCGGTTGAATCTGTTAAATTGCAAACAAGACTACTTAATGGAATTGTATCTTTGTTAAACGAATAAAAAACAGCCTTAAAATGACTTTTAGTGCTTTTCCCTAACATGCCGTGATAATGCATATCGTTTCGGTACAGCTTTGTTAGCATTGTTAAATTAACTTCTTACGCAAAAAAAAAAAAAAAAAACTAATTAGAATGATTTAAAAAGAAAAATAAAAGGAAAAAAAATAATTACAAAAAATAATCCTATGAAAACTAAAGTTATAGAAAATGTACCTGCTTAAATGCAAACATTGTCATACTTGAATTTTTTTTTATAAAATTTTCACTAGTCAAAAGCAAAAACATCCACAGATTTCTATAAGGTTAAAGGAACTTTGAGTGAATTTCAGAAATTCTAGGAGTTCTCAGAAAAAACTTATCTATGGCTGATGTTTAATAAAATGATGTTTCAAGAGAGGTGTGTTATTAAGAAAACTTGATCAGATATTTTACAAAAAATCCTATCAAAATAAGATGGGTGTCTTGTTTAGTGGCACATACTTGTGTAAAAGTTTTCTTGAACAATATTTGCATATTCTAAAATGAGATCTGTATTGACAGATAACAATTTGCTAAACACTTTAAGAACTGCAACCAGTCAATTGCCAATTGATATTTAACCCTTTACTGGCCAAATTATGACAATTTATGATAAAAGATATCATTTTTTGTTATTTAACCAATTTAAATAAAAAAAACACATAATTGAAAAAAAAAAATCAAAATTTTGTATTTTTGGTCAAATTTGGGTTTAACGCCATATAGCATCATTGGTCAATTAAGATAATATGGAAAAAAGAAGTTATAAAACACTTTCATTGAAATATACGCAGATATACATATAAACACCTCAAACAAATAAGTTCTAGTTCAAAAAGTTTATTTTAACATATGTAAGAACTAAGAAAACTCTAATTACAGTTTTACTCAATTGTGAAAGTTTACATAGCAGTCACGATCGGCTACCAAGCAGAGGAAAGCATTACATTTTGCACACATCATTCTGCTATAACAATGACACACTCTAAATCATTTTTTATCTTTTTTTGGTTTTGGCCAGTGTCCAATCTAATCTTATCTATTATCATTAATAAGGATTGGTGTGGCTGGTTTCTTTCTATTCTTTTTTTGAATCTACTCAATACTGCTACGTTTAGCTGGTCTTCCTCTACGCTGAGTTGCCATTGATTTTTGGTGTGGATAAGAGCATTTGAAATATCTACTATAAATTCTGCTAATGCTTGATGCTTGGAAAACCTAACTGCTTATAATGTCGTTTATATAAGATCCAGGCATTCACTTTAGCCACATCTACAAAATGCCAAAATACTTTGATGTACCACCGTTGTGTTTTTTCTTCTGTGCAGTATAGGGCAATTAGCATATGAGCTAGGTCTACACCTCCCATGCATTTATTGTATGCTGTCACTATATATGAGCGAGCAATTGCTTGTTTTTCTTTTTCTCTACTGCACCAGCAATATATGGTACTCATAGGTGCTATGCCAAAACAGTTAGATACTAAATGAACAATACTGTTGCCTAACCATTTCACTACAGTTATTGAATTTTTATCAATACAATAATCAAGTGAACCTCTATCTTGCTTCTTGAGTTCTTTTGATGGTATTATTGGGCACCCATGAAAAGATTTTTTTTAAAGGTAATTTATTTTGCTTTAAGTTTTTTCAGATTAAAAGATATTTTATTTTCCTAATTTTTTTTTTTTTTTTTTTTGTATTTGTCTCTCATTGATCCAATTAATCTTTTGCGCATTTTTTTCTTTTGCTTTTTGAAATGTTCTCAAAACGACTAAAAAGTCTGGCCAGCTTTTTGCAGCTAAATATTATTTCTGTGGTCAGCAATCGAGAGCGATCGCTCCCACTTCATGACCAAGCCTGAATTAAAGAATATCGAAGAGAAATGGACCAATAGTTACTGTAGGCAGGTAATTTTACTAACCCCATCAACATTTGCATCCCAATTAACAAAGAAATTTCATCAAGATATTGTATTGATGCACTTCCCTGATTTTTGTGTGCTGTAAAAGTTTGTGTTTTATTAAAGAAGTGAGCTTATTTTATCTGGTATGTTCTTAAATCGATGTTCATTTAAACTCCTAAAATTACTTTGATACTGGTGTTTTTATTTTTTTAGAGAAGCTAGTGGTATATCATTTTCATCTTCATTATTTTCATCATCAACATCATCATCATCAGCAGCAGTATAATTGTCAGTGTTGTCAGTCTCATAGACTAAAAACTCATCATCATCTGATAAATCAGATAACTCAGACACATCTCCATTATTTACAAAATCTATTACATCAGAAACTCAAAATTTCTTTTGCTGTGCACAAAATACCAATCACTTCTTAACTAAAATACCCTCAAATAAATCTTTATAAATTGTATTTTGAATATCATTTATTAAAGTATTGTACAAATGCGCTATTTTGGCCTAAGAAAATAAAAAACAAAAGTTAGATATTTGAGGTTTTTGCGTCTTCCTTCTACTACTATTTTAAACCTTTTGTTTACTTTTAACAAAGTAAACTATCATTTTGAATAGTTTTAGCATGCGTACACCTTGATTTTGAATAACAAACAAACGCATTCTCCTTTTCATAGGCTTTAGTAAGTTATAAAGGAACTCTTACAGTCAATTATGCCTTGTGGCATCACAGGCCCATAAAGGGTAAAAATATTAGGAAAAAAATACTGTTACCAATAAACTATTATTTATACTGTGGTTAACATCTAGGTAATATATGTGTGCGTGATATTTCTTTGCAAGACTAGAAGTACCAAATTCAGTACTTTTAAGAAAGATAAATTTTTAACCTACATAATAGCTGAGACACAATAATGTCCGATATCAAAAAAGATATCGCCACCCCTGCCTTAGACTAGTAATATTATCTATTTTAGATATTATTCTGTACTGCAATTTAAAAGCTAATTTGTGCAAACATTTCAACGAATGATTGTACCAAATTTTTATAAAAAATTTTAAGTAATTTATTACATTAAAAATATTTTTTTGTTCTTTATTTTTTAGAACCATGTTGATATCAAAAAAAGCTGTTTTTTTTTCGCTAATGTTTCGTATGTATGTTTTAAAACTTTTGCTTCACCAAAATATTAATAAAAGATTGTTTTATTAAACATTTACAACATTGTTTTATTTTAAACATTAACAATATTATTTACAACAAACTTTTTTAATAGATTAAAAATGAGAAAAAAGATGTAGTGAAAAGGAAATGCTATACAAACTTCATAGAATTCAATTTCAAGTTGGATGGTACAGTTTTGTTGAACTTCTTATAAAGGTTTTGTATCTTAAAAACAATTAGTTATTAAACAATCAAATATTTATGAAAAGACAAACTTTGTAAGATATTGGTAAAATTATGTTAAAATAAATACTGCAGTTTTAATTTTGCCTTCCAGTGTTTGACTTTCGACATAATTTTCATCTGTGAAAATAATACCAAAGTTGACTTTCACATCTAAAAACATATCCAAAACTATTTTTCAGATAAAAAAGATAAGATATATTTTATTTTAAAAAATTTATACATAATAAAAGGTATGAGGTAAAAATAGATAGACTGACTTCAGAAAACTAAAGGACTTGGACGAAAAAAGAAAATAGAAAAAAAAAAAAAAAAAGAAAAATCAACAATAACAAAAAGACAACCTGAAAAATCTCTTTGTTACAAATAAATCTTTTGGGGTGAGGGGAGAAATTCAAAGACAAAATTATTGTTGATAAAATGTGTTTCTATAGTCAAATAAGGCAAACAATTAAAATCTAAAAATTTGTTTTAATTTCAAATCTTTTATATACAATCTTTTTACAATTGACCTAGTTATATTATTAATTTAATTTTTGTCAAGTAGTTAAATACATTAAGAGTTATAATTTATTCAAGCAGTACCTACAAATAGGAGTACTATTATCAAATAAAAAAAGTTTTATTTAAAAATAAAAAGAGTATTACAAAGAAATATCTTTACTTTACTTTAACAGTTTCATAAAATATCACGTTATTATAAAACAGCTGTAGTGCTTTTAAAAATGTTTTTATAAAAATTATTCAAATTATAGTCAAAACAATTATCTGACTTTTTAATTTCTGAAAAGGTTCTCTCCTCAAAAGTAATTTGATTGTTTTATATTGTTTTTTAAGTGATCAAAAATTGCTATCAAAGGTTATTGTTATGTTTTTATAGTAATACCAACAACTATTATTTGATAAATAAATTATGAGAAAGAATTTTAAATATGCTTTATTTTATTGATAATCATTCTAACTGGTGCAACTTTAGAAAAAAAAATCAAATGCTGATGTAATAACTTCGCTCAATTAAAGTGACATTGACGTTGATACACAAAAAATAATTATAACAAACATTTATCTGATGCAAAATTTTTGCTAGTATATCAAACCAAAGACAAGCACCGATTTAGGGTAGATGAGGAAAAAGTTTCATATAAAAATAAACTTTAAATTTTTTTTTTAATGACCTGTTTATTATTGTGATGGTTTTTATTTATTATGAATTGTCAATCCAGTACTTCTAAAAAAGTTGATATAGCAAAGCTTTTGTATAATTGAGGAACTAATGGTTTAGATCCATCAAAAGTCAACGATGTCTAGCACAATTTCTTTTTGAATATAGAGATTATCAAAAGGATTCCAATGATGATTTTTCAGTTTCTGACTTTTCTGACAATCAAGCATCTAGCGACGATGAAGTGAAAATGACCAAGAATCAAATTCTAACCTCATCTTTGTACAATGAGCCGAGGACTGAGAATGAGCTTTTAACTTGAACTTTGCAGTATCAACCGGCAACCGAAAATGACATAGTCGTTCTTGATAACACCAGATAATAATTCCTCTCCATTCACTTTGTTCACAGTTATTTTAAGGCAATTTGAAAAACAGCTGAAATATCAAATAACCATTTTTAAAGATATTTTCTATTGAGAAAAAAAAAATCCTATTTGATTAAAATATTTTATTTTACTTTTTTTTTTTTTATTGGTACTCTTTATGAAAAATACATTTATATTTCATGTAAGATTTGTCATATTTGATTGTAGTAAAAAGTAACATAAAGAACCCATCATTTTAGAGAGTTTAGGTGCTAAATATATGAGCATTATGATGTTCACTTTTTTAACATTGTATATGCCCTATACTATTTTCAAGTGAACATTTATGTTTAATAATTGAAAATCATGTCTATTTGCATTAACTTATAGAAAAGGTCACTCACTAATTAATAAAAATAGTCAGATTTGTATTTGCATTTTTGTATTGAGTTTTTTTTTCTTCCTATTATTACACAGAATAAATTTTAAATTGAGTTTCTAGAAGTTTATACATGAAGGAATGTGGTCTTCAGCAACATTACTGCTCTTTCAGCACAAATATTGCTGGGCTGGATGTTTTCAATAATTGACAGTTTTATAATTATCTTTTACTACAAACTACTTTAAGTTGTTCTCTAGATGAGCTTACAAGAAAATAACTGGAAAGTAAATTGCTACTGAATTTTATTATGAATAGTGAAGAGATTGTAAAGTAATACGATAATTAATTTTACACAACTATTCTTTTTTTTTTTTCATAGAAAAGTAAATAATAAAGTGGTTTTATATTATATTTAAGCTTTTAAGTTATAAGTTTCAATTGTTTTAAATTAAAAAATTATAAGTTTTACATTAGTTATTAGATACTGCTATATGTTTTTTTTAATTTAAAGTATAAATATAATAGATGAGTGACATGAAAAAAGCAGATTTTTTTTAATATACAGAATCAACAAACCACTTTAAAATCTAAAATATATCATTTACATGAAACTTATTGTGAAGTATCAAACCCAAGCTCACCAAAATTTAACAAACATTGTAAACAGTTAATGTGATTTAAAAAAAATACTTTCCTATTGATCCTTAACAACATCAATAACAAAGATAAAAAGAGAACATGGAGTAACATAGAATTGTAATAAAGATAACATTATTATCTTGTGTAAGTTTTTTTTTTTTTATGAATCCGCTGATTGTATAATGTTAAGTTTTTGCAGAGAAAGACTTTATATATTTATATTGAGAATGACTGTGGCCATTATTTCCATATTTTATATTCTATCAATATGCTTTTTTTAAATCTGAAAATAATGTATTCAATATTGATATTTAGAAAAACGCAGCAAACTTCCCAGCGGGCATTTTGACGTCCTAAGAACGTCCGTAAGACGTCTTAAGTCTCGTCCGTAAGACATCCTTAGTTGGTCTCAAATGAAAGGCTTGAGGACGTCCATTCCGGACGTCCAAAAGACGTTTTTTAAAGACGTCCTAGAGACGTTTTTTGCAGACGTTCTAGAGACGTCTCTGGCTGGTCTCATATGAATGACTTAAGGACGTCTTTTTCAGACGTCCTAGAGACGTTTGAATTTTACCAAGACATTCTTTTAAAAGTTATATAAAAATGCAATGATTTACAACACACACCTTAGATTTGCCTTAATCTAGGCAAGGGAAGTTATAAAAGGAAATCAATGTAAATAAAGTGTAATTTGATATATTTAAAATAAATTAATAACTTTATAAAAATTAAGAATAATTTTTCAAACAAAAAAGTTAAATTTTTCAAATTAAAAACTAATAGGTACTGTAGAATATAATCGATAGTGCATTATAAATAGAAGAAAATTGCTTAAAAATGGAAAAAAAATACAACAGTTAATTAAGCCAACATTGATCGAAATCCATATTAGTCGATGTTTTCTTTATTCGGTCAGAAGAATGCCTAACTACTCTCCCAATAAGTTGGATAGCATCCATTTTGATTAAGTTTTTATTTGACTTTAAAACAGCTTCTAATAAAAACAACAAAACATGCTTCAATAAAATCATAAAATAAAATATATATGTTATACATACACTTGAATACATGTCATGTTCCAGAGCCTAAATTTTTTTTTTTTTTTTAAAACATCATTTTTAATTTTTAATTAATCAAACACAATAAGCTAATAAGAATACCAGTGACAGCGTTACATAGACTTGTCAACTCTTTAAACTTTTTTTCTTCTTTAGACAATTCATGCTGTATTCTGACAAAATAGTGTCTGTTGGCAGTCTACATATATAAAAAAGAAGATAAATGCTCTACTGTCAATCATAAATGTTAAAATTCAAACTTTTGCTAATTACTTACAAGAGCAAAATATTTTTAATTGTATCAGCTAGATTTTTATTGCCAATTAATGATAACTGTTTTATCTAAAAAGAAACAATGTATAAGAAACATTGAAAATGTTTATGACAATTTAAAATAAATATTGTAATAATATATATCATACAAACTTTAAAGATGAAACTCATGTATACAAAAGTGATGTATTGGATATCTCCATTTGCAAATTTTTTTTTTCAAAACATTAAGTTTATCTGAACTTTTACGTTGTTTAAAACCTTCTTCTGGATTATTAGAGAACAGTGCAGTTCTATCTACTAAAATTTTTTTTCATTTCAGCAAGTTAGAATATAAATTTTTTCTGAAACTTTGAAAAATAAAATATATAAGTAAAGCCATATAAATAGTATATAAAGTAGTAAATAGTAATTCCTATATATGGTTGAGAAGAGGTAGATTTTTATTTTTTTTTTTTTTTTTTTTTTATTTTGATTCACCTCCTCAAGGCCGAGAAGGCCACTACAGACGAGGAGGCTACTTATTTGTGGCTATAACCCTCTCTCAACTCTATAACTCCGAAACACGAACCTTGACGAACAAGGCCGCTGTGCGGAGAAACGAGTTGAGCGCGGTACTACCAGGGACGTGGTGGGGATCGAACTCGGAACCACTCGTTTATGAAGCGAGCGCTCTACCACTACACCACTACCGCATTTTAGATTTAAACTAAATAATGCAAAAAATCTCAAGTTTCATGCTTAACCTTATAAGAATATATATGTATATATATAATGAATATGTATGCATCATATAAACATAATATAATGTATAAATCATGTATATATAAATAATAATACATCAAATTAAATGAAACCACACAGTAACTAGGTGTCAACATAAGTAATAATCTTAATAATTATTTATACAACCAGAGATGGAAAGATCATAAAATTGAACGAAACAACACAGGAACAACAAAATATATACAATTTATTTATTCATTTACCTATTTCTACAGTAAAGATATTACAAATCTTAG